>CM071865.1:35781428-35800288 GCA_036759665.1 Gynandropsis gynandra | reverse complement strand
TCGGAATGTAATGTAATCGAACTTTTAAAAATATGTAATCGGAATGTAATGTAATCGAACTTTTAAAAATATGTAATCGGAATGTAATCTAATCGAACTTTTAAAAATATGTAATCGGAATGTAATGTACACTAATATTTATCTTTTAATGTAATCGATTAAATTTAAAAATTTTAATTTTTTTATTTTTTTAAAAAAATTGGAAACGGCTGGTTCCCTTCTCCAAATTTGGAAACGGCCCAAATTTGAAGACGGGAACTAGCCGTTTCCAAATTTGGAGACGGGCGTATAACTTCCATCTCCAAACTTTAGATACTGAAACCAACCGTCCCTAATCCAGGGAGTGATTGGGGACTACTTTTTCGGTCCCTAATTAGGGACGGATTGGGGACTGAAATTTCCGTCCCTAATTAGGAACGGATTGGGGACGAAAAAAATTTGGAGTCGCACGATTGGATACTACCATTGGTCGTCTCTAATCCATCCCTAAACTGGTTTAGGGACGGATTGGGAACCGATTTTTCGGTCTCTAAAACCTGATTTTCTTGTAGTGTTTCTGTTCTTCGGGTAGTTCGGGTTATTTGGATTCGGGTTCTTCGGATATTGTACCTAATTTGGATTATTTTCTTCAAGTAGTTTATTTTAATATAAAAAAAATAAAATATCATATAGCATAAAATATATACAAAAAGACATATTACTATAATTGTTAGTTTCTATAATTTTTAATTTTTAATTGGGTTGTTCAGGTTCTTCAGAATTTATCTGAATCCAAACTGAACTGATCCAAACACACATAGATTCTAAATTTCAACTCATATGGATTCTTATGATAACTCATATTCCAAACGATTCTGATTGTTTTGCTCAATCCGGATTGGATTGGTCTGGATAATCCGAATTGGATACCCTTATCGAAAACCATCTATATAGTCTCTCCTTTTTTTCTCATAATCATGTCTTATTTTGTTGACTTAAACATGCAACCCACTCAAATTTGGATTTAACCAATTCAATAGTTCTCTGAATTCAATAACAAAAATTATGAAACAATTTTTAATCAAATTATTAATACAATTAAAATAATCTACAAAAATTATGAAACAAATTTTATTCAAATTATTAATACATTTAAAAAAATCATTAAAAGTAACTATAAATGATAATAATTTAATACTTACAAAAAACACCTTCCACAATCGATGTTTAATTTCTTGATCGATCTTTAATTTCTTGATCGATCTGCATATTGTTATAACATGCTCCATCGAAATCACTTTTCATCATTTTAGTTATGCGTTGAATAGTCATAAAGTGAAATCCCTTTTTGGTATCTAAAAAAATATTTTTGCATATCATTCGGATTTTCTTCAATAATTTTATCATTTCTTTGACTGAAATATTTTACATTATTCCCATATATATTTTACATTATTCCCATATAAGGGTTAATTTCTACATCTTGATTGGTCACAATTACCTCATTATTTGAAATACCCCTATTAAAATCTTGATTGGTCACAAATTTTTCCTCGTTAGATAACCACATAAAGAAAAAGAGAGCAAAACCTTTTAAATATAGATAATTCCACAAAAATCTATCGTTCACAAAATTTCATTTTTGCATTTTATGCATAAACAAATTAATTTATCGGTTCCTTTGTAAAAATGATTATTTTGTTGCCATCCATAATATCTTTTGATACACCTTGAATTTCCAGATCAATTATTTTGTACACCCATTGTCTTGAAACGAAAATATTCGATCTTGACAACTATAATTTGAAATAAGAAGATTATATAAAATAGAATGTATGATCATTTTGTATTGGAATCGGATGAGGTGTAGTGCGCCTTATATAAGAAATTTCTGAAAATTCCCTAATAGAATAGGGATGGACGGAAACAGATTAAAGACCAAATTAGAGGCGTTATTAAACAATCAAAATTTACGAATAACCACAAATTCATCTGAAATAGGTTGAATTTTACAGACGAGCGTATATTATTGTCCATAATTTTTAAACGGTACGAACATTCGTTTATAAATTTCGAACGGATCAAACTGCAGTTTAGAAAATGTCTGTAATTCCGAACGATTTGTGGACGTCTATGTTGTCTGTAAATTTACGTATGGAATACGGACAAGACGTTCTATTCATCCATATTACGTCCATAATTTTCATCCGAAATCGTAAATTTATTGTAGTGCCCAAGCAGATATAATTTCAGGATGTCTTGATCATGTCGTCATATTTTGGTCAAAAATTAGGTTTCGAAATTCATCTATAAATTTGTCTTTATCTTTCCCAAAATTTAAACAAAAAGTATAATTTTCTTTTATCGTTGAGGTTATACATTTTAGTTCGAATTTCACTTTAAATTTATGCCTATCTTCACAATTACTGTTTATATATTTAGCAAAAAAAGAAATGATGATGATGACCACGATGATGATGATGATATATGTTTGAATCACATTCGATCTATGTATATAATAAAGCTGCCACTTATTGATCCTCAGGTTAAAAAATTGTTATTAATTTTTCGGTCACTTATTGATCCTCATGAATTGATATACTTAACAACAATGCATATTACATTTAGGTTAGAAAATTTTTGCAGCATAATGAAAGAACATATTATATAAAACGACATATATTTTAGAAAATGTGTGAAAGATTTTGTATAATTATCATATAAACTTTAAGAAATCAATTTTAAAAACGAATACGCAAATAAAAACCATACACATAAAAGGATTGATATTCTTTGATCCAAGTATTCTATTAAAAAACTTGCACCATCCAAATATGTGGCTTAAAAATATATTGTTAAGAAATTATTTGAATATATTTTTTCAAGAATTTTCTAAAGATATTCAATCCGTATAAATTTTGTTGGCATCGTTGAATAAAATGAGAATGCACATGAATTTTAAATAAATTATACAATAATTAACAAAAATATCAGTTTTATATGATTTTGAAATGTCATGTAACTTACCATAAACCATTTTAGGATCACGACTCTGACCACAATTAATTTTTTTCCTGTGTATAGTGTTAAAAATATTTATTTATTCAAAAAATTATCTTAAGTTTGTTTTTAGTAGTGGTGGACAAAATATCCGGAGTATTTATATTTGATCTGTATTTGAATCGAAAATTTGAATATCTGAGGGATCAAATACAAATACGAATAGCAGAAATAAGATGTTCGTAAAAAACAAATATAAATTTTAAAGTCAAATATTTAAACTATTTGTGTTTGTATGTAATAAAGTAGATTATTTATTAAAAACATAGATAAATATGTAACAAATTTAATTTCACATGACCAAATTGAAGCTAAAAATTATTACCCTAATTCTTATATATATATATATATTAATGTGTATTAAAATTAATAAAATTATTAATCTTAATTCATACACCTATTATGATACATTTTTTTTGTTCAATAATACTTCCACATAACATTTTATATCTTGAACGATTAGTGTATCATTTAAATAATTCTATTGAAATTTTTTTGTCAAAAATGATTTTACTCTAACTATCTCACATATCTCATCACTCATATTAACTGTAAATGGTGTTCACATTGTTATTTAGGTTATTCATTACATCGATTGTAATATTGATTTATGGAATCCAAATAGATAAGACAATTGAAACAATAACACTTATAAAAACACACACTAAGACATATATAGTAAACTTCAATGGATGCTCTACATTTGATCAATGATTCATATAGTAAACACACACTAAGACATATATAGTAGACATATAAAGTAAACTTCAATGGATCCGTTCTTGTCCCCAACCCATTTTTGGACCCAAAACCTTGAACTCGACTTTGTAGTTACTATCCTGTCCATGACAAAATACAATAATGAATCAAAACCCATAAACAATCAATTTGAAGGCATATAAAGCTATGATTCAATATAAATAGTCTGAAGCCTAATTTGAGCACAAAGATTACTCGACTTCTCCACGAAAATGATGTCTTCCATTGGCTTCAAAGACCTTGCTCTGAGTTGTCATTGATCCTTCAACGATTCAAATAATCGATTCCCACATTTTCGATTCACTGAATCACCAACAAATACAACTTTGTATCCCTTTGACCATCTTAAACAAATCATGAAATAATAACACATCAATGTAGAGGAATTTCACTAAAAAGTGAGAAACAGATTGAGATAATACAAAGCTCAAATTATGCCATTATCAAAAGCAAATATACTACCTCTTGACCATTTTTTAAAGTTTCATTGTTGGACAAAGGCAATTCTCTTATACAACCAAACACAACTTTCAGATTAAATTCCACACATTCATAATTTCAAAAAAGATATAAAAAAATCAATAGAGATATATATTTGGAGTTTCATAAAGTCGAAAAAATCTAAAACAATGCATCTAATCGCAAAAAATAAGAAAAAAAGAAAAAAACACGAGAGAAGAATACCTCCAAATAGACAACATTTTGAAGAAGAAGATTCTAAACCAAGACTTCATTGATGTTTTCCACTTTTGCTTCTACTAATCCAGGGACATGATGGGATCCCTCAGGAGATTGTTTTATCTCCAACTTTGAAAAAATTTGAAAAATCCATTCCAAGCTTATACATAAAATTGCATTAAAGTCCTTTAAAAGTTGAAGTTTCTTTCTCAATATCCCTATAAAAACATGAATGAATGATGGTGTCATTTTCTTACCTCTTTGATGATCGTGATGCTGCTTATAAAGCTCTGCCAAACTACTATACTAATATTTGCTGAATAGTGTTCTAATTTTACATAATATAAATATCTTGATAATCTTTTGGAGAATAAATTGTGTCGAACTTACAAACTTTTTTAGAACAGTTTCCTGTTGTGATTCCTAGTTCTCAATATTTTGCTTCTCCAAACTTAACAATTGTTGTGCACCTAGACAATGTCACTCCCTTATTTAAAGGGCGACATCGAGAAAAGACCATAATATTGTCTAATAAAAGGAAATCTTATAAGTCATTCAAGTATAGGTTATAAAGTGTTAGATCAAAAAATACGGAAAATATTAAGAAAGATTGTTAATTAAGTGCCTTTAATGTCTTTGATGTAGTTATGAAGCTCCTTGCTTTTGACTTGCTCATTGCTGTATTTTTTGCTTGAATTCCTCACACTGTCGAACTGTTTAATTAGTTCATAATAATATTAGTTCATGAATTGAATGTCTTCAAACTCATATAGCGAGTTCAAGAGTGGCACTAAACTCACCAAGTGCCTGAACTGCATCAACCATTTTGCACAACTCATGTGCCTTTAAAGATAGCTCAGATTGCTCTTTTATCAACTTTTTCGAATGGTTAGTTTGTGGTACACATGTTTTTTATCGGATTTCTCTTCATGTGATCAGATTTGTCTAGTATACGAATGAAATAAAAGCATCATCTAAATACGAAACCAGAAAACACAAAGCATTGGATAAATATACAATATTAGTGACTTGGGAGCGAAATATTACCATATTGAACTGAAAGGACCGAGAATTTTTAGTCATACCTTGAGATCATTCTCAATTTTTGCAACTTCAGTCTGAACACTTATGTGATCTCTTCACGGATAACCTAACCTTAATATTAAATGCTAAGGCAATCAATATGCAAATAACATTTTTGTGCTCTCCTATCTAGCCAAACTTCATCGTGTAATCACACATGCTTTTGGTTCTTATAAATCCACAGGGATAGTATTGGGAGAGAAACGTTGTGGTTTTTCTTTAAAAGCTTCGTATGTGCTTCATTCGTGAGACGTCTCCTCTTAGAGATTTTATTAAACTCTTTGAACTCGTCAAATTGACGTGTTTTACCAAGAGCATTGAGGATCCAACTGAAACAAATACCTTGTTTATGGATAAATTCGAAGAAAATATAAGCCAGTTTCGATTCATGTTGACGCATGTCAAGAAATATAAGATGATTGTCTTGTATGCCCTTTCTTGTGAACTAGATCAGGTAACGCGAAAAAAAGGAAGGAAGTTAGCCAAAGAAAAAACAAGCCTTTCTTGTTGTCGTGAGGTGACCTGTTACTCACATGTCCTTATTTCTCAAAGCGAGGGCATCCATCTAGATTATACGAAGGGTTTTTGTTGCTCAAATGAATGTCGTCGTTTTGTTGCATGATCTCACACCTTGTGCGTTTCCTTCGATCAAGCTTGTGTGAGTTGGGATCTCCAAGACTGGCAAAAGACATGGATGGAAGATTGATTGTCGTAGCCTTACTGATAATGGCTAGAAACATGAGGGTTTCATGTTCTGTTATTGAGCCGGCATGGGCCTCCCCGTCGTCGAACGAATTTTTGTAGGTGTTTGATTTCCCCATTTTCTCAACGAATGAACATTATAATCTCGATTAATTTTGGATGATTGAGGGACAAGAGTTGAGGGAAAGAAACACATAAAAATTAGCAGTAATAGATATAAAATAGGGGGTACTGATGCGTGTCCACGTAACCGATTATTAGAAACTTTTAATTAATAATTAATTACATTTAATAATGTTACAACTAAACATAAAAATTTAAAAAATTTATGGTTGAGGTGAGGTGTACCAATTTATCCAACTTTTTTATAAGATTAATGCATTAAAGTTTTATTAATTGAATATAATTATTATAATTACTATATTAAATAAATTTTGATATAAAAAATTATCCAACTTTTTTTTATAAGATTAATACATTATTTTTTATTAATTGAATATAATTTAAAATTACCACATTAAATTAATTTTGATATAAAAAATCTTTGGAAGAAGATACAAGTGATCTTTCAATAAAATTAAAACATTAAATTATTTTATTAAATTTTGTAAAAAATAAATTTTTACAATATTTTTAAATTCAATAATTTTAAAGTAATAAAAAATAGATTTGCTGAGGTGGTTTTCACATCACCGTCAACATGATAACACTGAAATTTAGTAAACTTAATAAATTTTCAAAATTATACATTTTATTTTAATTCGATTAAAAAATAAAGGAAACCGTTAAAATATACAACATCATATATTCATTCAATTATTATCTGAAGATTAATTTCATATCATTTATATCTCATTTTATAGTTTTTCTTTTTGAATATACATGGATAAAAATTATAAAATCATATATATAAGAGGGATTTTTTCCTCCCTTCCCGTGCTGCCATGTGAGTGCAGGAGGAAAAAACCCCCAAAAACCCTTCAACCCAAAACACACAGATACTAAAAAAACACAAAAACACGTTCGACCCGACCCATTTAATAATGTGTTATATAGATCGGGTTAAACAGGTTAAACGTGTTTAACGAGTTTATTCATATAATTAACAATTTGTATGTATATTTTTATCATTTAACATTTATGATATATACTTATTATAAGATATTATAATTAATGTTTCAATATTCAAACGAATAATTTATGAAACCGATTTCACCCCATTTTAACTCGATTTCATATAATTTCACCGAATTTTAACCTGATTTCATCCCATTGTAACTCGATTTCACCCAACATTACCGAATTTTAACCTCGTTCCATCGAATTTCAACCCAATTTCATCAAATTTCACCAAATTCTAACTCGATTTCACCAAATTTAACCGGATTTAACTCGATTTCACTCATTCTCACCAAATTTTAGCTCGATTTCAACCAATATCGTTGAATTTCAACTCAATAAAATTAGGTGAAATCGAGTTAAAATTGGGTGAAATTGAGTCAAAATTGGATGAAATCAGGTTGAAATTCGGTGAAATATGATGAAATCGAGTTAAAATCGGGTTAAAATTGGGTGACATAAATTTGAAATCCGGTGAAAATGGATGAAATCGAGTTAAAAAATCACGTTGAAATTCGGTAAAATGTGATGAAATCGAGTTAAAATCGGGTTAAAATTGGATGAAATAAATTTGAAATCCGGTGCAATTGGATGGAATCAAGTTAAAATTGGGTGAAATTGAGTCAAAATTGGATGAAATCATATTGAAATTCGATGAAATGTGATGAAATCGAGTTAACATCGGGTTAAAATTAGGTTAAATAAATTTGAAATCCGGTGAAATTGGATGAAATCGAGTTAAAATTTGATGAAATTGAGTCAAAATTGAATGAAATCAGGTTGAAATTCAGTGAAATGTGATGAATCGAGTAAGGTTAAAATTCAAAATTGAATGAAATCAGGTTGAAATTCAGTGAAATGTGATGAATCGAGTAAAAATCGGGTTAAAATTGGATGAAATAAATTTGAAATCCGGTGAAATTGGATGAAATCGAGTTAAAATTGGGTGAAATCGGGTTAAAATTCGATGAAATCGAGCTAAAATTGGGTGAAATCAGGTTAAAATTGGATTGAGATTCAGTGAAATTTAGTTAAAATTAGGTGAAATCGAGTTAAAATAGGGTGAAATCGAGTTAACATTGGGTAAAATAGGGTTGAAAATAGGTGAGATCGAGTAATTAGGTGAAATCGGGGAAAATTAAGTGAAATCGAGTTAAAATTTGGTGAAAGTGGGTTAAAATTGAGTGACGATTTGAAATTCGATGAAATTGGGTGAAATCGGGTTAAAATTTAAACAAATCGAGTAACGAAGACTCCATAGCCATTTTGCTAATAGGAATTCTTAGAATATTAGATGCCATTAACGATAAATCTCCACCATAAAATACGGAGTTCCAAAATTGCAAGACATCAAATCCGAGTTTCATTGCACGTATATCTTTGGATCTCTTAGATATCTATCCAAACCCGATCCTAACCCATCATTCGAAGGAGGATATGTACTTGTCAAAGTCGACAATATCTTATATAATACAAAAAATAAATAATTATATAAAGAAGTCAAATATTGAATGATAAATATAAAAGAGCCAACTTATAACAAAATAACTCAAACTCTGGCTATTAGTCTTTTTGTTATTGTCTTGAGAAGAAATCGAGGATTTAGAAACTCCAAATTTGGTTTTTTACTCCTCATAAAGTGCATACATCTTGCCCCTAATTTCAACGATTTCAACTGATTTGTCTTCTCTTCAATGTGATCATAGAAATTATTCAATAATTGTATTTTCATTATCGGATCAATAAAGACTGCCGTAGAGAGAACGGAACTATAACAATTCTAATATTTATAAAATTTAACTTGCATATTTTCAGCCATCTTCTTTAGGACTTCATCTTCGTTCTCCCTATACTTTCTCAAAAGCATTTCAATCTTCTAAATCTTCGTGAAGTACATGTTAGAATTTATAATCAATCCATGAAGACAATACAGTGTCGAGGGAGAGAAGAAAAGAGAAGTTTTAGAAGTTAGACCTAGTTTTAGTAATGGTTTTGTTTAGAGCCCAATGAGCCGGTCGAAGCCCGGCAAGCCAAATCGCAATTTTTGTGGGCTTATTGAGGGTCCAAGCCTGAAGACTTGAATTTGAGAGAAAAATACCAAATATTTGAATTTGAGAAAATGAGGAGAGACTTGGAGTTTGTAGGTTTTGTATTGAATTTAATGATTATATTGTATATTTATAGGTAAATTAATGACTCTTCGATGTGAAAGAGGTTATTGATATTGATGAATTACAAACTAGTTAATCAATAATTTGAAGATTATATGATATCGATGAATTACAAAGGATTGTTTATTGTGATGACAATAAACACGATAGATGCGAAGGGTATATAGTACTTGAAGAGATGCGGAGGAATAATTCATATGTTGATGAAATAACATGTATATGCACAATGTTTGTAAAACTATGTAAATATATATATATATATTGATTATATATAGTATTTATACAATGATCACTACTCAAAATAATACATCATATTAAAAAATCTATTAAAACTAACATAAAATAAATATTATAAATTAAAATTATATATCTTTCTTACTATTAGAACATTTATTATAATAACTCTGTTTCATAGAGAATTCAAAGTGATTTAAATAGGTTGAAAAGTTCATTAATAATAAAATATTTATTTAATGATTATTATGAGTTTAAAATTTGTACGATGGTTTATACAAAATAAAAGTCAAAATAAAAAATATTTAAAATAATTATAATTATTATAAATGATATTGTTATTTTTTTAATGTGTATATTCAATTTTATTATATCGATCTCTGATTTTTTATAAAACTTTTAATTTATTATTAATTTTTCTTTCGCTCGTTATATACAAAAAATAAAAATTTTAAAATTTAAAGATTTATTGATAGATAACAATATACTTTAATATATATATATATATATGTATATATATATACGTATATATATATATTACCGGATATATGAAAAATAGATGAGAGAATACAAAACCGATCTTCGCACAATGACTTCACTCTCTCTTTTTCCACACATTCTTCACCTTTTGTGGTTTTCAATTTTCACGTGTTTTTCTCCTTTTTTCAAAAATCTCAATCTCTCTCGCTGTTGAATCAAGTCATCGCCGATTCTTATTAGTGTCAGTGGATTTGGACAGTGGTATTCTGGAAGATCACTAATAGGTTCGATGACTACAACATGAGTGACGGTGGCTTCTCCGTTTGTAATGTCGTCGTCCCTTGGCCCATCGAACCCATCATTGCCTCCCACAGTCTCTCAGGTCCCTCTTTAGGCTTATTCCATTTTTGATGCGTCGGATGGATTCTGGATTTTACGCTTTACTTGAGACGATAGGATGATTTTGGTGATGAACAAAAAAGAGAGGGGCAAAGGTGTCATTTCCTCCCAGTTTTCGCGGTAAGGGAGGGAGAAAGATGACGTCACTATTATTTTTGCCATCCTTAAAAAAGATTTAAAACAATTTGGACATCCTTAAACTTTCTCCAAGTTTTCCATTTTCCGGCAAGCAAAAATCTCACAACGGTCACATTTACCGCCGCAATAACAATTTGGACATCTTCTTACCTTGGCTATATATACACATTTCTCATACACATTCCATTCAACGTCTCTTTCTCTCCTCATTTTTGAAATTCTCTCCGATTCTCGTTTCTAATTGTTTTTTTCTCGCCATGGAAACTAAACATAGACTCGACGTCGATATGTTCTTTACAAAGTGTTATCTTCATCCACCTGAACCGATGAGAAATAGAGTCTTCATCGGTATCAACCATCTAACAGAGGATATCGTCCTCTTCCCGAATGGTTTTCGACATGACGTTGATATTTTTGATTCTTCCCCCGATTATTTTAGTTTTGATCTTTGTTGCTCTGATTTCAATCACATCAATGATATCCTCTTTTATCATTTTCCAAATTCTCAGGCGTGCCAACACTTGGCCACGATGATCTCTACGGCGGCCACCAGCATGAGGGTCGACCTTCGAAGTATCTCCATGACAGTTCTCGCTACTTTGACCGAAGAGAGAATCTTCCTCTCCGTTCCTCCTCCGCCGGAAAGAGGAGTATCTGAAGGTCTGTTGCAGAGACTATAGAGCGGACCTTCGACGTCGAGGGCACGAAGAATGTGGGTTTGAAATCGGAAACCTGTTCCATCTGTATTGACGATTTTTCGGATTCGGACAAGGAGCTGACGCATTTTTCCTCTGTTGTCTATAGTGTACCAAATTTTCCGTTGTCTCAGCTGATTGATAAAAGCATGTGAAACCATGGGATTGGGGTTTTAGGGTTTCCGATTTTGTTTTGGTAAACGATTTTAGGGTTTTATCAATTTCATGTCTATTGGCTTTCGTCTTCTCTTTACTGCTTACCATTACCCTGAATTACAGATTAGAGAAACTTACAAAAAGATTCTAACAGACGTCGTAGGAAAGATGCCAAGCCCTGAAGCTGGCAATGATGACTTGTACGTGGAACGTATTCACCTTGAGAATGTGGAACTAAGGTTGTTCATTAATTGGTTCCTTCCACAGTTGATTGATTGCATTTGACATACTTCACATGTTCTTTCTGGTCCATCGGATAGCTTTAAGAACATCTTGAGAAAGGTCACAATCTAAGAACCTACTTTCGACAGGATGATTGTAGTGTTCAGGTAAGGTTTATCTGGTTGTATATTTCTAGTACTGTAGAAAATTGGAAAATATTGTTATCCGGCATATGATGATCATGTTGCAGAAGAGCTGACGCTAAATCAAATCAAGAATGGGTAAAGCATTTCAAAAACATTCCTATGGCTGACATGTAGATTATGCTCGTAACTGTATCTCTTTGCTTTCTTTCTTGCCCAGTTGTGTCGAACAGATACCTATTTTGTTTATATAAAATCCTTTCCATGTTTACTGCAGCATGAGAAAAGAAACCCTGGATTGACTCTAATGGATTGTGACAAATTTCTCATATCAGCTGTAGTGGGCCTGGTTGGACTCCTTGTCCCCTCTCTCTTCATGTCTCATCTGTCCTTCCAGGTTATTGTGTAAATTCAAAGGTTTAACCTTTTCAGGCATTGGTGATCTTTCTCTTGGATTTTAGGTCATAATAAGAGTTATTACCTTTTCAAAACTCAAGTACCTCAGCACATGATGTGAAATATAAGTCGACATTAGATGCTGTTAGTTGACAAAGTTGTGCTCAAACAGTTTATATATTCTATAATGTTTTGCCACATTTCATCCCTACATCCGATAGATGTTTTTTCTCGATACAATCATGTCTTAATGGTGCACAATTTCCTTTAAGTGGCAACTGAGAATCTGTCTGTTACATTCCTCCAGATTTGTTAGTTTTGTGAGCATTCACATGTCCTGGAACGTGTTTACACCATAGAGATTAATATTATACAGATCAAGGAAGCAATAGGAATTGAAAACAAGAGTGATAAGACCTTGACTGTTGTAAGTGCGCTTAGAATACAAATACTTTATTTACCGTACCGTCAAATTTGAACTCCTATTGTATTGGATGACAGGTTCAAGATAGTCTGCAAGCAAAAAAACCAGAAAGTATGGAAGGTACGTTTCGCCTGCCCCTTCGGCTATATTGCTTAAGACATATTAGTGCAGATACGAAACAGACATACGGTTTTTGTGTATGCACTTTGTTATATCAGTGCTCTTCATGGTAAGACAGTTTCTTCAATGCCCAGTTACATTGACAGCTACTAAAAATACAACTAGTAATCACTGGCTTAACTCTTGAACATTCCATTTAATTATTATTTTATTGTGTGGACCAGGTAGCAGACCATAGCTTCAGCTAAGTGAGGAGAAAGCAATCGTCCTTTACTAGGTAACTTTACATGAAATGGTTTTCCATCTCACCTGGCCTGTTTGGAAGAGAGAGTAAATTTCATTTTCTCGCATGTTTGGCAGCCTGGTTCACATCCACAACAACCAACTGGCTCTACTATGGCAGATGAAAACTCTTAAGTATACTCAAATTCCCCTTTGCATCACAGATTTAGTTATTTCGGTTTTAAGAGAATCTGTTATTTGTTACCCATTTTTGTACTCTTGACGAATATAAGAATCACCTGAAAATTTTTTAAACTAGTTTACCACAGAAGATTGCATAGTATTTGGATTTCCACCGGCATTTACCTCATCAATGCTGCAGGGATGCTTGTGGTGAAGTTCCTGGACTTGTGGAGAAAAGAAGCATGAAAGTGGCCAATGGGTTGACATTGAGGGGACAGAAGTAATGTATATACAGCCGGAATGACTCAGGGACTGTGCTTGCAAATGCTGACATTACATGTGGGGATTCACGACCTAGCACTCCCGAGAATAAGGGTAAGTTGTATAATTTTGATCATGCATATGTTAGATGAAGTTCAGGGGCGATGCAGTTCCTACCTCTGTAAGCTGTTGTGAATGTATACGCAATAAAAGAATCTCTAATACCTCTTGTAGGATCATTAATCTATCATAGTCATCAAGTGACACTTGTAGGATCATTAATTTGTCATAGTCATCAAGTGACTCTTGTAGGATCATTAATTTGTCATAGTCATCAAGTGTTAGTCTCACATCGATCATGAATATTCTCACGCAAACAATATTGTTAAGGATAGAGCTTCCAATGGGCATAAGTTGGTGGACTTGGAAAATTCCTATTGGGATTTCGCCCAAATTGCACTCAAATAATATATGTTTTAAATGGATTGCAGATTTGTGGGCTGATTTTCTAATATTCAAAACATAATATTTTTAGATGAAGGAATAAACATATGCATCATAATTAGAAAGAAATATGAATATATTGATTACATAAAAATTTTTAAATTATATAATTGATTTATACGATTATAATTATTTATAATATTTATATGTTGATCAATATTCATAATAATAATACATCGTATCGAAAAATTATCATTCAAATTAACATAAACGTAATTTTATAACATAAAAATACCATTAACAGTAATTATTCATCAATATCATATATTCTTAAAACTATTATAATGATATTTTATAATTTAAAAAAACTTTTAATGTTTAAACTTTTAGTGGAGGATCATATTTAATTTATGATCAATAACCTCTTTGAGATCGAAGAGTCATTATTCAATACAAAACCTTCAAACTCCAAATTTCTCAGCATTTTCTCAAATTCAAGTATTTGTTTTTTTTTTCAAATTCAAGTCTCCGGGCTTGGACCCTCAATAAGCCCAAAAAAATTGCGACTTGGCTCACCGGGCTTCGATGGCCCATTGGGCTCTAAACAAAACCATTACTAGAACTAGGTCTAACTTCTAACACCTCTCTTTTCTCATCTCCCTCAGCGTCGTATTGTCTTCATGGATTGATTACAATTTCTAACATGTATTTCATGAAGATTTAGAATATTGAAATGCTTTTGAAAAAGTAGGGAGAATGGAGATGAAGTCCTAAAGAAGATGACTGAAAATATGAACATTTAAAAATAGTATGATTGTTATAGTTCCATTCTCTCTATGTCAGTCGTTCTTGAATCGAGAATGAAAATGCAATATTTAAAATATTGCTACGATTACATTGATGAGAAGACAAATCAGTTGAAAATCAATGAAGTTAGGAGCAAGATGTATTCACTTTATAAGGAGTAAAAAACTGAAATAATTCATCAATAATTTGAAGATTATATGATATCGATGAATTACAAAGTATCGTTTATTGTGGTGACAATAAACACGATAGATGCGAAGGATTTTTAGATTATCATAATTGGTGTGAGTGTATATCGTACTTTTTATGAAGAGATGCGGAGGAATAATTCATATTTTGATGAAATAACATATATATGCACAATGTTTGTAAAACTATGTAAATATTTATATTGATTATATATAGTATTTATACGATGATCACTACTCAAAATAATACATCATATTTAAAAAATATCTATTAAAATTAACATAAAATAAATATTATAAATTAAAATTATATATCCTTTTTACTATTACAATATTTATTATAATAACTATGTTTCATAAAGAATTCAAAGTGATTTAAATAGGTTGAAAAGTTCATTAATAATTAAAATATTTATTTAATGATTGTTATGAGTTTAAAATTTGTACGATGGTTTATAAAAAATCAAAATCAAAATCAAAATATTTAAAATAATTATAATTATTATAAATAATATTGTTATTTTTTAATGTGTATATTCAATTTTATTATATCGATCTCTCATTTTTATAAAACTTTTAATTTATTATTAATTTTTCTTTCACTCATTATATATAGAAAATAAAAATTTTAAAATTTAAAGATTTATTGATAGACAAAAACATACTTATATATATATATATATTACCGGATATATGAAAAATAGATGAGAGAATACAAAACCGATCTTCGCACAATGACTTCACTTTCTCTTTTTCCACGCATTCTTCACCTTTTGTGGTTTTCAATTTTGATGTGTTTTTCTCCTTTTTTTCAAAAATCTCAATCTCTCGCCGTTGAATCACGTCACCGCCGATTCTTATTAGTGCCAATGGATTTGGACAATGGTGTTCTGGAAGATCACTAATTGGTTCGATGATTACAACATGGTTGACGGTGGCTTCTCCGTTTGTAATGTCATCGTCCCTTGGCCCATCGAACCCATCATTGCCTCCCATAATCTCTCAGGTCCCTCTTTAGGCTTATTCCATTCTTGATGCGTCGGATGGATTCTAGATTCTACGCTTTACTTGAGACGATAGGATGATTTTGGTGATGAACAAAAAAGAGAGGGGCAAAGGTGTCATTTCCTCCCAGCTTTCGCGGTAAGGGAGGGAAAAAGATGACGTCACTATTATTTTTGGCATCCTTATTAATAAAAAAATTAAAACAATTTGGACATCCTTAAACTTTCTCCAAGTTTTCCATTTTTTCCGGCAAGCAAAAATCCCACAACGGTCACATTTGCCGCCACAATAACAATTTGGACATCCTCTTACGTTGGCTATATATACACATTTCTTATACACATTCCATTCAATGTCTCTTTCTCTCCTCATTTTTGAAATTCTCTCCAATTCTCGTTTCTAATTGTTTTTTTCTTCTCGCCATGGAAACTAAACATAGACTCGACGTCGATATGTTCTTTTCAGAGCATTATCTTCATCCATCTGAACCGATGAGAAACAGAGTCTTCATCGGTATCAACCATCTAACAGAGGATATCGTCCTCTTCCCGAATGGTTTTCGACATGTCGTTGATATTTTCGATTCTCCCCCCGATTATTTCAGTTTTGATCTCTGTTGCTCTGATTTCAGTCACATCAATGATATCCTCTTTTATCATTTTCCAAATCCTCAGGCTTGCCAACACTTGGCCACGATGATCTCTACGGCAGCCACCAGCATGAGGGTCGGCCTTCGAAGTATCTCCATGACAGTTCTCGCTACATTGACCGAAGAGAGAATCTTCCTCTCCGTTCCTCCTCCGCCGAAAAGAGGAGTATCTGAAGGTCTGTTGCAGAGACTATCGCTAGAGCGGACCTTCAACGTCGAGGGCACGAAGAATGTGGGTTTGAAATCGGAAACCTGTTCCAACTGTATTGACGATTTTTCGGATTCGGACAAGGAGCTGTCGCAGTTGCCTTGCTCGCACCTATTTCATCGGGATTGCGTCTTCGAGTGGCTTCGACGGAACAATTCTTGTCCGTTGTGCCGACGAGAGATCTCCGATGATTGAAGATACCAGGTGAAATATTGGGTTCGGGGTTTTTTAGGATTTTAGCGCTGATCATTTTTCCTCTGTTGTCTGTAGTCTACCAAATTTTCTGTTGTCTCAGATGATTGATAAAAGCATGTGAAACCATGGGATTGGGGTTTTAGGGTTTCCGATTTTGTTTTGGTAAACGGTTTTAGGGTTTTATCAATTTCTTGCCTATTGGCTTTCGCCTTCTCTTTACTGCTTACCATTACCCTGAATTACAGATTAGAGAAACTTACAAAAAGATTGTAACAGACGTCGTAAGAAAGATGCCAAGCCCTGAATCTGGCAATGATGACTTGTACGTGGAACGTATTCGCCTTGAGAATGTGGAACTAAGGTTGTTCATTAATTGGTTCCTTCCACAGATGATTGATTTGCATTTGACATACTTCACATGTTCTTTCTGGTCCATCGGATAGCTTTAAGAACATCTTGAGAAAGGTCACAATCCAAGAACAGTCTGAGAAAAGAAACCCTGGATTTACTCCAATAGATTGTGTCAAATTTCTCATATCTGCTGTAGTGGGCCTGGTTGGACTCCTTGTGTCCCCTCTCTTCATGTGTCATCTGTCCTTCCAGGTTATTGTGTAAATTCAAAGGTTTCACCTTTTCAGGCATTGGTGATCTTTCTCTTGGATTTCAGGTCATGATAAGAGTTATTACCTTTTCAAAACTCAAGTACCTCAGCACATGATGTGAAATATAAGTCGACATTAGATGCTGTTAGTTGACAAAGCTGTGCTCAAACAGTTTATATATTCTATAATGTTTTACCACATTTCATCCCTACATCCGAAAGATGTTTTTTTCTCGATACAATCATGTCTTAATGGCGTGCGACTTCCTTTAAGTTGCAACTGAGAATCTGTCTGTTACATTCCTCCAGATTTGTTAGTTTTGTGAGCATTCCAGATGTCCTGGAACGTGTTTACACCATAGAGATTAATATTATGGAGATCGAGGAAGCAATAGGAATTGAAACCAAGAGTGATAAGACCTTGAATGTTGTAAGTGCGCTTTGAATACAAATACTTTACCATCAAATTTGAACTCCTGTTGTATTGGATGACAGGTTCAAGATAGTCTGCAAGCAAAAAAACCAGAAAGTATGGAAGGTACGTTTTGCCTGCCCCTTCGGCTATATTGCTTAAGACATATTAGTGCAGATACGAAACAGACTTACTATGTATGCACTTTGTTATATTAGTGCTCTTCATGGTAAGACAGTTTCTTCAATGCCCAGTTACATTGACAGCTACTAAAATTACAACTAGTAATCACTAGCTTAACTCTTGAACATTCCATTTAATTATTATTTGATTGTGTGGATCAGGTAGTGATACAAGCACCGAAGCTTTAGCCGCAAGTATGGACTGGTTTGAGTCGGTAGAAGGCCTAGGGGCACTCTCTAGCCGAGGCTCGATGATAGTGAAGACGGACGAAGGGGAACAGGCCAAAAAAGGGCGCTCGTTCAGTCCTTCAAAGGAGTGATGGATGACGGGTGGATCGCGGGACACCACGAAGGATGCGGATGGGACCTTCGATACAGTCACACGTTCGGCTTGGACTCCCAGAGCACAAGACGAACTAGGGTGCGAAAACTCGCGAGGATGAAGAAAACTCAGCAATTTTATTTCGAATTCAAAGATTGTCTTCAACAAACAATAAGCCTCGGTTTAAAACATGACGAGAAAGACCAAGAAAGGAAACACAATA
>CM071865.1:35764027-35777003 GCA_036759665.1 Gynandropsis gynandra | reverse complement strand
GGCCTTAGGTGTTCGTTCGGGGGATATTCAGCGTTTTCCCGTGGTGCGACGAAGCGCTCGGCTTGTGGTCGTCTCGGGGCTTCTTCTAGGCGCAAGAGTTTTGGGAATTCATATCTCGCATGGTCTGTAGTATCTCTGCGAGCGTGTTATTTTGAACGTCTCCAGTTTCGGTCATGATTCTTTTTTTTTAAAATTTTCTTTTGTGAATACTGTAATACTAGCAAACGAAATCAAACAACAAAACAAAAATCGAAATGAAATAGAGAGGGTAGCGGATAAGCTTGTGGCCGAGGACCGGGCTCTGATACCAAAAACTGATACAAGCACCGAAGCTTTAGCCGCAAGTATGGACTAGTTTGAGTCGGTAGAAGACCTAGGGGCACTCTCTACCGAGGCTCGATGATAGTGAAGACGGACGAATGGGGAACATGCCAAAAGGGGCGCTCGTTCAGTCCTTCAAAGGAGTGATGGATGACGGGTGGATCGTGGGACACCACGAAGGCTGCGGATGGGACCTTCGATACAGTCACACGTTCGGCTTGGACTCCCGGAGCAGAAGACGAACTAGGGTGCGAAAACTCACGAGGATGAAGAAAACTCAGCAATTTTATTTCGAATTCAAAGATTGTCGTCAACAAACAATAAGCCTCGGTTTTAAAACATGACCGAGAAAGACAAGAAAGGAAACACAATATGGCCGTTGGGGCCTTAATTCGAACAAGGCAAAGAAGGCAAGTGGATCTTGGGTGAAAAAGGAAAGGGTCGTTGGTGCTTGAAATTTGAATTTCAAACGGCTCCATCCAAGTTAAGGCAAGTTGTTGCGCCTGTCTAGATATGGAAAGTCATTGCTTGTGTTGTTGCTATTGTTCACGAAGCCACTTGATGGAGTTCCTTGGGCTTCATTGATGACAAAGAGGGATTTGGCTTTTGGGAAATTGCTGCTGATGCCTCCCTCTTCGTTGTTGAACTCCTGACGGTTGTTGAGAAGCACTTGAGCTACGTACGCGTTGATTCTTGTATGAAGGGCCTGCCCCTTCGGCTATATTGCTTAAGACATATTAGTGCAGATACGAAACAAACTTACTGTGTATGCACTTTGTTATATTAGTGTTCTTCATGGTAAGACAGTTTCTTCTATGCTAAGTTACATTGACAGCTACTAAAATTACAACTAGTAATCACTGCTTAACTCTTGAACGTTAGAGTCGTAGCTCGTTGTAATGCCCTCATAAGGTAGCAGACCATAGCTTGAGCTAAGTGAGGAGAAAGCAATCATCCTTTACCAGGTAACTTTACATGAAATGGTTTTCCATCTCACCTGGCCTGTTTGGAAGAGAGAGTAAATTTCATTTTGTCGCATGTTTGGCAGCCTGGTTCACAAGCACAGCAACCAACTTGCTCTACTGTAGCAGATGAAAACTCTCAAGTATCCTCAAGTTCCCCTTTGCATCACAGATTTAGTTATTTCGGTTTTAAGAGAGTCTCTTATTTGTTACCCATTTTTGTACTCTTGACGAATATAAGAATCACCTGACAAATTTTTAAACTTGTTTACCACAGAAGATTGCATAGTATTTGGATTTCCACCGGCATTTACCTCATCAATGCTGCAAGGATGCTTGTGGTGAAGTTCCTGGACTTGTGGAGAAAAGAAGCATGAAAGTGGCAAATGGGTTGACATTGAGGCGACATAAGTAATGTTTATATAGCCGGAATGACTCAAAGACTGTGCTTGCAAATGCTGAAACTATATGTAGGGATTCACGGCCTGGCACTCCCGAGAATAAAGGTAAGTTGTATAATTTTGATCATGCATATGTTAGATGAAGTTCAGGGGCGATGCAGTTCCTACCTCTGTAAGCTGTTGCGAATGTATACACAATAAAAGAATCTCTAATACCTCTTGTAGGATCATTAATCTATCATAGTCATCATGTGACACTTATAGGATCATTAATCTGTCAGATCATTAATCTATCATAGTCATCATGTGACACTTATAGAATCATTAATCTGTCATAGTCATCAAGTGTAAGTCTCACATCGCTCATGAATATTCTCATGCAAACAATATTGTTAAGGATAGAGCTTCCAATGGGCATAAGTTGGTGGACTTGGAAAATTCCTGTTGGGATTTCGCCCAAATTGCACTCAAATAATATATGTTTTAAATGGATTGCAGATTTGTGGACTGATTTTCTAATTTTCAAAACATAATATTTTTAGATGAAGGAATAAACATATGCATCATAATTACAAATAAATATGAATATATTGATTATATAACAATTTTTTAAATTATATAATTGATTTATACGATTATAATTATTTATAATATTTATATGTTGATCATTATTTATAATAATAATACATCATATCGAAAAATTATCTATTCAAATTAACATAAACGTAATTTTATAACATAAAAATACCATTAACAGTAATTATTCATCAATATCATATTTATTCGTAAAATTATTATAATGATATTTTATAATTAAAAAAACTTTAAATGTTTAAACCTTTAGTGGAGGATCATATTTAAATTTATGATCAATAACCTCTTTCAAATCGAAGAGTCGTTATTCAATACAAAACCTTCAAACTCCAAATCTCTCACCATTTTCTCAAATTCAAGTATTTGTTTTTTTTTTCAATTCCAAGTCTTCGGGTTTGGATCCTCAATAAGCCCACAAAAATTGCGACTTGGCTTACCGGGCTTCGATCGGCCCATTGGGCTCTAAACAAAACCATTAATAGAACTAGGTCTAACTTCTAAAACCTCTCTTTTCTCATCTCCCTCAGCGTCGTATTGTCTTCATGGATTGATTACAATTTCTAACATGTATTTCATGAAGATTTAGAATATTGAAATGCTTTTGAAAAAGTAGGGAGAATGGGGATGAAGTCCTAAAGAAGATGACTGAAAATATAAAAATTTAAAAATAGTATGATTGTTATAGTTCCATGCTCTCTATGTCAGACGTTCTTGATTCGAGAATGAAAATGCAATATTTAAAATATTGCTACAATTACATTGATGAGAAGACAAATCAGTTGAAAATCGATGAAGTTAGGAGCAAGATCTATTCACTTTTTAAGGAGTAAAAAACTGAAATTGGGGTTTCTAAATTTTCGGTTTCTTCTCAAGACAACAACAAAAAGACCAATAGCCAGAGTTTGAGTTATTTTGATGTAAGTTGGATCCTTTACATTTATCATTTAATTTTAGCTTCTTTATATAATTAAATTTTATTTTTATTTTATTGAATATTACTGACTTCGACGAAAAAAATAACTCCTTTAGATGATGGACTAGGATTGGGTTTCGATAGATATCTAAGGGATCCTAAGATACACGTGCAACAGAACTTGAATTTGGATGTCTTGCAATTTTGAAACTCCGAGCTTTATGGTAGATAATTACTGTTAATGGCGTCTGGTATTCTAAGCATTCATATTACCACAGTGAATTTGGAGTATTCATTTAGTGTTGGTTCTCGGGTGGTCAACAAATATAAAATCCGTTTGTTGCCTTCTAATATTCAAGCGTTAATTTGTATTGGATCATACTTATTTGGTTATTCCGAAGTTGGCAAGTATACACCTTTTAATGTTTTAGAAATAATAATTTATATATAATTTTCATATAGGTACTAATTTGCATGATTTGAAATCTAACATTGGGACGACAATATCTTTGATAGAGAAAAACATGCAAATGAATCTATTCGAGTTTTGAAGTCTTGATTGGTTATGTAATGCTTTTATTTTTATATTAGTTTGACATTTTGGTATTTTACATAATGTTTATTGTGTAATTCGAAAAATATTATAACATCGACTCATGGGCCGACCAAAACTCATCGGGCAGGGCCGCAAGCCTAATATTTTGGGCCCGATAATTCCAGGCTGGACTAACCCGTTTGGCATCCCTATATAGAAGAATATTATTATGTAACACATAATGGATATATTATACTAATATATATATATATATATCATATTTAGTTAAATAATAACTTACACACAAACATATATATAATTCTAATTTATTTTAAAATATTATCAATACAAACGCTCTAACAGACAAAAAAAAATCGGATATACATCATATAAATTATTTACGTTCTTAAATTTGTAATCACTTTTAGTTTCGATTTAGATTCGGTTTCAAGTAAAAAACTTATATATAATCGTGGAATAAATAGAAAACATCATGGACTAAATACCAAATGTTATGGACTACGTATAAGAGGTCATCAACTAAATATCAGACATTATGGCCTATATGCTGAACATAAAATATATGTATTATACTATATAATGTAAATATTTTTCTTTTGTTAGTTATTGTTATGTGGATGGCTATACCACACATGTTTTTGTTTTTGTGCTATTTTTATTGCATTATTTCTGTAAATAATGAATATGTAATCTCATTATTTATTTATATCTTTATTATTTTAATGCTAAAAAGTTAAATAAATCCAAAATAAATTATTTACATGGCTCTGTCAATGGAAATAGATAATAAAACCATCATCGATCAAAATGGGTATGAATCACTATAATTTTTGGAACGAGTGCATGAGAATATATGTGGATATATTCATCCACAATTGTACCATTTCGATACTTTATGGTATTAATTGATGGATCAAGCAATGGTCACACGTTTATCTATTATCGACCCATAGTATTGCATTTGTAATGTTTTTTTGCTCAAATAACAAAATTACGAGCTCAATTCCTCGTCACTCTACTAATAAAGTGAGGCTTGATAACGCTACTAAATTCACTTCTCGAGTTTTCAATGACTATTGTACATCGACCAATATTGGGATTGAACATCTCGCACTGCATGTTCATATGCAAAATGGTATGAAAAAAATCATTGATTAAACATCTCGAACTTATATCTCGACCATTACTAATGAGAACAAAACTTTTTGATTTCTGCTTGGGGACATGCCATTTTACATTCTTTAGCATTAATTCAAATAAGTCCAATTGCTTACCATAAATAGTCTACAATGCAATTAACAACTAGCCAAGAACCAAATATTTCTCATATCCGAGTATTTGGTTGTGTTACATATGTTCCAATTGCTCCACCACAACGTACAAAAAAGGACCCACAAATAAGATTCAGAATTAATGTTGGATATAATCCATCGTTTATTATTAGATATCTCGAACCATAAACATGTGATGCGTTCACAACTCACTTTGTTGATTGTCATTTTAATCAGAATGAATTCCTAATGTTAGGAGGAGGAATAAAACAAGTCTCACAAGATTTAATATGAAAAACACAAGCATTATTATATTTTGATCCTCCTATAAAACAATGCAATCTAGAAATACAAAAGACCATACATTTGCAGGTGATGTGTGGAACCGGAGGTTTTAATTTTTCTAAGACCACTCTACCGCAAGTATACGGTTCGTGTAGTACAAGGGTCAAACTCTGGGGACTGAGTGCAACGATTAGAACTAAGAATTCACGAGAAGAGGATCGATAAATATAAGATTATGAGACGGGAAAGTAAAGATAATAAAGGATGACGAAGCTAGACTCAACAAGATAGAGTACCATGGGCTTCGGGAATACCGAAACATGCAATGGATGTTTCTAAGGATCAGTCGGTTTGTTTGTATCAATCGATGGGGAACTAATATCTAATCTTCTACCTAGGAAATCAACGTCACTCATCTTCCGATGTAGCGCGGAACGTCTAGATGCATGAAGAACATTAGGGAACTCTACCCCTAATGCTCGAAATGACTTGGCATAAGCCTAAATCTCCTACCTAGGAAATCAACGTCACCCATATCCCTATGTAGTGCGGAACTTCTAGATGCATGAAGAACGATGGGGAATTCAACCTCTAATGTCCGATGGGAACTCGACCTCTATGAACGGAAATGACTTGGCATAAACCTAATTCCTCTATCTAGGAAATCAACGACACTCATATCCCTATGTAGCACAGAACGCTTAGATGCATTAAGAACAGTGGGAATTCTACCTCGATTATTACCGTTCCTAAATAGATTAACCGATTGACCAAATTCTCGTTAACCTAATTCATTCAAAGGTTCATTCACGAGACTCAAATATGACTCTCCCAAGCCTAGACGAATCTCTGATCTCCTTCAAACATGCATAATCTCAGTAGAATAGATCTAGTCTTATTCAAGCATGAAATCAACAACGAATGAAGGCATTACGCATAAATCGAACCATTCAATTGAACAAAACCGAAATCAAGCATTAATAACTCAAACAATCCTTTACAATGCATCTCTAACTCCATGGCAATGAGAACTACTCAGAATACATAGAGAAGAAAACAAAAACGAAGTAAGTGTTCGACTCCCCTATCATCCCGAGTGTAACCTCCGAGCGTAACCTCCGACGAATCCTTCGGTTCCCCGAAGTCTCCTTCTTCGGCCGTGCTCTCTCTCTTCTCCTTTGCCTGGTTCGCCCCCCTTGTTCTCTTGCCTTTTCCAGTCTCGCTTTGGCTTTCCCCTTCTGTTCCTTTTAAATGCAGGCCGTTCAAAATTCAAGGAAAGTTGTTGAGAAAAAGGTGGACCCGCTCGTGCACAACCTCCACCCGCTCGGGCACAACTCAGCCCGTGCATGTATGACTCTCTGCCTGGTCGGGCTGGCCTACCCGAGCGTGCACCCTATGAGCCCGGGTCGGGCTAACTCTCGGGGAATTGCTGGTTCAAATTGCAGTCCGATTGGGTGCACATACACAGCCCGAGCGTGCACACTTCAATTGTTGTTTCCGTTCCTTTCGTTCGGTGCTTGAGTGTTTCATTTTGAGCCATGGCCTTGCACATGAGGTATCTTGTCATTCAATCACGGATTTGGGGTGGAATTGCCGTAATCATTCGTGTTTTCCTTCATATCTTCATTTCCTACGCAAAACATGAAATGGTAGATGAAATCCTCGAATATGCTCAATAACTCGCTAAAGTCCAAGAAATATAATAAAAACTAAACCTAAGAATCATAAAAATACTACGACGGATTACGTGTTATCAAACTCCCCCAGACTTAACCTTTGCTCATCCTCGAGCAAATCTATAGTCGAGTACAAGAAGAGTAAAACAACAATGGACACTAGCACGAAAACTTCGAAGGATTAGCCATCATGCAAAACAACGCGTCACATGAACGCAAGTCTAAGCGCACCTAGTGCAGACTTCTATCAACCGAAAGTCATGATCATGTTGTCCTACCAATGACCTAAGTCTAATTTATATCCCTAGACAACGTCCAAGCGATCTCCATACCAATTTCTTAAGCTTGAGATATCATTAAACTCGTATTCTCGTTCTTATTCTCTTTTCTTTTTTTTTCTTTCTTACTTAGATCCACGCTTGCTTCCTAGGACGTCGAAGTCGAAGAGGGATGGCTTTCTACTTAGACCCAGGCTGCCTATGGCACACTCATAAGGTCTTGTAACCTTAGTGGAGTGAAGAGGTGCGTCATTGAAGAACATTTTTCTCTTTTTTTCGAAGAATATGCATCACTCTAACCCTTACGACGTATAATAGCGCCTCAACCCACCACTTAGACCTGAACCATCGATCTTAATGTACTTATGTCAATGTGAACCTGAAATAGTTAAAAAAATATCCAAGGAAAAAAATTGACAGCGGAGTATAAGCGTGTGGAATCTAATGATCAATGAACGATAAAATATATCAAACAAGCAACAATCAATCGGTATACATGGAGATATGGATACTTGGTATTGAAACCTAAGAGATGAATGCAACTATAGATCATGGTTTCAAGCACAACTACTCGACTAATCGGTATCCAAAAGACTTCTAAACAAACCTAGACTATTGTTCACGATTCGACAAAGTCGCACAATAATGATTAAAACTCAAAATTTCATATTAGGTGTCCATCCCTAACAAATTTCTAATCACATGCATGTTACTCGAAGAGTACTCCCCCAGACTTGAATGAAACACCGTCTCGTGTCCAAGACCTAAGAGAATCTCGCTGATGTGGGTTAATCTCAAGTAATAATTTACCTAGACTAACGCTTCCGCAAGAGTACAGATCGTATAGTACCAGGGTCGAACATAATGAATTGATGCAACTCTAAAGCTAGTAACTAATGAATAAGACGTGTGAAATCAATAAGTGAATGGGAATGCAAATGCAAACTAAATTAAACTAATGAACGGAATGACTCAACGACTAAACACCATAGGTATCGAGAGTTGCACAACGATGCAACAAAGTTCTAACAAAATCATTGTTCTTAGATACTATCACGAGTTCAGGGAATTCAAGCTCTTATATAGGAACTGACTGGCGTAGACTTGTCCACTATCTAGCATGCGTATACCAATATATCTATTGCGTATCTCACCTACATAGACGCACTAAGACTGCTATCCTAATCCCTAGATTCAATCGATCGACCTGGCGTAGATTCTAAACCGATTAAATCCTAAATAATGGCTAGATTCCAAAGTCTAATCCCTGGCGTAGATTCATTAGACTTCTATAATCATCCATTCGAGTGCGTACAAGAATGAAAGCATTAAACTCAACCAATCAATCTGAAAACGATCAAATACCGAATTCATTCATTCAAGTGGCGTACAAGAACAAAAGCGTTAAGAACCACCACGCATTAAGAACAAGACTTCGTTACATATTGGCAATACTCTCTAACCCAGGGCTATGGATCTACTCGGACATGAACTTAGAAAACGAAACACAAAAGATAACTATATTCAATATTGATAAAGAATGAGATTCCTCCCTATTCATAAACCGACGTCTTCAATAGCTCCTCCATGCTTCGGATCCCTTGTTCCGTCCTTCTCCCTCTTTCTCTATGTCTCTCCGTCCTCTAATAACTCCTCATGTTCCCTTCCAAGTCTAGTACGAATCCTAGCTTTAAAAGGTCTCTTTTCTCCTGAATTGGCCGTTCTAAAATCAAGGAGTTTGTTGAGAAAAAGGTGGACCCGAGTGGGCACAACCTTTACCCGTTCGTGCAGTCCATTAGCCCATGCATGCATGACTTGAAACCTGTTCGGGCTGGCTTGCCCGATCGTGCATCCTTTGTGCCCGAGTCGGGCAAACTCTCGGCAAAGTTCTGGTCCAATTTGCAGCCCGATCGGGTGCACAAACACAGCCCGAGCGGGCACACTTCATGCCCGAGCATGTACACCATCAAATGTTGTTTCCGCTCCTTTCGCTCGATGCTTGAGTGTTTGATTTGCTTCCATGTCCTTTCACAAGTTGTACCTTGTCATTCAATCACGTTTTTGGGGTTGAATTGCCATAATCACTTGTGTTTCGCTTCATGTCTTCGTTTCCTATACAAAACACGAAATGTAGATGAAGTCCTCGAATAAACTCGATAAATCGATGAAATCTAAGAAATCTAATCAAAACTAAACCTAAGAATGATGTAAATACTACGACAGATTACGTGTTATCACTCGCATACCAAAACACGGGAAAATAAGGGTTGGAACGTGTGCATCTTGCGTGTTATGCTGTCCTGAGTTGGCGATGCGGCTGGGCGTTGTATGTGTTTCCTCCGTAATGGAATATAGAAGTCGAAAAACCTGTGAGAAAGAATCACACAATCCAAAAGAGAAAACACAATGTAATATCTCACCGAGTACATCAATGCAAAAAGAATAAGAATAAGTTCTGAAAATAAAATAAAAAGAAAATGCAAAGGCGGGTTGCCTCCCGATAAGCGCTTGTTAATGTCCCGAGCTTGACTGGATCTTGACTCAATGAAATCCTAAGTCCAATACCGTAACTAGTCCCCGGCAACGGCGCCAAAAACTTGATGTGTGGAATCAGAGGTTTTAATTTTTCCAAGACCACTCCACCGCAAGTATACGGTTCATGTAGTACAAGGGTCAAACTCTGGGGACTGAGTGCAGCGATTAGAACAAAAAATTCACGAGAAGAAGATCGATCAATATAAGATTATGAGATGGAAAAGTAAAGATAATAAAGGATGACGAAACTAGACTCAACAAGATAGAGTACCATGGGCTTCGGGAATACCGAAAAATGCAATGGATGTTTTTAAGGATCATGAAGTCGGTTTGTATCAATCGATGGGGAACTAATATCTAATCCTCTACCTAGGAAATCAACGTCACTCATCTCCGATGTAGCGCTCGTTCTTCTCGTGCTAACGCTGTGGAAATGGCAAAAGGAGGTAGCCTGGGAACTGGTTTATATGTACTCTCGTTCCTCTTCCTCCTCATATTTATCCTTAATCTAGTCAATGTTAATAGCCTTTTTCGCTGCTATGATAGAAGCTTCACCCTTCTCAAATATCAAAGGAGCGGGTTGATCCGTCATCTTACCACATATCCCTATGTGGTGCGGAACTTCTAGATGCATGACGATCAATGGGAATTCTACCTCGATTATTACCGTTCCTAAATAGATTAACCGATTGGCCAAATTTTCGTTAACCTAATTCATTCGAAGGTTCATTCACGAGACTCAATTCTGACTCTCCCAAGTCTAGACGAATCTCTAATCTCCTACAAACATGCATAATCTCAGTAGAATAGATCTAGTCTTATTCAAGCATGAAATCAACAACGAATGAAGGCATTACGCATAAATCGAACCATTCAATTGAACAAAACCGAAATCAAGCATTAATAACTCAAACAATCCTTTACAATGGAATCCCTAACCCATGGCAACGAGAACCACTCAGAATACATAGAGAAACAAACAAAAACGAAGTAAGTGTTCGACTCCCATATCATCCCGAGCGTAACCTCCGACGAATCCTTCGGTTCCCCGAAGTCTCCTTCTTTGGTCGTGCTCTCTCTCTTCTCCTTTGCCTGGTTCGTCCCCCTTGTTCTCTTGCCTTTTCCAGTCTCACTTTGGCTTTCCCCTTTTGTTCATTTTCAATGCAGGCCGTTCAAAATTCAAGGAAAGTTGTTGAGAAAAAGGTGAACCCGCTCGGCACAACCTCCACCCGCTCGGGCACAACTCAGCCCGTGCGTGTATGACTCTCTGCCTGGTCGGGCTGGCCTGCCCGAGCGTGCACCCTATGAGCCTGAGTCGGGCTAACTCTCGGCGAATTTTTGGTTCAAATTGCAGTCCGATCGGGTGCACATACACAGCTCGAGCGGGCACACTTCTCAGCCCGAGCGTGCACACTTCAATTGCTGTTTCCGCTCCTTTCGCTCGGTGCTTGAGTGTTTCATTTGGATCCATGGCCTTGCACATGAGGTATCTTGTCATTCAATCACGTATTCGGGGTGGAATTGCCGTAATCATTTGTGTCTTCCTTCATATCTTCATTTGCTACACAAAACACGAAATGGTAGATGAAATCCTCGAATATGCTCAATAACTCGGTAAAGTCTAAGAAATCTAATAAAAGCTAAACCTAAGAATCATAAAAATACTACGACGAATTACGTGTTATCAGCAGGACATCACAAATCGAAGATGGATTCAATTTTACAACACGAGTGACAAGATCATATATATATCGACTATAAATACACTCACTCGTATAGAAATACCAAAAGGACTTGAGGATGAAAGAATCTTCATTGAATGTACAACACGTTTGAAACGTTGACGACCACTTGGTTCTAAAGATAAAACCCTCGCAAAAAAAATTGAAAAAGAATATTACTGATTCTCAAATAATTTAGAATATCTAAAAAGAAACAAGCGATGAGGAAGATATTCATCATGAAAAAATGTAACTCTTGAGTATATAGAGAACAATGAGAATTCCATCAATTATATCCATCATAGGAAAATTTTAATAGAAGATTAAATAAATGATAATGATGAAATATTTTTTCTGTATATTGAAAGAATACTCCTTCTTGAATGTATATTGACTAAATCGTTAAAAACTTTATCATAGAAAAACCCTTTGGACTAAAAACCATGATGAGCAAAAAACGAATGCAGCCAAAAAACTTGATTTGTGACCTATCATTATATTTTGAATATATGTTTCCTGAATGTTGAAGTAGGGAACAACTTTGTGAATAGATCAACTACATTTTTGCTTGAACTGATGTAATGAATATCAATTTTCTTCTTCCTCTCGAATCTCTTTGGTTTATGAGAAAAATTTGGAAGGTATATGTTTTGTTCTATCTCTTTTAATGTATCCTTTCTTTGTTTGAGTAACACATTTTGCATTATCTTTATATAGTATCATTGGATTGATATTCGTTAATGATTCACATTTTTCTTGTATGTGTTGGGTTATATCCCTAAGCCAAACACATTCTTTACTTGCTTCTTGAAGTGCAATGATTACGTCGTGATTTGAAGATGCTATAACTAATTTCTATTTTAGCTAGGGCCACAATATCGTCGTACCTTAAATTTTGAAAACATATCATGTTTGTGATCGAGCTTTATAAAGATCTGATAAATAACCTTTATTTGCAAAGTCAAGCAATTCATGTTTGGAATTTCTAGGATAAAATAATCCTGAATCAATTTTCCTTGTAAATATGGAAAGATATGTTTAATTCATGTCCAATGACAATGTGTGGGGGATGAACTACACGTGACAAGAGATTAGTTGCAAATACTATAGCAAGACCAATATAATTTTCTAGATACAAGAGCGTTCCTATCGCACTCATATATGGTACTTGATCATCTCGTTTTCATATGTATTTCTTGCACGATTTTAGAGACGTTTATGATATATATGCGATGCTTTACGTATGATTTCGTATCCTTTTTACTTGTTTTTTTGTTTTCATGTTCTTACAAGCTTTTATGCGTATTCGGTTCATTTCGGAGCTAAAAGACGTGCACGAAACAAAGTACCAATATCGAGGATCATCACGGGACACACGGGACGAGAATCAGCAAGGAATACCCACTACCCGCACGGGTAACTCCCTAGCCCGAGCGGGCATTTGTTACAGCGATTTTGTCCAG
>CM071865.1:35750595-35763995 GCA_036759665.1 Gynandropsis gynandra | reverse complement strand
AGCCCGAGCGGGCAGCACCTCAGCCCGAGCGGGCAGCACCTCAGCCCGAGCGGGCAGCACCTCAGCCCGAGCGGGCAGCACCTCAGCCCGAGCGGGCAGCACCTCAGCCCGAGCGGGCTGCCACTTTTCTCATCATGATCCTGCGCGACCTTCCGCGCCGTACCAGAGCGGGTCACTTACCCTGCCGGCGCGGGTCGCGTCTCTCATCTGTAACTCCAAATAAGTTAATTTGACTTAAAACAAATGGGAGTTTGTTGGTGACTTATAACATAAGGAAAACGACTTTGGGGAAGCGTGATAAGTGATATTTCGCTGGAGGAACTAATAGAAACATCACCCAACTTATTCAAGAATGGAAACTCATGAAAAGAGAACAATCGGTGGCTGCTGCAACATAAGGAATAACTGAACGTCCAGAAGGAAAGAGAGGGAGAAAAGGAAAGAAAAGAGGAAGGAAAGAAGAAGAGAGGAGTGAGAGGTCGAGCTCATTCACTCAGTTTCGGAGTTCTTGATCGAGGAGAAAGAGTAGAGAGAAGAAGGAGGTTCTTACGAAGGAGACTTACAAGGAGCATTGGAGATCAACTACACACTTCGGTTTTGTTTGGTTTTCATGTTCCTCAGACCTTCTGTTTCGTTTTTGTTTACAGACGCATGAGCGAGTAGTTTGTTTGTTCTAGGAGAAGGGATTAGCCTTTGGCTATTCCGGAACCACTTTTGATTTATCTTTGAATGCATCTTCCTGTTTTCGTTTATCTATTCTTTATCTGAGTGCTTAAATGACTTGTGTTTACGAAGGACAAGTAAATGAATGTGTTAGGGGTTAGGAGAGGACCGAAAGGAGAATTCTAGTCCTAGAAGATCAGGTTTAGAACAATCGAGGTTAGGCCACGAAAGTAGGGTAGCAGCGGATGAGGGTAAAACGGATGAATCACAAGTCTTATGGCTTTAGTTCAAGGTGTAAGCCACGAAAGTATGGGGATAACTTGACTAGATCACGTGTCTATGCCTTGAGAGATGGTAGATATCATATTAGGATCGTCTGCCTTAGATAACTTGATTGGGATTGCATGATAGATAGGTTGATTGTTGGTTTCGGTGGTCTTGTGGTGAAACTAGTTTCCCAGAACGTTTGTCTCATTCTTAAAGAACTAGTTTGTTTATTTGTTTTTATTATTTCATTCCCAAAACCATATTTCGTTCGTTAGCAAGTTTGATTCGTAGTTTAAGTTTACGTTGTGTTGCGTAGTCCCTATGGGATCGACACCTGAAGTACTACACACGTGTCGTGCACTTGCGGGTAGTTTAGGTTATTTGTTTAACTATGATAACGCATCAGTACTTCTAGTTCAAGTATCACTTAATGGATTTGTTTTGTCCATGTTAAAATGTTTTAGGACTCTCTTTTTATGATTGGATTGATGCATCGATATTCCCTTCTTAGATCCTCTATTTGTAAATCTAGGCAAAACATTGTTTGTCTAAAGTCTTTCCTTCTAAATTCTTTTTTCGGATAATTTCGACCATTCTGAATCTCCTTTGAGGTCCCAATTATATTCAGATCATCCACATAAACACTATAATAAAAAAAAATTTCACTTTTTGTTTTTTTGAAATAAATACACAGGGACATATAGGCTTGTTCACAAATTGTTTTTAAATCTATATTCGCTTAGACAATTGTATCACAGACATTCTCATTGTTTCTATACATATAAAGATCATTGCAATTTGATTGTATGCATTTCTTTAGGTTTTAAGTTTGATGTTTATCGTATTCTTAATACCTCACCAATTTCCATATATATATATATATCATTATCCAACGTTCCATATAGATATGTTGCAAAAAATCAATAAGTTACATTTATAGATTTATGGAAGCTGTTAAACCCATCAAATATTTGAACGTGACTGCGTCCATAACAGGGAAAGAAGTTTCCTCATAATCAATTATGGACCTATGAGAAAAGCCTTGTACGACAAGACATGCTTTATATCTTGTGACTTCAATATTTTCGTTTATCTTTCGCACAAAAACTCATTTGCATCCAACTAGTCTAACCTCATTAGGAGTTTCAACAATGGGTCCAAATATCTTTCTTCTATTTAATTAGTCTAGTTCTATCTTCCTAGCATCTTTTTGGTTTCTCCAATCATGTCTCTTCAGATATTTTGATACTGATATTAGTTTTGGATCTTTCATTATCATTTTCAATTTCTTTCGATATAGAGAAAATAATATTTCATCACTATCATTTATTTCATATCTTCTTAAAATTTTCCCATCATGGATATAATTAATGGAAACTCATTGTTCTCTATATGCTCATGATTTTCATCTTTTTCATTATGAATATCTTCCTCTTCGCTTCTCTCTTTTTAGATCTGGTGATTTAGTCATTAAATTATATAGTATAATATATTATTTTATGTTCGGTATATAATAATGTCTGATATTTAGTTAATGACGTCTCGTATATAGTCTATAATGTTCGGTATTCAGTCCATTATGTTTGCTATTTAGTACACGATTGTATATAATATTTTTACTTGAAACTGAATCTAAATCGAAACTAAAATTGATCGAAAATAGAAAAACGTAAATAATTTAAATAATTTCTTTTGATGTATAGTATCTGATTATCTTTTAATTTGTAAGATTGTTTGTATTTATAACATTTGAAATATATTAGAATCACACATATATATATTGTATATATGTAAGCTATTATTTTAACTAGATATGATATATATTAGTATAATATATCAATTATGTGTTACATAATTATATAGTTGTATACATGGAAAATGGGCCGGTCCAATCCGATTTCTGCCCAGAAATTATTGGGCCTAAAATATTAGGCTTACGACCCAGCCCGACGTGACGATGTTATTTAACGTTTATAAAAATTCGTTTTGAAATCCAGTATTTTCCGAATTACATAATAAATTATTTACGTAAATTATTAAAATATCAAACTAATATAAAAATAAAAACATTACATAACCAATCGAAATTTCAAAAATTAAATAGATTCATTTGCATATTCTTCTCTACCGTAGATATTGTCGTGGTAATGCTAGATTCCAAACCATTCAAATTAATACCTATAATTATTTAATAAACTAATTATAAATGATATGAAAATAAAATAATAATAAAATATTAAAAGGTATATACTTACCAACTTCGGATTAACCAAATAAAAACGATCGGATACAAATTAACGCTTGTACATTAGAAGGAAACAAACGGTTTCTATATTTATTGAGCACCCGCTAACCAACAATAAATGAAGACTCCGAAGCCATTTTGGTAATAGGAATTCTTAGAATATTAGATGCCATTAACGATAAATCTCCACCACAAAACACGGAGTTCCAAAATTGCAAGACATCAAATCCGAATTTCATTGCACATATATCATTGGATCGCTTAGATATCTATCCAAACCCGATCCTAACCCATCATTCGAAGGAGGATATATACTTGTAGAAGTCGACAATATCTTATATAATAAAAATAATAAATAATTATATAAAGAAGTCAAATATTGAATGACAAATATAAAAGAGCCAACTTATAACAAAATAACTCAAACTCTAGCTATTAGTGTTTTTGTTGTTGTCTTGAGAAGAAGTCGAGGATTTACAAACTCCAAATTTGGTTTTGTACTCCTCATAAAGTGCATACATCTTGCTCCTAATTTTATCGATTTTCAACTGATTTGTCTTCTCTCCAACGTGATCATAGAAATTATTCAATAATTGCATTTTCATTATCGGATCAATAAAGACTGTCGTAGAGAGAACGAAACTATAACAATTCCAATATTTATAAATTTTGACTTGCATATTTTCAGCCATCTTCTTTAGGACTTCATCTTCGTTCTCCCAATACTTTTTCAAAAGCATTTCAATCTTCCAAATCTTCATGAAGTACATGTGAGAAGTTGTAATCAATCCATGAAGACAATACACTACCGAGCGAGAGAAGAAAAGAGAGGTTTTAGAAGTTAGACCTAGTTTTAGTAATGGTTTTGTTTAGAGTCCAATGAGCCGGTCGAAGCCCGGCGAGCCAAATCACAATTTTTGTGGGCTTATTGAGGGTCCAAGCCTGAGGACTTGAATTTGAGAGAAAAATACCAAATACTTGAATTTGAGAAAATGAGGAGAGACTTTGAGTTTGTATTTTGTATTGAATTTAATGATTACATTGTATATTTATAGGCAAATTAATGACTCTTCGATGTGAAAGAGGTTATTGATATTGATGAATTACAAACTAGTTCATCAATAATTTGAAGATTATATGATATCGATGAATTACAAAGGATTGTTTATTGTGATGACAATAAACACGATAGATGCGAAGGATTTTTAGATTATCATAATTGGTGTAAGTGTACATAGTACTTGAAGAGATGCGGAGGAATAATTCATATTTTGATAAAATAACATATATATGCACAATGTTTGTAAAATTATGTAAATATATATATATATATATTGATTATATATAGTATTTATACGATGATCACTACTCAAAATACATCATATTAAAAAAAATATCTATTAAAATTAACATAAAATAAATATTATAAATTAAAATTATATATCTTTTTTACTATTAGAATATTTATTATAATAACTATGTTCTATAAAGAATTCAAAGTGATTTAAATAGGTTGAAAAGTTAATTAATAATAAAAATATTTATTTAATGATTGTTATGAATTTAAAGTTTGTACGATGGTTTATAAAAAAAAATAAAAATCAAAATATTTAAAATAATTATAATTATTATAAATAATATTGTTATTTTTTAATGTGTATATTCAATTTTATTATATCGATCTCTCATTTTTATAAAACTTTTAATTTATTATTAATTTTTCTTTCACTCATTATATATAGAAAATAAAAATTTTAAAATTTAAAGATTTATTGATAGACAAAAACATACTTATATATATATATATATTACCGGATATATGAAATATGGATGAGAGAATACAAAACCGATCTTCGCACAATGACTTCACTTTCTCTTTTTCCACGCATTCTTCACCTTTTGTGGTTTTCAATTTTGATGTGTTTTTCTCCTTTTTTTCAAAAATCTCAATCTCTCGCCGTTGAATCACGTCACCGCCGATTCTTATTAGTGCCAATGGATTTGGACAATGGTGTTCTCGAAGATCACTAATTGGTTCGATGATTACAACATGGTTGACGGTGGCTTCTCCGTTTGTAATGTCATCGTCCCATGGCCCATCGAACCCATCATTGCCTCCCATAATCTCTTAGGTCCCTTTTTAGGCTTATTCCATTCTTGATGCGTCGGATGGATTCTAGGTTCTAGGCTTTACTTGAGACGATAGGATGATTTTGGTGATGAACAAAAAAGAGAGGGGCAAAGGTGTCATTTCCTCCCAGTTTTCGCGGTAAGGGAGGGAGAAAGATGACATCACTATTATTTTTGGCATCCTTATTAATAAAAAAAATTAAAACAATTTGGACATCCTTAAACTTTCTCCAAGTTTTCCATTTTCCGGCAAGCAAAAATCTCACAACGGTCACATTTGCCGCCACAATAACAATTTGGACATCCTCTTACGTTGGCTATATATACACATTTCTTATACACATTCCATTCAACGTCTCTTTCTCTCCTCATTTTTTAAATTCTCTCCAATTCTCGTTTCTAATTGTTTTTTTCTTCTCGCCAATGGAAACTAAACATAGACTCGACGTCGATATGTTCTTTTCAGAGCATTATCTTCATCCATCTGAACCGATGAGAAAGAGAGTCTTCATCGGTATCAACCATCTAACAGAGGATATCGTCCTCTTCCCGAATGGTTTTCGACATGTCGTTGATATTTTCGATTCTCCCCCCGATTATTTCAGTTTTGATCTCTGTTGCTCTGATTTCAGTCACATCAATGATATCCTCTTTTATCATTTTCCAAATCCTCAGGCTTGCCAACACTTGGCCACGATGATCTCTACGGCAGCCACCAGCATGAGGGTCGGCCTTCGAAGTATCTCCATGACAGTTCTCGCTACATTGACCGAAGAGAGAATCTTCCTCTCCGTGCCTCCTCCGCCGGAAAGAGGAGTATCTGAAGGTCTGTTGCAGAGACTATCGCTAGAGCGGACCTTCGACGTCGAGGGCACGAAGAATGTGGGTTTGAAATCGGAAACCTGTTCCATCTGTATTGACAATTTTTCGGATTCGGACAAGGAGCTGACGCAGTTGCCTTGCTCGCACCTATTTCATCGGGATTGCGTCTTCGAGTGGCTTCGACGGAAAAATTCTTGTCCGTTGTGCCGACGAGAGATCTCCGATGATTGAAGATACCAGGTGAAATATTGGGTTCGGGGTTTGTAGGGTTTTAGCGCTGATCATTTTTCCTATGTTGTCTGTAGTCTACCAAATTTTCCGTTGTCTCAGATGATTGATAAAAGCATATGAAACCATGGGATTGGGGTTTTAGGGTTTCCGATTTTGTTTTGGTAAACGATTTTAGGGTTTTATCAATTTCTTGCCTATTGGCTTTCGCCTTCTCTTTACTGCTTACCATTACCCTGAATTACAGATTAGAGAAACTTACAAAAAGATTGTAACAGACGTCGTAAGAAAGATGCCAAGCCCTGAAGCTGGCAATGAAGACTTGTACGTGGAACGTATTCGCCTTGAGAATGTGGAACTAAGGTTGTTCATTAATTGGTTCCTTCCACAGATGATTGATTTGCATTTGACATACTTCACATGTTCTTTCTGGTCCATCGGATAGCTTTAAGATGGGCCTGGTTGGACTCCTTGTCCCCTCTCTCTTCATGTCTCATCTGTCCTTCCAGGTTATTGTGTAAATTCAAAGGTTTCACCTTTTCAGGCATTGGTGATCTTTCTCTTGGATTTCAGGTCATGATAAGAGTTATTACCTTTTCAAAACTCAAGTACCTCAGCACATGATGTGAAATATAAGTCGACATTAGATGCTGTTAGTTGACAAAGCTGTGCTCAAACAGTTTATATATTCTATAATGTTTTGCCACATTTCATCCCTACATCCGATAGATTTTTTCTTCTCGATACAATTATGTCTTAATGGCGTGCGACTTCCTTTAAGTGGCAACTGAGAATCTGTCTGTTACATTCCTCCAGATTTGTTAGTTTTGTGAGCATTCCAGATGTCCTGGAACGTGTTTACACCATAGAGATTAATATTATACAAATCGAGGAAGCAATACGAATTGAAACCAAGAGTGATAAGACCTTGACTGTTGTAAGTGCGCTTAGAATACAAATACTTTACCATCAAATTTGAACTCCTGTTGTATTGGATGACAGGTTCAAGATAGTCTGCAAGCAAAAAAACCAGAAAGTATGGAAGGTACGTTTTGCCTGCCCCTTTGGCTATATTGCTTAAGACATATTAGTGCAGATACAAAACAAATTTACCGTGTATGCACTTTGTTATATTAGTGTTCTTCATGGTAAGACAGTTTCTTCAATGCCCAGTTACATTGACAGCTACTAAAATTACAACTAGTAATCACTGCTTAACTCTTGAACATTCCATTTAATTATTATTTGATTGTGTGGATCAGGTAGCAGACCATAGCTTGAGCTAAGTGAGGAGAAAGCAATCGTCCTTTAGGAGGTAACTTTACATGAAATGGTTTTCCATCTCACCTGGCCTGTTTGGAAGAGAGAGTAAATTTCATTTTCTCGCAGGTTTGGCAGCCTGGTTCACATCCACAGCAACCAACTGGCTCTACTGTGGCAGATGAAAACTCTCAAGTATACTCAAGTTCCCCTTTGCATCACAGATTTAGTTATTTCGATTTTAAGAGAGTCTGTTATTTGTTACCCATTTTTGTACTCTTGACGAATATAAGAATCACCTGACAAATTTTTAAAATTGTTTACCACAGAAGATTGCATAGTATTTGGATTTCCACCGGCATTTACCTCATCAATGCTGCAGGGATGCTTGTGGTGAAGTTTGGACTTGTGATAGTATTTGGATTTCCACCGGCATTTACCTCATCAATGCTGCAGGGATGCTTGTGGTGAAGTTCCTGGACTTGTGGAGAAAAGAAGCATGAAAGTGGCCAATGGGTTGACATTGAGGCGACAGAAGTAATGTATATACAGCCGGAATGACTCAGAGACTGTGCTTGCAAATGCTGAAATTACATGTAGGGATTCACGGTCTGGCACTCCCGAGAATAAGGGTAAGTTGTATAATTTTGATCATGCATATGTTAGATGAAGTTCAGGGGCGATGCAGTTCCTACCTCTATAAGCTGTTGTGAATGTATACGCAATAAAAGAATCTCTAATACCTCTTGTAGGATCATTAATCTATCATAGTCATCATGTGACACTTATAGAATCATTAATCTGTCATAGTCATCAAGTGTAAGTCTCACATCGCTCATGAATATTCTCATGCAAACAATATTGTTAAGGATAGAGCTTCCAATGGGCATAAGTTGGTGGACTTGAAAATTCCTCCAAGATAATAAAGGACCGGTCATGCAGGCTTGAGTAAAGAAGGTAAAAATAAATTCGTATAAAATCGAATTATCGGGTGACAATGTTAGTTCCATTGCCAATGTTATTGACTTAGCATGGTTTGATGTAGAAGATAAACTTGTTTTGAAGTTTAATTATCTTGAAGAAGGAGATAATAATGATTCACGATTTTCAACTAAAGCGTCTGTCAAAATTTAAGAGAACTACAATTAAGTGTTTGCGATTTGTCTACAAATAAAAGACAAAGGTCGTTCGATCGAGCATGGAACACTCGACCCGCAGGTATCTTTTATAACACATAAATTAGCTGAACGAGTGTTGGGATCGACCTGAACATTCCTACTATACGCAAATACTTTAATCAAACAAACTATACTCATGTCCGATGTCCATATTGTACCCCACGGTTGACCAAACTGGTGCTACTATCAATGTAAACATTTTATTGTGTGCAACGTTCGACCGAACATATGTTATGCTCGACCCGAGCCTAAAGAAGATGACTGAAAATATGAAAATTTAAAAATAGTATGATTGTTATAGTTCCATGCTCTCTATGTCAGACGTTCTTGATTCGAGAATGAAAATGCAATATTTAAAATATTGCTACGATTACATTGATGAGAAGACAAATCAGTTGAAAATCGATGAAGTTAGGAGCAAGATGTATTCACTTTATAAGGAGTAAAAAACTGAAATTTGGGTTTCTAAATTTTCGGTTTTTTCTCAAGACAACAACAAAAAAACCAATAGCCAGAGTTTGAGTTATTTTGATGTAAGTTGGATCCTTTAAATTTATCATTTAATTTTAGCTTTTTTATATAATTAAATTTTATTTTTATTTTATAGAATATTATTGACTTCGACGAAAAAAATACCTCCTTTAGATGATGGACTAGGATCGGGTTTCGATATATATCTAAGGGATCCTAAGATACACGTGCAACAGAACTTGAATTTGGATGTCTTGCAATTTTGAAACTCCGAGCTTTATGGTAGATAATTACTGTTAATCGCATCTGGTATTCTAAGAATTCATATTACCACAATGAATTTGGAGTATTCATTTAGTGTCGGTTTTCGGGTGGTCAACAAATATCAAATCCGTTTGTTGCCTTCTAATAGTCAAGCGTTAATTTGTATTGGATCGTACTTATTTGGTTATTCCGAAGTTGGTAAGTATATACCTTTTAATCTTTTAGAAATAATAATTTATATATGATTTTCATATAGTTTATTAATTGGTTATAAAATAATTATAGGTACTAATTTGAATGATTTGAAATCTAACATTGGCACGACAATATCTTCGATAGAGAAAAATATGCAAATGAATCTATTCGAGTTTTGAAGTCTTGATTGGTTATGTAATATTTTTATTTTTATATTAGTTTGACATTTTGATATTTTACATAATGTTTATTGTGTAATTCGGAAAATATTATAATATTATAACATCGACTCGTGGGCCGACCAAAACTCATGGGGCAGGGCCGCAAGCCTAATATTTTGGGCCCAATAATTCCAGGCTAGACTAACCCGATTGGCATACCTATATAGAAGAATATTATTATGTAACACATAATGGATATATTATACTAATATATATATATATATATATATCATATTTAGTTAAATAATAACTTACACACATATATATATATATATAATTCTAATTTATTTCGAAATGTTAACAATACAAACGCTCTAACAGACTAAAAAAATCGGATATACATCATATGAAATTATTTTAAATTAGTTACGTTCCTAAATTTGTAATCACTTTTAGTTTCGATTTAGATTCGGTTTCAAGTAAAAAAATTATATATAATCGTGGAATAAATAGAAAACAACATGGACTAAATACCAAATGTTATGGACTATATGACCTATATATCAGACATTATGACCTATATGCTGAACATAAAATATATGTATTATACTATATAATTTAAGGACTCGGTCACAAGGTAGTATCTTAATATTTGTAAATATTTTTCTTTTGTTAGTTATTGTTATGTGGATGGCTATACCACACATGTTTTTGTTTTTGTGCTATTTTTATTGCATTATTTCTGTAAATAATGAATATGTAATCTCATTATTTATTTATATCTTTATTATTTTAATGCTAAATAGTTAAATAAATCCAAAATAAATTATTTACATGGCTCTGTCAATGGAAATAGATAATAAAAACATCATCCATCAAAATGGGTTTGAATCACTATAATTTTTGGAACGAGTGCATGAGAATATATGTGGATATTTTCATCCACAATTGTACCATTTCGATACTTTATGGTATTAATTGATGGATCAAGCAATGGTCACACGTTTGTCTATTATCGACCCAGAATATTGCATTTGTAATGTTTTTTGCTCAAATAACAAAATTACGAGCTCAATTCCTCGTCACCCTACTAATAAAGTGAGGCTTGATAACACTACTAAATTCACTTCTCGAGTTTTCAATGACTATTGTACATCGACCAATATTGAGATTGAACATCTCGCACTGCATGTTCATATGCAAAACAGTATGAAAAAATCATTGATTAAACATCTCGAACTTATTTCTCGACCATTACTAATGAGAACAAAACTTTTTGATTTCTGCTTGGGGACATGCCATTTTACATTCTTCGGCATTAATTCAAATAAGTCCAATTGCTTACCATAAATAGTCTACAATGCAATTAACAACTAGCCAAGAACCAAATATTTCTCATATCCGAGTATTTGGTTGTGTTACATATGTTCCAATTGCTCCACCACAACGTACAAAAAAGGACCCACAAATAAGATTCAGAATTAATGTTGGATATAATCCATCATTTATTATTAGATATCTCGAACCATAAACATGTGATGCGTTCACAACTCACTTTGTTGATTGTCATTTTAATCAAAATGAATTCCTAATGTTAGGAGGAGGAATAAAACAAGTCTCACAAGATTTAATATGAAAAACACAAGCATTATTATATTTTGATCCTCCTACAAAACAATGCAATCTAGAAATACAAAAGATCATACATTTGCAGGTGATGTGTGGAACCAGAGGTTTTAATTTTTCCAAGACCACTCTACTGCAAGTATACGGTTCGTGTAGTACAAGGGTCGAACTCTGGGGACTGAGTGCAGCGATTAGAACTAAGAATTCACGAGAAGAAGATCGATCAATATAAGATTATGAGACGGGAAAGTAAAGATAATAAAGGATGACGAAGCTAGACATCTATCATTAAACTCGTATTCTCGTTCTTATTCTCTTTTCTTTTTTTTTCTTTCTTACTTAGATCAACGCTTGGTTCCTAGGACGTCAAAGTCGAAGAGGGATGGCTTTCTACTTAGACCCAGGCTGCCTATGGCACACTCATAAGGTCTTGTAACCTTAGCGGAGTGAAGAGGTGCGTCATTGAAGAACATTTTTCTCTCTTTTTTTCGAAGAATATGCATGACTCTAACCCTTAGGACGTAGAATAGCGCCTCAACCCATCACTTAGACCCGAACCATTGATCTCGATGTACTTATGTCAATGTGAACCTGAAATAGTTAAAAACTTATCCAAGGAAAAAATTGACAGCGGAGTATAAGCGTGTGGAGTCTAATGATCAATGAACGATAAAATAAATCAAACAAGCAACGATCAATCGGTATAAACAGAGATATGGATACTTGGTACTGAAACCTAAGAGATAAATGCAACTATAGATCATGGTTTCAAGCACAACTACTCGACTTATCGGTATCCAAAAGACTTCTAAACAAACCTAGACTATTGTTCACGATTCGACAAAGTCGCACAATAATGAATAAAACTCGAAATGTTATATTAGGTGTCCATCCGTTTATTCCTAACAAAATTCTAATCACATGCATGTTACTCGATGAGTACTCCCCCAGACTTGAATGAAACACTGTCTCGTGTCCAAGACGTAAGGGAATCTCGCATACCAAAACACGGGAAAATAAGGGTTGGAACGTGTGCATCTTGCGTGTTTTGCTGTCTCGAGTTGGCGATGCGGCTGGGCGTTGTATGCGTTTCCTCCGTAATGGATGACATAGAAGTCGAAAAACCTGTGAGAAAGAATCACACAATCCAAAAGAGAAAACACAATGTAATATCTCACCGAGTACATCAATACAAAAAGAATAAGAATAAGTTCTGAAAATAAAATAAAAAGGAAATGAAAAAATCGGGTTGCCTCCCGATAAGCGCTTGTTTAATGTCCCGAGCTTGACTGGATCTCAACTCAATGAAATCCTAAGTCCAATACCATAACTAGTCCGCGGCAACAGCGCCAAAAATTTGATGTGTGGAATCAGAGGTTTTAATTTTTCCAAGACCACTCCACCGCAAGTATACGGTTTGTGTAGTACAAGGGTCGAACTCTGGGGACTGAGTGCAACGATTAGAACTAAGATTTCACGAGAAGAAGATCGATCAATATAAGATTATGAGACGGGAAAGTAAAGATAATAAAGGATGACGAAGCTAGCCTCAACAAGATAGAGTACTATGGGCTTCGGGAATACCGGAACATGCAATGGATGTTTCTAAGGATCATGAAGTCGGTTTGTATCAATCGATGGGGAAATAATATCTAATCCTCTACCTAAGAAATCAACGTCACTCATCTCCCGATATAGCGCGAAACGTCTAGATGCATGAAGAATAGTAGGAAACTCTACCCCTAATGCTCAAAATGACTTGGCGTAAGCCTAAATCTCCTACCTAGGAAATCAACGTCACCCATATCCCTATGTAGTGCGAAACTTCTAGATGCATGAAGAACGATGGGGAATTCAACCTCTAATGTCGGATGGGAACTCGACCTCTAT
>CM071865.1:35694399-35747149 GCA_036759665.1 Gynandropsis gynandra | reverse complement strand
CGTGCACTTGCGGGTAGTTTAGGTTATTTGTTTAACTTTGATAACGCATCAGTACTTCTAGTTCAAGTATCACTTAATGGATTTGTTTTGTCCATGTTAAAATGTTTTAGGATTCTCTTTGTATGATTGGATTGATGCACCGATATTCCCTTCTTAGATGCTCTATTTGTAAATCTAGGCAAAACATTGTTTGTCTAAAGTCTTTCCTTCTAAATTCTTTTTTCGGATAATTTCGACCATTCTGAATCTCCTTTGAGGTCCCAATTATATTCAGATCATCCACATAAACACTATAATAAAAAAAATTTCACTTTTTGTTTTTTTGAATAAATACACAGGGACATATAGGCTTGTTCACAAATTGTTTTTAAATCTATATCCGCTTAGACAATTGTATCACAGACATTCTCATTGTTTCAATACATATAAAGATCATTGCAATTTGATTGTATGCATTTCTTTAGGCTTTAAGTTTGATGTTTATCGCATTCTTAATACCTCACCAATTTCCATATATATATATATATATATATCATTATCCAACGTTCCATATAGATATGTTGCAAAAACATCAATAAGTTACATTTATAGATTTATGGAAGATGTTAACCCATCAAATATTTGAACGTGACTGCGTCCATAACAGGGAAAGTCCTTGTTTAGTTCGCATGCTATGACTCTTCCTTTTCCTTTCATGATGGCAGCAAGATGGACAGTTTTGTTTCCTGGAGCTGAACATGCATCAAGAACCTTCACAAAAAGAGTCCAGAATAAGCATGCTAACACAGTCCACTATCATTTATTTCATATCTTCTTAAAATTTTCCCATCATGGATATAATTAATGGAAACTCATTGTTCTCTATATGCTCATGATTTTCATCTTTTTCATTATGAATATCTTCCTCTTCGCTTCTCTCTTTTTAGATATCCTAAATTGTTTGAGAATCGATAATAGATTTGGTTCTTGGCCAGTTGCTATGCATTATAAAATATTTATAGTAAGCAATAGGAGTTATTTGAATTAATGCTGAAATATGTAAAATGGCATGTCCACAAGTAGAAATCGAAAGTTTCGTTCTCATTAGTAATGGTCAAGAAATAATTTTGAGATGTTTAATTAATGATTTTATGATACCATTTTGCATATGAACATGTGGTGTGAGATGTTCAATCTCAATGCTGGTAAATGTAAAATAGTCATTGAAAACTTTAGAAGTGAATTCACCGGTGTTATCAAGCCTCACTTTATTAATCGGATGATCGAGAAATTGAGCTCGTAATTTTTGTTATTTGAGCAAGAAACCTCGCAAATACAACATTGTGGGTTGATAATAGAAAAACGTGTGACCATCTGGTTAAAGTATCGAAATGGTACACTTGGTGAATGAATATGTCCACGCATATTCTCGTGCATTCGTTCCAAAAGCGATGGTGATTCATGCCCAATTTTGACCGATGATGGTTTTATTACCAATTTTCCATTGACAAAAACCATGTAAATAATTTATTTTGGATTTATTTAACTTTTTAGCACTAAAATAATGAAGATATGAATAAATAATGAGATCACATATTCATTATTTACATAAATAATGCAATAAAAAATAGCTCACAACAAAAGTATGGCCATCTACATAATATTAATAATTAACAAAACATAAATATTTACAAATATTAAGATACTACCTGGTGATTTAGTCATTAAATTATATAGTATAATATATTATTTTATGTTCGGTATATAATAATGTCTGATATTTAGTTAATGACGTCTCGTATATAGTCTATAATGTTCGGTATTCAGTCCATTATGTTTGCTATTTAGTACACGATTGTATATAATATTTTTACTTGAAACTGAATCTAAATCGAAACTAAAATTGATCGAAAATAGAAAAACGTAAATAATTTAAATAATTTCTTTTGATGTATAGTATCTGATTATCTTTTAATTTGTAAGATTGTTTGTATTTATAACATTTGAAATATATTAGAATCACACATATATATATTGTATATATGTAAGCTATTATTTTAACTAGATATGATATATATTAGTATAATATATCAATTATGTGTTACATAATTATATAGTTGTATACATGGAAAATGGGCCGGTCCAATCCGATTTCTGCCCGAAATTATTGGGCCCAAAATTTTAGGCTTACGACCCAGCCCGACGTGACGATGTTATTTAACGTTTATAAAAATTCGTTTTGAAATCTAGTATTTTCCGAATTACATAATAAATTATTTACCTAAATTATTAAAATATCAAACTAATATAAAAATAAAAACATTACATAACCAATCGAAATTTCAAAAATTAAATAGATTCATTTGCATATTCTTCTCTGCCGTAGATATTGTCGTGGTAATGCTAGATTCCAAACCATTCAAATTAATACCTATAATTATTTAATAAACTAATTATAAATGATATGAAAATAAAATAGTAATAAAATATTAAAAGGTATATACTTACCAACTTCGGAATAACCAAATAAAAACGATCGGACACAAATTAACGCTTGTACATTAGAAGGAAACAAACGGTTTCTATATTTGTTGAGCACCCACTAGATGCTCTATTTGTAAATCTAGGCAAAGCATTGTTTGTCTAAAGTCTTTCCTTCCAAATTCTTTTTTCGGATAATTTCGACCATTCTGAATCTCCTTTGAGGTCCCAATTATATTTAGATCATCCACATAAACAACTATAATAAAAAAAGATTCCACTTTTTGTTTTTTGAATAAATACGCAGGGACATATAGGCTTGTTGATAAAATTTTTTTAAATATATATTCGCTTAGACAATTGTATCATAGACATTCTCATTGTTTCAATACATATAAAGATCATTGCGATTTGATTGTATGCATTTCTTTAGGCTTTATGTTTGATGTTTATTGCATTCTTAATACTTCACCAATTTCCACATATATATATATATCATTATCCAATGTTCCATATAGATATGTTGTAACAACATCAATAAGTTACATTTATAGATTTATGGAAACTATTAAACTCATCAAATATTTGAACGTGACTGCGTCCATAACAGGGAAAGAAGTTTCTTCATAATCAATTCTAGACCTGTGAGAAAAGCCTTGTACGACAAGACATGCTTTATATCTTGTGACTTCATTATTTTCTTTTATCTGTCGCACAAAAACTCATTTGCATCCAACTAGTCTAACCTCATTAGGAGTTTGAACAATGGATCCAAATATATTTCTTTTATTTAATGAGTCTAATTCCATCTTCCTAGCATCTTTGTGGTTTCTCCAATCATGTCTCTTCAGATATTTTGATACTGATATTGGTTTGGATCTTTCATTATGATTTTCAATTTCTTTCGATATTCATCACTATCATTTATTTTATATCTTCTTAAAATTTTCCCATCATGGATATAATTGATGGAAACTCATTGTTCTCTATATGCTCAAGATTTTCATCTTTTTCATTATGAATATCTTCCTCTTTGCTTCTCTATTTTTAGATATTCTAAATTGTTTGATAATCGATAATAGATTTGGTTCTTGGCCAGTTGCTATCCATTATAAAATATTTATGGTAAGCAATAGGAGTTATTTGAATTAATGCTGAAGTATGTAAAATGGCATGTCTACAAGTAGAAATCGGAAGTTTCGTTCTCATTAGTAATGGTCAAGAAATAATTTTGAGATGTTTAATTAATGATTTTATGATACCATTTCGCGTATGAACATGTGGTGTGGGATGTTCAATCTCAATGCTGGTAAATGTAAAATAGTCATTGAAAGTTTTAGAAGTGAATTCACCGGTGTTATTAAGCCTCACTTTATTAATAGGATGATCGAGAAATTGAGCTCGTAATTTTGTTATTTGAGCAAGAAACCTCGCAAATACAACATTGTGGGTTGATAATAGACAAATGTGTGACCATCTGATTAAAATATCGAAATGGTACACTTGGTGGATGAATATGTCCACGTATATTCTCGTGCATTCGTTCCAAATGCGATGGTGATTCATGCCCAATTTTGACCGATGATGGTTTTATTACCAATTTTCCATTGACAAAACCTTGTAAATAATTTATTTTGGATTTATTTAACTTTTTAACACTAAAATAATTAAGATATGAATGAATAATGAGATCACATATTCATTATTTACATAAATAATGCAATAAAAAATAGCTCAAAACAAAAGTATGTGTGGTATGGCCATATACATAATAATAATTAACAAAACATAAATATTCACAAATATTAAGATAATACCTGGTGATTGAGTCATTAAATTATATAATAATGTCTGATATTTAGTTGATGACGTCTCGTATATAGTCTATAATGTTCGGTATTCAGTCCATTATGTTTGTTATTTAGTACATATTGTATATAATATTTTTACTTGAAACTGAATCTAAATCGAAACTAAAATTGATCAAAAATAGAAAAATGTAAATAATTTAAATAATTTCTTTTGATGTATAGTATCCGATTTTCTTTTAATTTGTAAGACCGTTTGTATTTATAACATTTGAAAATATATTAGAATCATATATATATTGTATATATATAAGCTATTATTTTAACTAGATATGTTATATATTAGTATAATATATCAATTATGTGTTACATAATTATATAGTTGTATACAGGGATGGAAAACGGGCCGGTCCGATCCGATTTCGGCCCGAAATTATTGGATCCAAAATATTAGGCTTACGGTCCAGCCCGACATGACGATGTTATTAACGTTTATAAAAATTCGTTTTGAAATCTAGTATTTTCCGAATTACATAATAAATTATTTACTTTAAATTATTAAAATATCAAATTAATATAAAAATCAAAGCATTACATAACCAATCGAAATTTCAAAAATCAAATAGATTCATTTGCATATTCTTCTCCGTCGTAGATATTGTCGTGGTAATGCTAGATTCCAAACAATTCAAATTAATACCTATAATCATTTAATAAACTAATTATAAACAATATGAAAATAAAATAATAATAAAATATTGTTTGTAAAATATTAAAAGGTATATACTTACCAACTTCGGAATAACCAAATAACCACATCAGACACAAATTAATGCTTGTACATTAGAAGGCAACAAACGGTTTCGATATTTGTTGAGCACCCGCTAACCAACAACAAATGAAGACTCCAAATCCATTTTGGTAATAGGAATTCTAAGAATATTAGATGCCATTAACGATAAATCTCCACCATAAAACTCGGAGTTCCAAAATTGCAAGACATCAAATCCGAGTTTCGTTACACGTCTATCTTTGGATCATATAGATATCTATCCAAACCTGATCCTAATCCATCATTCGAAAGGGGATATATACTTGTCGAAATCGAAAATATCTTATATAATACAAATAATAAATAATTTTATAAAGAAGCCAAATTCAATAACCTCTTTTATAGCGCTGTTTCAAACATATCAACGGATTCATCGCGTTCGGGTTCGATTCAGGTGACTGAAATTTCCTCCCTCCTGGTGCTGCCACTACGAGGAAAAAAACCCCAAAAAACCCTTCAACCCAAAACGCACAGATACTAAAAAAACACAAAAACAGTTCATTGCATCTCATTTCCTCTCTTTTTTTTCCTGACAGGGAGCTCTACGGACTCATCGCACAAAAACTCCTCAGTTTTTTCTCATATTCGTCATGTTCGTGAAAAAGAGAAGGGCGGAAGCATATATTTGGATATTTTTTAGTATGGGAGCAATCGAATCGGAGGTGCTTAGAGGAAGGCGACATACGGCTGGAATCGAGAGGGCAGAAAGATTCTGGTTTCAGAGGCAGATGAAGAGGATGAGGAGAAATCGGCCGATGCGAAGCAAATCGGGAAATTGAATTTGGTTGTTGTTCGACCGGCTTCATCTCTTAATGCTTTCATCCCTGCGTGTCTCTATTAGAGTTAACAGAACAAGTTAGTTAAAATCTGTTAACCTTGTTAGTCAGTTAGTTAGGCTCAAAATGTACTATAAATTTTGATTTCCATTATGTACCAGATACAAGAATAATACAAGTCTTCTTTTACATTTTCTCTCTAATTCTAATTCTTCCTCTTCTTCTTGAATTGATCAATCATCCAATTCTGAAGTTTGATCTCTGCATCTCCTCGGCTGATTCATGTCCTTCAGCTGACATCCATCTTCAGAACTCTTTTAGCTGAATTGCAGCTTGATATGGTATCATAGCAGTTGTTAAATTCTTGAACTAATATTTCAGTTGTAATTTTTGTTTTTCTGAAGATGAGTTCTACAGAATACCCAAATCGCATCGATTCGTATGACAACTCGTATTATCTTGCAAACACAGATCATTCAAACCTTCATCTTGTTTCTGATCGTTTAAATGGCCCAGAAGATTACAGGTCATGGCTTCGATCCATTACCATGGCATTAGAAGGAAGAAACAAACTTGGTTATATCGATGGAACGTTGTTAAAACCTTCAGATGATCATCCTGATGCTCGTCTATGGTCACGGAACAATGTAGTTGTAAGTTCTTGGATTCTTAATTCAGTATCAAAGAATATCTCTCCAAGTCTGTTATATATAAAGACTGCTAGAGAAATGTGGCTGGATTTAACCTCAAGATTTCAGCAAAATAATGCTCCAAGATTATACAACATCAAAAAGAGAATGAGCTTCGGCAAGGTTCATTGGATGTAAGTACCTTTCATACCAAGTTGAAGACTATTTGGGAAGAAGTGAAATCTGCTCAAATAACACCCATCTGTGAATGTGGCAGATGTGTATGCAGAGTTGATAAAAAATGGCAAGAATTATTTGAAAATGATTTTGTCATTGAATTTCTTTTTGGACTCAATGAATCTTATGATCAAACAGTGGATCAAATCTTGATGATGGATCCTTTACCAGACTTGCAGAAGGCTTTCAATCTTGTGAGTCAACATGAACGAAAACGTCAAATTAAACCTCCTCCTGTATCAGATGCTGTTGTTCTGCAAACTTCAGTAAATGAGTCTTCAGAGATGAATCTTGTGGCTGCAGTTTCCAACAACAACAACTACAAGCAAAGACCAAGACCTCTTTGCACACATTGTGGATTATATGGACATACAGTTAACAAATGTTACAAACTGCATGGATATCCACCAGGATACAAATTCAATGGAGCATCTCAACAAAAGTTTCAGATGTTACATCAAAGACCACATACTGTTGCATCAATGCTTACTGATTCATCTGTATCCAATCAGAAGAGTCAAATCTTGGATACACAATCAATTCCAATTGGACAACTTCAACAATTCTTATCTCAAATGGGACTCCAAGTAAAGATTTCAAATCCTACAGCAGCAAATTCAACAATAACAGCACAAGGAGCAGCAGACTCAGATTCTGGTATGATACTTACTTTTTACTGCAATTCAATGCATGAATCATATGGATTGAATCATGTCAAAACGTGGATTATGGATTCTGGTGCATCAAGTCATGTATGCTCAGATATCAAGCTTTTCAGTGAGACACATCCTATTGTGTCAACCAAAGTTACATTACCTAATGGTGCCAACATGATGATTTCAGTGGCTGGTACTGTCACAATATCTGATAAAATCACTCTGACTGATGTCCTCTACATTCCATCTTTTGCCTTTAATATCCTCAGTATCAGTGCCTTACTCAGAAACAACAAGTTTAGTATTTCTTTCTCACCAAAATCATGTCTCATTCTATTCAGGGTTGGACGATTGGACAGGCTAAGCTTCATGAGAATCTATATTTTCTGCAACAAGATAATGTCATGATCAACAATCTGCATACTGATTTTCTCATCTGGCATAAAAGATTTGGTCATGCCTCTTTTCCTTGCATCAAAGAAGCCTTACCTTTTACTAAGTGTACAGACATTTCCCATTGTGATATCTGTCATTTAGCAAAACAAAAGCATATTCCTTTTGAATCCAAGAATCATATTTCTGATATACCTCTTTCTCTTCATCTTGACATTTGGGGACCCTTTTCTGTTGTTTCTGTGGAAGGATTTAGATATTTCCTTACCATAGTTGATGATAGTACTCGAGCTACTTGGGTCTATATGTTGAGAAACAAATCAGATGTAACAAAAGTTTTCCCAGATTTTGTGACTCTCATTGAGAATCAGTTTGATAAGAAGATAAAAGCCATTAGATCAGATAATGCTAATGAGCTTGCATTTACAGAATTGTGCAGAGTGAAGGGTATTCATCATTACTATTCTTGTGTAAACACTCCTAAACAAAACTCAGTAGTCGAACGCAAACATCAGCACATTCTGAATGTAGCACGAGCCCTGTTATTTCAGTCAAATATTCCTCTTCATACTTGCCAGATTGCATTAAAACTTCAGTATATCTAATTAACAGAACACCAAGTAAAAGATTAGGAAATAAGACACTATGAGCTTTTTTAATGAAGAAGGTTCCTGATTATTCTCATTTGAAAGCTTTTGGTTGCTTATGTTACAGTTCTACTGCAGCAAAGGATCGACACAAATTCTCACCAAGATCACGAGGTACAATCTTTATTGGTTATCCTACTGGTTACAAGGGATACAAGCTGTTGGATATGGAGACTAATTCAACAATTATATCAAAGCATGTTGAGTTTCATGAGGATGTATATCCATTAAGAGATACTGGTTCATCTAATATTGAGACTCTGTCACAATTCTTGCCTCACACAATTATTCCTAATCCTATACCAGAAGGCTTATCAGACCCTGCTACATCTTCCATGACATCTTCTATGACAGCCATTGTAAGCAATCCTGCTACAGAACCTCATGTAAGAGCACAAAGGACAAGAAGACCTCCCACATATTTGAAGGATTATCATTGTGCTCTCACAACAGAATCATCTCAAAAACAGAGTAATTCTTCCACACCATATCCTATATCATCAGTCTTGAATTATGATAAACTTTCTCTTGAATACAGAGACTATATTCTCAACATCTCAGCTGATACAGAACCTAAAAATTACAAGCAAGCTGTGTCATCAGAAAAATGGCAAGAAGCCATGAATTTGGAGCTGCAAGCTCTTGAAGAAAATGAAACCTGGTCAATAGTATCCTTACCTCCCCAGAAAAAGGCTGTTGGATGCAAAGGGCATATAAAATTAAAAGAAAATCAGATGGATCAGTTGACATATTTAAGGCACGTTTGGTAGCTAAGGGTTTTACTCAATAAGAGGGAGTGGATTACATAGATACCTTTTCTCCAGTTGCAAAACTGGTTACAGTGAAACTTCTTCTAGCATTATTAGCTGCCACACACAACTGGACTCTTACTCAAATGGATGTCTCAAACGCATTTCTTCATGGTGATCTTGAAGAAGATATATATATGGCATTACCACCAGGCTACACACCTGCTCCAGGAGTGTTTCTTCCTTCAAATGTTGTCTGCAAATTAAGAAAGTCATTATATGGCTTAAAGCAAGCCTCAAGACAGTGGTATAAAAAATTTTCTGAAGTTCTACTTAATGCTGGATACAGTCAGTCACAATCAGATCATGCTTTGTTTACTCAAAGAAAGAAGGACAGTTTCATTGCATTATTGGTATATGTGGATGACATTCTCATTGCCAGTAACAATGACAGAGCAGTTTCTGATTTGAAGAAAATTTTGGCGCAGAAATTCAAGATTAAAGATCTTGGATCACTTAGATACTTTCTTGGACTTGAAATAGCACGATCAAAATTAGGAATTTCAATGTCTCAGAGGAAATATTGCCTAGAATTGTTGTCTGAAACTGGTTTATTGGGCTGTAAACCTGTTACTACTCCTATGGAACCTGGTTCTCAACTTAAAAAGGGTTCTGGAACTGTCATGGAAGATGCAAGAGGCTATAGAGCTTTAATTGTTAAGCTCTTATATCTCACTATAACTCGTCCAGATATAACATATGTAGTTCACAAACTCAGTCAATTTTTATCAGCACCAACAACAGAACATTTCAAGGCAACTCAACGTGTTGTTAGATACTTAAAGAACAATCCAAGACAAGGTCTTTTTTATTCTGCAAAATCAGAATCCAGACTAAGTGCATTTGCTGATGCTGATTGGGCAGGAGATCCAGATTCAAGAAGATGAGTTTCAGGTTTTTGTGTGTTCATTGGAGAATCATTAATTTCATGGAAAGCTAAGAAACAAACAACAGTCTCAAGGAGTAGCACAGAAGCTGAATATCGAGCTCTTGTAAATGCTACTTGTGAATTGCAATGGTTGGCCTTCTTGCTCAAGGATTTGGGGATTGAAACAACAGGTCCTGCCAATTTATACTGTGATAACAAATCAGCCTTGTACATTGCATCAAATCCAGCTTTTCATGAGAGGACTAAACACATTGACATTGATTGTCATATTATGCGGGATAAGCTCAAATCAGGTTTTCTCCGAACAATGCATGTTAAAACTGATCATCAAATTGCAGACTTGTTCACCAAATCCTTGCAACCATCTCAATTTTCTACACTTGTTTTGAAGCTCAATACTTCAAGTCTAAATCACTCAAACTGATTTACACTTGATGGGATGTATTAGAGTTAACAGAACAAGTTAGTTAAAATCTGTTAACCTTGTTAGTCAATTAGTTAGACTCAAAATGTACTATAAATTTTGATTTCCATTATGTACCAGATACAAGAATAATACAAGTCTTCTTTTACATTTTCTCTCTAATTCTAATTCTTCCCTTCCTCTTGAATTGATCAATCATCCAATTCTGAAGTTTGAACTCTGCATCTCCTCGGCTGATTCATGTCCTTCAGCTGACATCCATCTTCAGAACTCTTTTAGCTGAATTGCAGCTTGATAGTCTCTTCGCCTCCCTCGCTTCTTACATAAAACCCGTGCGTCCGCTGCCGGAGAGGGAGTCGATGGTGGAAACGCCGAAGAAGCCAGCTGGAAGATAGTCGACCATGTATGGCAACACCGGCATGGGTGGAAACGCCTGAGGCAGCCACATGGATGGAAACGCCAAAGAAGGGGATACGGAGACATGCAATTAGGGTTGGAAGATGGTTTGGAGGATAGTCGGCCACACCGGCATCGGCGGAGACGTCGGTGGCATAAATGGAAGGAAGCGTAGAGGAAGGGGTACCGAGAGACAAGCGAATAGTGGTCTGGAGAATGACGCCAGGCCTGTGAAATTCTGAGTTTGAGTTCTGCACTCCGGTTCAGGTCGTGGCCATCCCCTTGCTCTGCAGTTACAAGGATGTCACCGTCGACGCCGCCACCGGTTTTATGGGAAGCCAATCTGTCGTTTGATTTCGAGGGAAGCCAATCTGCTTTGTATGTTAATCTCACTACATCTCTGTCGTTTGATTTCGAGGGAAGCCAATCTGCTTTGTATGTTAATCTTACTGGAAATTAGGGTTTTGTTGGGTTCAATTTGGCCTTTTAATTACACTTTATATCCGGTAGAGCATTATATGTCACAGAAAATCTCGTCGTTGATTAGTTGTTTTTGGTTCCCTTGAGGGTTGAGGAGCATGAGAAATCCCTTTTTGTTCCCATTATGCGTTCTGTTTTCGTTTTGATAAATTTTGAGATAACAATTGCAGGTTTTGAGTTATCAACACAGATATATAATATGGCACATCCATTTTCCATTGGCAAACAGGTGACTGATGAATCTCCATAGCTGCAACTGTTTCTTCTTAAGGATCTGTAAGAAAACCCACGAGATTGTTTTTCGATATATACCCAGATGAACTAGGAACCTGCCAAACATTGATGTTTCTTCCTGGGAGAACCAATCACATGTAGAAACTCATTGGGAAGATTTCCAAAAGTCGCTATGTTTCTTACAAGTAATCCATGCTCATACATTTCAACCGTAGATTATGTTTTTTCCATACAATGACCTCGAATTTGAGGTTAGCAAAATGGTTATTTGAGAGACTCAGAGATGATGAAGGTGGTGAATGTTTGAGTTGAAGTTGAGGAAAGAAGAGCGAGCCATTCCGAAATGCATGAAGAAAAATTCAAGCCATTTTCGAATTCTACGCGCAGATGCAAGATGTGTTGATAGAAACGAAGACATCTGCGAAGGCATATACAACATGAATTGTTCTCCAGCTTATGAATTCTTTTTATGTAAGTCCACTTTCACTCTTTTTTCATTGAATATGGTGTGTTTGGTTGACACTCTCCTAACAAAGAGTTCTTTATGAAAACCCTAAAACATCTCATATTTGTGCTTGCCCTCTTTGGTCTTCATTGCTCTTTCTTTCTTTCTGCCTTCACGATGCATCTGAAAGTAGGAGATTCAGGCTTTCTCTAAAAAAGGTGTTGACTCTCTAGGTATCGTCTCTTTCCACTCATTTTTAATGTAAAAAAAAGTTTTCACCATGCTCTTTACATCTGAAATCTGTTTATCCCCTTAAATTCTGATGCGCTGGTTATTGATAAATGAATGGGTCTTTGCTTTCTCGGTTCTTATTTTATCCATTTGGATATCTGTTGGTTGGGATCGTCTATGAACTGAATGTGAAATAATGGAACTCGCATTGAAATATCGTTTATGTGCTTTGAATCTTTTTTTGTGCATATGTTTCCTAGGCGTTGGTCAGGATTTTTTACACTGTAAATGGATTTTAATGGTTTGGTTATATTTTTTTGTTCGAAATCTTTCATTTTTGGAGATTCATGCTGCTTCACTGGAATTTAGCTGGTGGGTTTGTACAAATTGGTTGTTCTCTTTGTTCTGTTTTGAGTTAAATAATTCCGATTTTTTATAAGTATTGAGTCAAATCAATTTACATTTCAGGCCCGTTGGATTGTGTGTTTCCTTCAGCTGAAGCATGGCGACTTTTGCCAAACTGGAGACTGCACTGAAGCGGGCTGATGAACTCATCAATGTTGGGCAGAAACAAGATGCCCTTCAGGCGCTTCATGATCTCATTACTTCCAAGAGATACAGAGCGTGGCAGAAGCCTCTTGAAAAAATTATCATCAAGTTTCTGGACCTTTGTGTTGATCTAAGGAGAGGTCGATTTGCCAAGGATGGATTGATCCAATACCGTATTGTTTGTCAGCAAGTGAAGTTTAGTTCCTTGGAAGAAGTGATCAAGCATTTTTTACATCTTGCTACTGAGAAAGCTGAACAAGCGTGTAGTCAAGCAGAAGCCCTTGAGGAAACCCTGGATGTCGATGCCCTTGAAGGAGATAAGAGGCCTGAAGATTTGATGCTTAGTATTGTCCGTCGAGAGAAGGGCAAAGACAGGTCTAACCACGAGCTGGTCACTCCATGGTTCAAGTTTTTGTGGGAGACCTACAGAACAAGTCTTGAGATTTTACGGAACAACTCAAAGTTGGAAGCCCTCTATGCGGTTAGTTTTTCATTATGTAAATGTTTGTTTACTTTTCTTTTGATATTCAGCTGATTTAGACATGCCTTGAGGCATAAGGCATAAAATGTTGTTTCATTGAGCCTTTAATTATTTTGTAGATGACTGCACATAAAGCCTTCCAGTTTGTAAGCAGTATAAAAGAACTACTGAGTTTCGAAGGCTCTGTGAAATTATCAGAAATCATTTGGCAAATCTTACAGAGACCAAAGGGATCGGCCTGACTTATCAGCCCCTGAAAGTTTGCAACTTTATCTGGACACAAGATTTGAGCAGCTAAAAGTTGCTATTGAGCCTGGCCTTTGGCAGGTCTATACCATGCCTATGTGTGGAACTCTTCTATGTTACTTCCATGTTATCCTATCTGTCCATTATTATGGGCGAGGATGGTTTTCTTGATTTTTTGCTTCAATTGTTCACCAGGAAGCTTTCCGCTCTGTGGAAGATATTTATAGGTTGATGTGCCTGGTCAAGAAAACACCCAAGTCCTCATTGTTGATGATTTATTATTCTAAATTGACTGAGAGTTTATCTCAGTTGATTCCCTTCTTCGACTTCTCAGTTGTTGAGAAGATATCAGTGGATGCTGTGAAAAACAATTTCATTGCCATGAAAGTTGACCACATGAAGGGCGTTGTCATTTTTGGAAATCTGGTAAGCATTTGTGGATGCTTTGGTTCAATGCTTAATATATATATATATATATATATATATCTTGTCCTCTCTTGATTGGACAATGTGTTTGAACTTACTGGGAATTTTGCTCACTTATTTTCTTTCAACCAATTAATTTTACCAGGGTATTGAGTCTGATAGTCTGAAACCATCTGGCTATTTTTGCTGAATCTTTGAACAAAGTAAGAGCTATGATGTATCCTGCTCCGAGTAAGGCATCAAAATTGGTGACATATTACCAACTCTAGGAGACTCTGTGGAAAAAGAGCAAAAAAGACTGATCGCTAGGAAAACAATCATTGAGAAGAGGAAGGACAAACTAGAGCGTCAGCAATTGGAAATGGTATTTTTTTTACATGAAAATCATGTTTGTATTTAACCTTAGACCTGCTGAAAACAAATTGTATATTTTCCTGCTTGATTTTGAAAGGAACGAGAGGAGGAGCAAAAACGGGTTAAGCTTAGAAGATTACTGAAGAGGCAGAACAGAAGAGACTTGCTGCGGAGCTTGAGGAGGAGAGGAGGAGACAAAGAATCCTTCCGGAGATAGAGGAGAGGGAGCTTGAAGAAGCACAGGCATTGCTGGAGGACACTGAGAAACGTCTGAAGACGGGAAAAAAGAAGACAGTTTTAGATGGAGTAAGTTCCTCAGATACGTCCTGCTGTTGTCTTTGATACACCTTTTTCACATTTTTGCTCTTCTTTTTTTGGTAAGCATGTAGTGGGTACATGAAAACTTAAATTAAATGTAGGAAAAGGTGACCAAACAAAGTGTGATGGAAAGGGCCTTGAATGAGCAGCTAAAGGAGAGGCAGGAGATCGAGAAGAAACTCCAAAAACTTACCAAAACTATGGATTATTTGGAACGAGCTAAGCGGGAAGAGGCAGCTCCATTGATCGAAGCTGCCAATGAGCAACGTTTAGTGGAAGAAAGGAAATTTCATAACCGCGCGTTATAGGTGAACGATTTAAACATTATCTTACTAGGCACAACTTCACGTGTGCAGTCAACCTGCTGGCATTTACTCATATATGTGCTTTTGTTATGATCATTGTTTCGCTTGTGCTAGAGAATCAACGGAGGTAGAAAAATATATGACGCGCCAATTTGGAAATCTTTGCGAGATCTGAAACTGAAGTGTGAATCTTCTCAAGGATCTACCACTAATTTAGGTTTCTAATCTCGGGTTGGATTTTGTGTATTACGAATAAATAGGAAAAGAAGCTCCTCTTGGAAAGAAATGGACCGTGTCTTGCTAGAATCTCAGTATTTGAGGTTTGCTATGATCAACTTAATTTTTTTCCTACAGATTTGGCTCAATGCGGAATGATCTGTTGATAAGACCTTCTTTGTGCAGACCAATGGGCTATTGAAAAACAATCTCGTGGGTTTTTGTGAGCTTGATCTACTTGATTTTTTTAACTCAGGTCAGCGGGTCTTTGTATATTATCCCACACTTTAACCTTGCTTGAAGTGAAAGTTATAGTTTAGTTCTTCAAAGTTGGTTCTCCAGTTGTTTTAATGTAAGTGTCTGTTACTGGCTGCAGCTTGCTAAAAACTGGTTAAATGCTACATTCCTCGGTTCTCAAATCTTAATCTTATGCATACTTTAGTACCATTCCTGAAGAATGGACATCAAGTTTTTTCTTCTTATGCTTATTTTGATTTTCTTTGTTGTGATCCAGGAATATGATTCGAGTTGTAAGTCATTTGACCTGTTAGATCCAACATCATCTAACGTTCTTGGCACACCATCTGCTTGTCATCCTCTATTGAGGTCTGTGTGTAGAAATGCACTTGTACAAATGCAGTAGCAATGGTTTATGATCTTTGGTTGCTCACGTACAAATGCAGTAGCAATGGTTTATGATCTTTGGTTGCTCACAAATGCAGGACCCAATTGAAACTTAGAAACCTTTTGCAAAGCTTATCTTGTCTATAGTGGTATGTTTAACCTAAATGTCCTCTCTATCTATTACCGTCTTGTAGTTTTGTGATGGTATGATTTGTATAGAGTTCATTTTTAGCCTCCAAATTATATGACTTCTAGGCTTCGAGTGCGTTCAAGGCTTCGAGGTCCATCGATTGGGATGGAATGGCAAAGCTCCAGTCAGGTCTTTTTTCTTCCCATCTCCTAAATTTTGAATCACTGCATATCCGATTTCGTGGAATTTGGTTAGCTCTTCGAAGTTTTGATAGTAGGGTTTCTGAGTAGTGTTGGATTTTGGGAGTTTTGTGTTTATACTTGGATTTATTTAGTAATGGATTGGTTCTGGTGGTTGTTTGCGGTTGTACAGACTGTTGTCTCTACCCTTTATGCTCCTCGTTGCTCTATATTTGAAGAGGGAAGGTCGACTGCTGATGAAGAGGAAGCCGCTAGCTGCACGGTGTTTGACGGTAAAGACTGGGAAATTGCCACAGAATGAGTGGAGCCGGGAAGAAAATCGTTGATGTTGCAATCAAGTCTTCGCGGTCCATCGATTGGGATGGAATGGCAAAGCTTCAGTCAGGTTTTTTTCCTTGTCATCTCCCAAATTTTGAATTACTACATATCTAATTTCGTGGAATTTGGTTAGCTCTTCGAAGTTTTGATACTAGGGTTTATGAGTAGCGGTGGATTTTGGGTGTTTTGTGTTTATACTTGGGTTTATTTAGTAATGGGTTGGTTCTGATGGTTGTTTGCGGTTGTTGAGGTTAGCCGGCGAGGGAACGAAGGGGCTAGAGAGAACCTTCGAGAGAAGGACACGAGGGGTGTTTCTGGAGTGTTCTTTTGAACCCCTTGAGAAGAAGGAGACAAGTGAGCCGCGAAAATTGTAGAAGCCCACGGATGCAAAGAAGAATGAAGCCCAGCAGCATGAGTGGATCGGGAGCAGCAGACCCTCGGTGGAAGCCCAGCACGTCCTGGCCCAGAAGCAGCTCAGCCCGTGAAGCCCATGCCAGAAACAACAAAGAAAGAGGGTCATTTTGGGTATAATATTAAGCAACGGTTAATGATAAAAATACAACAAACATTGTAGTATTATTGTAAGGTAAATAGCTACATTAGTAGCCTATTTTGAGCAAATTGTAAGAGTTTGTGTGATCTAGGGCAAGCTCAAACTTTTTGTAATATGATTAATTTTTTTGATTCTAAGGAAGGTGTGAGGAGTATCACACTAGAGAGAAAACATCTATATTCACAAATTGATCAAACATGTGAAAGCAAGAAATTTCAGTTCATTTTTCTATTTTATGTTTGCACAATTATTATGAGAGGATGATGAGGCTCATGGAAATGATTAATTAGTTCATTAGAATTTTAACAACAATTGGTATCAGAGTCTTTCGGATCTGAAGGTCGAGAGGGAGGACAAGCACAAGCATTACTTACAGCATAAGAAACAGCACAAGACAACCAGCACAAGCAACAAACTAGAAGATGCAGAATACACGACCAATATCGGTCTTTGATGGTAAAAGTACAATCTCCGGGAAATCAAAATGAAGGCGTTACTCTGGTCGAAACTGTTGTGGAAGGTAGTCACAGAGGGACTACCCGAGAAGCCCTTGGTAGGGGCTGCTCCTGTGGAGGAAGAGTTGCAAAAAGCTTTGCAACTTTGGGAAGAAAATGAAGCTAAGGACCAGACTGCCTTACAGCTTCTGTATAGTGCAGTCTCGGACGACATATTTGCTGCACACATATCAGTGTGCGAAACATCGAAGGCCACTTGGGATCTCCTTAAGGAGAGGTTTCAAGGAGACCCCAAGACAGCAATGATAAAACTCCAAAGGCTGAGGGCACGTTACTATACTCTAAAGCAGGAAGATATGATCCCGGAGGACGTCGAGGATGCGACCTCCAATGCAAAAGAAGACGCTGCTAGCGCGACCCGAGATGCGACCAGATCGAAAGACGTTGGTCCCGTGACCCGAGCTAGGGCTAAGGAGGAAGAGGCGTTGATCCTACCAGCTGGTCCCGTGATCCGAGCCAAGGCTGTGAAGCTTAAGGACGCAATTATCGGAATTCTCGTGGCCGCCATGTTCACGAAGATGGTTCGAGTCCACGTGAAGTCACGACCATAAGAAACGTTATCCAAGCCGAAGCCCGCCCCGCAACGGTTATTAATTACGCAAGTGACCGCAAGTACTCTTTTCCCTTCGTCGGTTTTGTCCCACGGGGTTTTCCGACAACGGGTTTTTAACGAGGTCGCGTGTCACTTTTCCCGAGACCTAATTTATATCCTGAGGGTTTCAAGACAAATCCGCGTTTCCATATGCACGAATTGCAACTTGTCTTAATGTTTTTATGTTTACTATGCATTTATTTGTAGCCTTGCATGAAGACTACCCTTTAATGTTGCATTTAATTGTTGCATGGCCTTGGTTTATGTATATGGCCACCCGCCCCCCTTTGAACAATCCATCTTTGAACCAATTTGTATCTTGAATTTTATCTTGAATTTCCTTGTGAATTCTTGTTGTTGGTGTGTAATATCCAACAAATTCGTTGATGTGTAATATCCAACGTCTTGTTCGTTCTTCGTTGGTGCGTAACATCCTTCGGAGACGAACCGGTGAATCGAGAGCCTTCCGCAACTCTCGTGTGACCATCTGTTCCACAACCCTTGTGCAATTGTCCACTCGCCCCACACACCCTTGTGCAATTCCGTTGCAGCAAGGCATATCCCTTCCCTAACCTTGTCTAAAGCGTCGTTCCAATCGGGATCGCGTCAAGGGGTATCAGAGCTCGTTCTAGCAAAAAGGTTAGTTCAATTTGGTTTTAATCTTTTCGGTCATAGCTTGGTTAAAAGTTACAAAAAAATAAAAAAATATACATTTCGTATGTTTAAGTGTCTATCTTGTGCATGTCTATCTCGTGTGTATCTCTCCCGTACGTGTCCTTGTCGAGGGTTTTTCTTGCTTTCCGCTTGTGGCTGCTCTGTGTGTTCGTGTGCAGGAACTTGTGAGTAGGCACACGCAAGGAATCGTAGGATGTCATGGGTGAAATAGGTGCCGAGAACATCCGGATGAACGAGAGACTCATTAAGGCTCTCGCGGCTCGTTTGGAGCAAAACATCAACAACAAGATGGAAGAGTTTCGGTAAGAGTTTCGGGCCGAACATCCAACCCGACCGAGAGAAGCTCATGCGTTCCAGCATCGTGAAAGGAACCAGCATGAGGAAGACATCAACTATTACAAACGAGGCAGCTCATCCTCGTCCCGAAGTAGTTACCGACGGTGACGTGCGCCAAGAGAACGACGAGACGAACCGAGGGACGACCTCGCTGGTCTCAAGCTGAAGATTCCGACGTTCCATGGTAAAGCCGACCCAGAAGCCTACCTAGAATGGAAGAAAAAGGTGGAGCTCGTCTTTGGTAGTCAAGCATACCCCGAGGCCAAGAAGGTTAGGGTGGCAACCACGGAGTTCTACGACTATGCCTTGAGTTGGTGGGATCAACTCACGATTTCTAGGCGGAGAAATGGCGAAGAACCAGTAGCCACTTGGCTAGAAATGAAGACAATTATGCGCAAAAGGTTCGTGCCAAACCATCACCACCGAGAGGTGCATAGACGGCTACGAAAGCTCACCCAAGGAAACCGTTCCGTGGAGGAATATTTCCAAGAGATGGAGCTGCTCATGTTACTGGTTGATCTTACGGAGGATCGGGAGGTGACGATGTCTCGGTTCTTTGGAGGATTAAACCTAGACATCCAAGACCATCTCGACTTGCAACACTACGTGGAGGTCGAGGAAATGCTTCACAAAGCGATCCTCATCGAACAACAAATCCAGCGACAAAGGAACCCCCGCTCGGGCTATGGGGCTGGAAAATATGGCCAACAACGGGATTAGAAGCCAAGCTATCCAAGGAGGGACAGCATGGTTCAAGTGAACCGCGACGCGTCCAAGGCGAACCCAGCAAGCCGAGACGCAGCGAAGTTCGGTCCAGCATCATCGCGGAACAAAGGAAAGGCCGAGGCGACGACTTTGAGGGCTAGGGACGTGAAATGCTTCAAGTGTCACGGAAGAGGACACTACGCCAGTGAGTGTACAAACCAGGTCATGATCCTTCGTGACGATGGAGAATTCGAGTCCGAGGACGAAGCAACCGAACTGTCGGACGAGACGCGAGAGGAGGAACCGGCCACGAGAGAGTTGCTGGTTACACAGCGTTCTCTAAATGTGCAACCTAAGGGTGACGAGCAATAACATCGAGAAAATCTGTTTCACACCCGCTGCTTAGTTCATGGCAAAGTATGTAGCGTTGTCATCGATGGAGGAAGTTGCACGAATGTTGCAAGCGCTACGATGGTTCGAAAGCTCAGATTGAAAGTCCAAAAACATCCGAAGCCATATAGGCTTCAATGGCTGAATGAAAACGACGAGATGAAGGTGACGAACCAAGAAACCGTGCCCTTTGCCATAGGAAAACACGAAGATGAGATTTTGTGCGATGTGCTGCCAATGGAGGCAAGCCATATTCTACTCGGTAGACCTTGGCAATCGGATCACAAGGTAAAACATGAAGGTTATACTAATAAACATTACTTTGAGTATAATGGCAGGAACACCGTCCTCGTTCCATTGACACCTAAGGAAGTGATGCAAGACCAATTACATTTGAAGAAGCAAAGCGCACTCGAACTTAGATCGTCAAATTTTTACGCAAGATCGGGTGAGATCAAGAAATCTCTTCATTCTGATCAGACCTTGTTGTTATTTGTCTATAAAGAAGCTCTCTCGTGCTTAGCTAACCTTGCACCGGTGCTGCGGAGTTAGATTTCTAACTCATTTCAGGAATACGGCGATGTCTTTCCCGAGGAGAACCCCACCGGATTGCCACCGATACGTGGAATCGAACATCAAATTGATTTCATTCCCGGAGCCACGTTACCAAATCGGCCAGCCTACCGAACCAATCACGTGGAGACAAGGAGCTGCAAAGGCAAGTGGAGGAGCTCATGGCCAAGGGACATATTCGCGAGAGTATGAGTCTGTGCGCCGTACCCGTGCTACTCGTGCCGAAGAAGGATGGCAGCTGGCGCATGTGTGTTGATTGTCGCGCAATCAACAACATTAAGGTGAAGTATCGACATCTTATTCCTAGGCTAGATGACATGTTCGACGAATTGCATGGAAGTAGGATATTTTTAAAAATTGATCTTAAAAGTGGTTATCATCAAATTAGGATGAAGGAAGGTAATGAGTGGAAAACTGAATTTAAAACTAAGCACAGATTATATGAGTGGTTAGTTATGCCTTTTGGGTTATCGAATGCACCTAGTACCTTTATGCGATTAATGAACCATGTGATTAGGGAATATATAGGTAGATTCGTGATATTTTGATCTATAGCAAGAGCTTAGAGGAACACTTAGGTCACCTAGAATTAGTGTTCAAGGTACTTAGGAAAGAAGAGTTGTATGCCAACTTAAAGAAATGTAACTTTTGTACGGATAACATCGTATTTCCATGTTTTGTAGTAAGTGCAGATGGCGTGAAGGTCGACGAAGAGAAGGTCAATGCCATTCGGGAATGGCCGAGCCCAAAGACCGTCGGGGAAGTCCGAAGCTTCCATGGACTTTCGGGTTTTTACCGACGATTCGTTAAGGACTTTAGCACCTTAGCCGCCCCTCTTATGGAAGTCATTAAGAAAAACGTGGGATTCAAGTGGGGAGAAGCGCAAGAGACAGCGTTCCAAACGCTGAAGGAGAAACTAACTAACGCTCCTTTACTTATATTACCCGATTTTCTTAAAACGTTTGAAATTGAGTGTGATGCATCCAGTGTAGGAATTGGTGCAGTCTTAATGCAGGATCGGAAGCCGACTGCCTACTTCAGCGAAAAACTCGGAGGTGCCACTCTCAACTACGCCACCTACGACAAAGAACTGTATGCACTCCTGAGGGCACTACAAACTTGGCAACATTATCTATGGCCAAAGGAGTTTGTGATACACACCGACCATGAATCGCTCAAATACATGAAGGGTCAAAACAAACTTAAGTAAGAGACATGCGAGGTGGATGGAATTCATCGAAACTTTTCCTTACGTCATCAAATACAAGCAAGGTAAGGAGAACGTAGTGGTTGATGCCCTATCTCGAAGGTACGCATTTTTGAATACTTTAGATGCTAAATTCATGGGTTTTGAACAAATCAAAGAATTATATGCATTTGACCTAGAATTTGGAGAAGCTTACAAGAAATGTGAGAAATTTGCTTCAGGACACTACTATAGACATGATGATTATTTATTTTATGATAATCTTTTATGTGTGCCTAACTGCTCTATGAGAGAGATGTTTGTTAGAGAAGCCCACGGAGGTGGACTTATAGGTCATTTCGGAGTTGCAAAGACTCTGAAAACATTTCTACTGGCCGTATATGAAGAGGGACATGGAACATATTTGCGAGCGATGCGTCGCATGTAAACGGGCTAAATCTAAGGTTCAGCCTCACGGTTTGTATACCCCTCTCCCTATCCCAACTCACCCTTGGACTGATATATCTTTGGACTTTGTGACTGGATATGGAATTTTTGATTGTGTTACCTTGGACTAAAACCGGTAAGGATTCGATTTTTAGGGATGTTGATAGATTCTCGAAAATGGCACATTTCATACCCTGTCATAAATCGGATGATGCATTGCATGTAGCTGAACTATTCTTTAAGGAAGTAGTACGTTTGCATGGCATGCCTAGTACGATAGTCTCCGATAGGGATACCAAATTTCTTAGCTATTTTTGGAAGACCTTATGGTCCAAGTTAGGAACGAAAGTATTATTTCCTACGACTTGTCATCCACAAACCGATGGTCAAACCGAAGTAGTGAATCGAACCCTAGGAACCTTATTGCGTGCAATTGTTAGGAAGAATTTAAAAACTTGGGAAGAATGTTTACCACATGCTGAATTTGCTTACAACCATGCTATACATTCCGCATCAAAATTCTCTCCTTTTGAAATTGTGTACGGGTTCAATCCTGCTTCACCCCTGGATCTGATGCCATTGCCATCAAGTGATCGAGTTAGCCTGGAAGGAGAAAGAGAGGCCAAGATGGTCAAACAAATTCACAAAAAGGCGAGAAAAAACATAGAGGAGAAAACCAAACTCTATGTGAAACAAGCAAACAAAGGACGGAAGAAGTTGACTTTCAAGCCCGGTGACCAAGTTTGGATTCACCTACGAAAAGAACGATTCCTGAATAAGCGCAAGTCAAAATTAATGCCCCGGATCGACGGTCCATTCTCAGTGACCAAGAGGATCAGCGACAACGCCTACCAACTCGATTTGCGAGGTAAGTACAATGTGAGTTCTAGTTTTAATGTCACTGACTTGGTTCCCTTTGTTGCAGATCAAGCGGATTTGAGGGAAAATCCTTTCCAAGAAAGGGGCATGATATGATCCCGGAGGACGTCGAGGATGCGACCTCCAATGCGGAAGAAGACGCTGCTAGCGCGACCCGAGATGCGACCAGATTGAAAGACGTTGGTCCCGTGACCCGAGCTAGGGCTAAGGAGGAAGAGGCGTTGATCTTACCAGATGGTCCCATGAACCGAGCCAAGGTTGCAAAGCTTAAGAACGCAATTATCGGAATTCTCGCGGCCGTCCATGTTTACGAAGATTATTCGAGTCCACGTGAAGTCACGACCCTGAGAAACGTTATCCAAGCCGAAGCCCGCCCCACAACGGTTATTAATTAGGTAAGTGACCCGTGTGTACTCTTTTCCCTTCTTCGGTTTGGTCCCACGGGGTTTTCCGACGACGGGTTTTTAACGAGGCCGCGTGTCACTTTTCCCGAGACCTAATTAATATCCAGAGGGTTTCAAGAAAAGTCTGTGTTTCCATATGCACGAATTGCAACTTGTCTTAATGTTTTATTTTATGTTTTCTATGCATTTATTTGTAGCCTTGCATGAAGACTGCCCTTTTATGTTGCATTTAATTGTTGCATGGCCTTGGTTTATGTATATGGCCCCCCTTTGAACAATCCATCTTTGAATCAATTTGAATCTTGAATTTTATCTTGAATTTCCTTGTGAATTCTTGTTGGTTGTGTGTAATATCCAGCAAATTCGTTGGTGTGTAATATCCAACGTCTTGTTCGTTCTTCGTTGGTGCGTAACATCCTTCGGAGACAAACCGGTGAATCGAGAGCCTTCCGCAACTCTCGTGTGACCATCCGTTCCACAACCCTTGTGCAACCCGTTGCAGCAAAGCCTATCCATTCCTAACCTAGTCTAGAGCGTCGCTCCACTCGGGATCGCGTCACAGGGAGAGAAGGAAAGCATCAAAGAATTTGCTAACAAAGGGACAGAGTTGGCAAACGAAATGAAGGCCTTTGGGGATGAGATAAAGGAAGACACATTGGTCTCGAAGATCTTATGCTCGTTACAGGAAAGATTTGACCCGTATGTTGGGGTCATTGAGCAGACAAAGGACCTCACAACACTCACTGTGGGAGAACTTGTCATATCATTACAGTCTCAGGAAGCGAGACTGGAAGATATGCACGGTGGTAGTCTGGAAGGAGCTTTCCAGGCAAAGAACAAGGGGCCCAAGAAATCTAGATCAAGCAAGAAATCCTTTGGTAAAGGGGATTATAAAGTTTAAAGGGAAAAAGGTTTGCAGCATATGCAAGAAAGACAACCATCAGGAGAGCAATTGTTTTTTTTCGAAACAAGCAAAATCAAGGAGAACAAAACAAACAGAACAAAAGCAAGGAGTGCTACACTTTTGGCAAGATAGGTCACTTTTCAAGAGATTGTAAAAACAAAGGACCTACATAGAATCAAGCACATATAAATCAAGAAGAAGAAGAAGAAAATTCACTGTTTACAGCGGCACACTTGACACATGAAGTTTTCAAAGATGGCGTGTGGTTGGTGGATAGTGGTGCTACAAATCACATGGCCAAACAAGAAGGGTATTTCACAACGCTAGATAGGTACTTTAGAGTACTTATAAAGGTTAGAAATGGAGAGGTTTTTGACCACTTTCGGTAAGGGAAACATTCAGGTTCATACGAAGAAGGGAATGAAGACTATTAAAGATGTTTTCTTGGTACCGGGGTTGGACAAGAACCTATTAAGTGTGCCGCAAATGATGAGGAATGGGTATGAGGTAATATTCACCGAAGAAAGTTTTTGATACAAGATAAAGCTGGTTCAAAGTTGGTTGAAGTTCAAATGGTTAAGAAGGCATATCCTCTCAAATGGAGGATAATCAAAGAAGAAGCAAGGGTAGCTGAGGAGAAAATGGGGATATCTGACCTATGGCATAAGAGGCTAGGTCACATTGGAGTTCACAATCTGGAAAAACTACGGAAAGAAAAAATGGTGAAGGGTTTGCCACAGTTAACTGTGGTAAAGGAGGTCTGTGAAGCTTGCGCGAACGACAAGCAACACAGGCAAGAAATACCTAAAAATTCAGAGTACAAGGCGAAGCAAGTTTTAGGTCTGATACACACGGACTTGTGTGGACCTATGGAGACACCCTCACTTGATGGGAGTGTCTATCTGTTAACTTTTACAGATGACTACTCCCATATGATTTGGGTATTTTTCTTGCAGTTCAAGTCAAATGTTTTTGCAACCTTCAGAAGGTTTGCAAGTGAGGTTGAGAATCAAACAGAGAAGAAAATAAAGAAGCTAAGGTCAGATAGAGGTTTAGAATTCAATTCAAAGGAGTTTTCACACTATTTGGCTGAGAAAGGAATTATGAGAGATCTCATTGTGGCGTATACACCCCAGCAGAATGGGGTTGCAGAACGAAGAAATCGCACCTTGATGGAGATGACTAGGTGCATGCTTAAAGACAAGAGGATGCCTAATAAATTTTGGGCAGAGGGAGTGTTCACAGCAACATATATTCAGAATAGATTGCCTACAAGGGCATTGGAAAATAAAACTCCCTTAGAGGTTTGGAGTGGGCACAAACCTTCCATTGGACACCTACAAATCTTTGGGTGTTTAAGTTATAAGATGGTGCCCATACAGAAACGAAGCAAACTGGATGATAAGTCTCAGGTTGATGTATTTGTGGGGTACAGTAGCCAATGTAAAGGCTACAAAATATATGTGATTGAGACTGGGAAGGTGGAAGTGTCCAGAGACGTTATTTTGATGAGGAGTAAAGCTGGGATTGGGAAAGAACAGAAGAGGAGAAGGACTGTTTTATACCTGTGGTACACTTAAATCCACATAATTCCAGCAACCAAGAGGGAGTACCAACTACAACATTCAAAGTGGGAAGCTCCTCTAGACAAAATGGTGAGAGTTACAGGAGGACTACACCACCTACAACTCCACTACAACTTTCACTCTCTAATACACTATCATCACAAGAAGTCAGCACTGGAAACACCAGTGAATAATCTCGTGAGATACATAGAAATCGAAGACTAAGTGATCTATATAGGATAAAGGAGGACACATAAGGGGTACAGCCTGAAGAGAGCTGCTATCTAGCTGTGGTGGAGCCCTCATCCTACGAAGAGGCTTTGAAACATCCAGAATGGAAGCAGAGAATGGATGTGGAAATAGAGATGCTCCACAAGAACCAGACATGGTATCTTACTGAAAGACCCTCAAACGAGAAGGTAATAGGGGTCAAATGGATATATAAAATAAAAACAGATGAGGAAGGACAAATTAAGAAGTATAAGACAAGGCTGGTAGCAAGGGGTTTTTCACAGACTTATGGTCTTGATTACGGGGAGACATTTGCCCCTGTTTCAAGACATGACACAATTAGAGCCCTAATTGATATAGCAGCACAGAAGGATTGGCCTTTACATCAAATGGATGTAAAGTCAGCCTTTGTGAATGGACAAATTAAGGAAGAGGTCTACGTTGAACAGCCACCAGGATACGAGGTACAAGGTTCTGAACACAAAGTTTTACGTCTTAATAAATCATTATATGGGTTAAAACAGGCACCCAGGGCCTGGTACAATAAAATTGACACGTTCTTCTTGCAAGAAGACTGTGTGAGAAGCCACTGTGATGCAGCCATATACATCAAAGTGATTGGAGGTAATATTCTGGTTATTTGCTTATACGTGGATGATATTATACTATCGTGAAATAGCTTTAAAATGATTGAAGATTTTAAGGTCAAGTTGAGCTCAACATTCGATATGAGTGATTTTGGTTCATTGAAGTTTTTTTTGGGTTTTGAGGTTAAGAACCTCGGTGATGGAATATTCCTAATTCAGGAGAAGTATGTAACCCAACTTCTTATGAAGTTTGGTATGAAAGACTCAAAGGGAGTCACAACACCCCTAACCCTAAACTGCAAATCGAAAGAGGACGGCGAAGAAATTACCGATCAGACGATGTATCGAAGCATGGTGGGAGGCATCCTATGCCTTGCATCCACGCGATCGGACCTCGTATTTGTAGCTTCGTACCTGTCACTAAGTAAAGCAAACCCAACAGTATCTAGTCTACAAAATGCAAAGAGGGTACTACGGTATATCAGAGAGACTAAAGACTATGGATTGAAATTTAACAGAGTTGAATATGCAGAGTTGGTGGGTTATGCAGATGCAGACCTAGCAGGCGGTCTACATGATATGACAAGCACGAGCGGGTATTGTTTTATAATTGGAAGTGCGGTGTTTAGCTGGGAAACACAGAAACAATCAATTATGGCACAGTCGACTGCTGAGGCCGAATATATGGCTTTAAGTGCAGCGACGAACCATTCGACATGGTTATCAAGGTTATTCGAAGAGTTAGGTTTTCGCATGCAGACAGGGGTACCGATCTATAGTGATAGTACGGCTGCCATAGCTATCGGGAAAAACCCGATAGACCATAAGCGAACAAAGCATATAAAAATCCGGTTCCATGTCGTGAGAGAAGCTCAAGCAGAGGGAAGAATCGACTTACGGTTCGTTCGTGGTGATGAGCAATCGGCGGACATTCTGACGAAGCCGTTACTAACCGGACGCTTCTGTGAGTTGAGGGAGAAGATTGGAGTCGTTCCTCGACCGATCAAGAGGGAGATTGTTAAGGTTGGCCGGCGAGGGAACGAAGGGGCTAGAGAGAACCTTCCAGAGAAGGACACGATGGGTGTTCCTAGAGTGTTCTTTCGACCCCCTCGAGAAGAAGGAGACAAGTGGGCCGCACAAATTGTAGAAGCCCACAGATGCAAAGAATAATGAATCCCAGCAACATGAGTGGATCAGGAGCAGCAGACCCTCGGAGGAAGCCCAACACGTCCTGGCCCAGAAGCAGCTCAGCCCATGAAGCCCATGCCAGAAACAACAAAGAAAGAAGGTCATTTTGAGTATAATATTAAGCAACGATTAATGATAAAAATAGAACAAACATTGCAGTATTATTATAAGGTTAATGGTTACATTAGTAGCCTATTTTGAGCAAATTGTAAGAGTTTGTCTGATCTAGGGCAAGCTCAAACTTTTTTGTAATATGATTAATATATATGAACTAAGGAAGGTGTGAAGAGTATCACACTAGAGAGAAAACATATGTTCACCAAAAATCAAACACATTAGAAAGGGAGAGAGTTCTACAGAGCCATACAAGAAAGCAAGAAACTTCAGTTCATTTTTCTATTTCATGTTTGCACAATTATTATGAGAGGATGATGAGGCTCATGGAAATGATTAATTAGTTCATGAGCATTTTACCAACAGCGGTTGTGCTCATGGAGAACAAGCTTGGGATCAATCTGAAAAAATCCTAACCGGTTTGAAAGAGATGCGAGGTATTGAAGGACAAATTGTTGGTGTGCCCAAACCCTAATACTTGGGTTTATTTAGTAATGGATTGGTTCCGATGGTTGTTTGCGATTGTACAGACTGTTGTCTCTGCTCTTTATGCTCCTCGCTGCTCTATATTTGAAGAGGGAATGTCGTCTGCTGATGGAGAGGAAGCCGCTAGCTGCGCGGTGTTCGGAAACTAGGAAATCGCCACAGAATGAGTGGAGCCGGGAAGAAAATCGTTGATGTTGCATTCAAGTCTTCGCGGTCCATCGATTGGGATAGAATGGCAAAGCTTCAATCAGGTTTTTTTCCTTCTCATCTCCCAAATTTTGAATCACTACATATCCAATTTCGTGGAATTTGGTTAGCTCTTTGAAGTTTAGATACTAGGGTTTCTGAGTAGTGGTGGATTTTAGGTGTTTTGTGTTTATACTTGGGTTTATTTAGTAATGGGTTGGTTCCAATGGTTGTTTGCGGTTGTACAGGCTGTTGTCTCTACCCTTTATGCTCCCTTTTATGCTCTTCGCTGCTATATATTTGAAGAGGGAAGGCCGTCTGTTGATGGAGAGGAAGCCGCTAGTTGCGCGGTGTTCGACGACGGAGACTGGGAAATCGCCACAGATTGAGTGGAGCCGGGAAGAAAATCGTTGATGTTGCGTTCAAGTCTTCGCGGTCCATCGATTGGGATGGAATGGCAAAGCTTCAGTCAGGTCTTTTTTCTTCCCATCTCCTAAATTTTGAATCACCGCATATCCGATTTCGCGGATTTTGGTTAGCTCTTCGAAGTTTTGATATTAGGGTTTCTGATTAGCGGTGGATTTTGGGGGTTATTGTTCATACTTGGGTTTATTTAGTAATGGATTGGTTTTGATGGTTGTTTGCGGTTGTACAGATTGTTGTCTCTAAGCTGTATGCTCCTCGATGCTCTATATTTGCAGAGGAAAGGGCGTCTGCTGATGGAGAGGAAGCCGCTAGCTGTGCGTTCTGCTCATGGAGAACAAGCTTGGGATCAATCTAAAAAACCCTAACCGGTTTGAAAGAGACACGAAGTATTAAAGGATAAATTGTTGGTGTGCCCATCTGTGGATTTTAAGTAGCGAGTGGCATCAAACCACGGCGAGTACCACAGACCGCACCGGAGATTCACCACAAGGGGAATTTCTAAAACATTCCTTCACCATTAGAGGAATGTTTAAGACATCTAGATCAGAATTTCCCTGTCGGAAAATCACAAAATTCATCCATTTCTAATAACGTTTATTAGAAGCATTCTTCACCAATTACAACTCGCAACGTGCGGGTATCCTCAAATCGGCTATTGTGAATTCGAAATTATTACTTTTGTCTAGGTTTTGCTTCTCCTTTCATAATTATGATGACCACAATTGATTGCTTTTTCCACTCTCCTGACTCATTGTTTGTTTTGATTTCGGGTGACGGTATGTGAAAAAGGGAAAATAGATTCTACAACCGCATAACTTGATCGATGAGCTCTGATTTGTGATAGGAGATGGTGAAACGAAGTAGGGACTTTCCCATGGTCCCTTTTGAGAAATCCTCAAATCGGCGATGGTGAATTCGAAATTACTTTTGCCCAGGTTTTTCTTCTCTTTTCATGATTATTATGACCATAATTGATTGCTTTTCCACTATCCTTACTGATTGTTTGTTTGGATTTTGGGTGAAGGTATGTCGAATAGGGAAAAGGGATTCTACAACCATATAACTTGATTGATGAGCTCGGATTCGTGATAGGAGATGATGAAGCGAAGAACAACTTTCCAATGGTCCCTTTGGAGAAATCCTCAAATCGGCGATGGTGAATTCGAACTTTCTTTTGTCCAGGTTTTGCTTCTCTTTTCATGATTATTATGACCACAATTGATTGTTACTACATCACTTCTGTTTTCTTTTTGTTAGTGTAAGATTTCATATTTGTTGCGAGTTCGGCTTTGGGTTTCTTTTTTTTGCTTTGCTCAATATATTGAGGTTTTGAAATCTGGATTTGGAATTGAGATTGCTGTACAATCTTCAAATTTACAGTATGCTTCCTATTATAGAACACCTTTAATCAAGTATTTGAGTTTTTTTCTGTCAATGAAAATCTAAAAATTATAAAAAGATTGAAGTATTTAAGTGTGCTGTAGAAAAACATTGGGATAATGCCAACATGTTGTTTGAGGTTAATTCAATTCAATCAATTTTGTTTTGTGTTGCAGTCGTGGAGTTCTTGCTGATGAGGTGAACCCGTTTAAGGGTCTTCAACGTCCTGTTGGCTCTTACGAAAATCGGGCAGTGAAGGTAGATGGCAGAACAAGTAGTGAAGGTAGATGCCAGAACAAGCAGTGAAGGTACATGTTGGTACAGTTTTGTCTTCTCCACTCTACTTTGTGTACATGATTTGCGGCTGTTTTGGAACAATCTCCAATTGGTTAATCAAGTGTGATTGCAATTGTTTACATCTCGGTTTTGATCTATCTAATTTATTAATTTGTTTGCTTCTAGCATGGTTTCCTCTACCTTTGGGGTTTAGGTGTTTTTATGTTGTTGCCAATGTTGGCGAAGAATACTTACACCTCTGAGAATGCTCTAATGCCAATTGGTTGTTTCGTCTTCAGGTTAATTTGATTGATTTTTCTTTGTGTTTGTATTGTTACTACATTACTTCTATTTTCTTTTTGTTAGTTTCATATTTGTTGCGAGTTCGGCTTTGAGTTTCTTTTTTTTCGATTTTCGCAATATATTAGAGTTTTGAAATCTGGATTAAGAATTGAGGTTGATGCAGATTCTTTGATTTTAATGTATGCTTCCTATTATTATAGAACAGCCTTAATCAAGTATTTGAGTTTTGTTCTGTTAATGAAACCCTAAGAATTATAAGAAGATTGAAGTGTTTAAGTGTGTTGTAGAAGAAGGTGGGATACTGCCTACATGCCGTTTCGTCTTTAGGTTTATTCAATCGATTTTGTATTAATCTTGAAGGAAAGGTTAATTCAATCGATTTGTATTGATCCAACTGAAATAATCTTAATGGTTCGTAGGTTTTTCCTTTCTATAACTGAACTATATAATATATATTGCATGAATGAAACTATAACTAAACTCTTCAACCTTTTTGCATGTATGGAAAGATCCGTCCGATTTGACTTGCACATATAGGAGTAAATCCAAAGTGACATTTGAATATGATAATTTATTAGGTTATTTTCATGTTGATGCTAAACGCAAATAATCATGAATTTATGCTCATAAACAAATATACTGTTTCAGAATCATTAACTTCAGTTTTGTGGCTATTACTTGATTCGTTACAGTCCAATGATTCTCAAGTAATCCATTGCAAAAGCCCATACAGCTTCAATCCTTCTGGAAACAAGAAGTTTATACGTTTGTTTCTGGTTTCCAACTATCTTTCATAGAAATGTCAACACTCGGAACCCATGAAACCATATACAACTCCATTATGTAATGTGATGTTAATGTCAGAAATGATCTTTATGGTAGCATCGTGCTCAATGGTGGATCCCCAATGTTCCCATGCATAGCTGATTGTATAAGCTAAGAGATCACAGCTCTTGCACCCAACATCATAAAGATTAAGGTGCATTCACCGCTAAAGATAAAAGACTGTATATAGATAGGAGGTTCAATCATCGCATATTTCCAACAAGTAAAAACTGATTTAACCTTTTTCTTTTATAATCATAATATCAATTTTTTGTATTGGATATCAATGTTGTTTTTATTATTAAATGTGAATCTCAAAGGGTTGGGATGATGAGTTTGGTCAAATAAAAGTTCGGAGGAAGTGCTTTTATGTTCATAAAAGTCTTATGTAACCTGGAACAATCATTTGTGGTTCTAAATGTTTCTACTTTATCACTATGTGGGTTTGTAGCTCGTGAGTGAGACCATCTGAAGGACAATCTCTACGTGTAAATGTAAAACCCAAAACCTTAGTCACTTTTTAAAGAATAAATCTGATACTATGCTTTTAAAACACCCTCGAGCGTGTTAAACATCACCCACAAGGGGTGGTTATACAAGTGTATCACTCAAACACAATTACAGAATAAAATAAATACTTTTATTTCGAATTATGAATGGTTCGAACCATATAGCAGAAGAAAATGTATAAAATCATAATCAGACCAAATACAAAATGAATAATAAAGTTTATCTAAAGACAATCAAGAAATTCAAACATAAATTAGTTTTAAAGATTCAAAAAGTATGTTTGTACCTCAATAATTGTTTTCAAATCATGTTATAAATTAAATTTAGTCCTAAAAAATTATACAGGAACAAATAGAAAAAAAAATCATGTGAAAAACTTCAGTCCAAATCATGCAATCACTACCTCCAAAAGATTACGTTTTAAAATTTCAATGCTATTATGACCAAATATCATTCTTAGTTTACATTATATCTTATAAATCTATTGTTTAAACTTTTACATTGAAAATTAGAATTTTTTGGCGTTTGTATTGACCGATATATATATCAAACATAACAATTAAATTAATCAATTATATATAACGTTTAAGAAACATAAAATGTAATTATCAAAAAACGGTGCAACGCGCTGGTATCATATAGTGATATATAAATTAGATGCATTATGTATCTTTTAATAAAATTATGTATATTTATTTAAGATGGATTGACTCAATTTATTGGAAAAAACATCTTCTGAACCTCGAATGGGTATTCACATTCATCAAATCGATTAAAGGGAAAATAGCATAGTACAACACAAAAACTTCATAAAAATCTAAAACAAATGCAAATGTCAAAATGGAAGAATATCAGAGATACACTCGTAGGGCTTAGCACTTCACATCTACCCTCGTAAAAATAATTATTAAATAGAAAAAAATTTGGATAAAAGACATGAATCAGTAGTGAAGAAGAGATACCAAGGAAAATTTGAATTAAGAAAGAAATGATTCACTAGTGAAGAAGAGAGCACAAGTCAATCTTCGAAGGCGTCTGTAAGTGGATCGATTTCTAGGGTTTTACGTTACAGGATGCTGAAAGCAAAATTGTTTGTTAATTTGAAATGGGTGTGAGTCTCAGTGATTTGGTTGAGTTTCATTGAGTTATTTGAGTCTTAGTGAGTCGCTTGAGTCGAAGAGGGTCATGAGTCTCAATTAGTCGCTTGAGACTCATGACCTTGTTCGACTCATTGGATTGCAAGGATCACTTTAGTGCAAGAGTTACTTGAGTCTCATTGAGTCACAAGGATTGCTTGAATCGCATGGGTCGCTTGAGTGGCATGGGTCGTATATGTCGCAAGGGTCGATTGAGTCGCAATGGCCACTTGAGTCGCATGGGTCGCTTGAGTCTCTTGAGTCGCATGGGTCTCTTGAGTCACTTGGGTCGCTTGAGTCGCATGGATCGCTTAAGTCGCATGGGTCGCTTGAGTCGCTTGGGTCATTTGAGTTTCATGGCTCACTTAAGTCGCAAGGGTCAATTAAGTCGCAAGGGCCACTTGAGTTGGTAAAAGTCTAATGTATTTTTAATTTGTTATTTTGCAAGTGTCGCCAAAGCCGAAGTTTCTGTATGAACTCAAGCACATAAACATAATGCCAAAGATCACCACCAAGTGTTATGTTCACAAGACAATAAAGAAGTTGAGAGGGATCATAGATGAATATGAGTTGCATTACTTCAACACGGAGTCACAATTTAGGCATTTATTCCATTTCTAATGTGAGTCCACATTGACTAAGGTTCAAATGTTTGTCCTACTAAATCACTCCATGATTGTACGAGACAAGAAGGAGTTGTGGTTCGTCGTAAAAGATGTTCCCATTTGGTACTCTATAGTGGAGCATGCACTAATTACTGGATTGAATTGTGGACCCTATCCCAAACGATGGAGTCCAAAAGGGGTGATACATTCAGGCTAAAGAACTTCGACCGTGGTAAGGTAACCACCGCACAAGCGAGTAAAAACTTGTGAAGGCGAAGAATTCTGCCGACTGGACGAGGTTGACAACTTTGATGTTGTTGATGCAAGTTCTGGATCACAAGCCTTCAACAGATAACTTTATCAGGCATGATTTCATTGAAATGGTTGATTACTTGGAATTTTGTGAAGGCTTTCCATGGGGCTTTACACATTCGAGAAGCTTGTAGATACTTGCCACAAGCACGTTAGCACGGAATCACTGAAACCGAAATGGCATTGTGACGGTTTTATGATCCCACTAGTAGTAAGTTGTATATATTATTCGAATAACATGAATGTTTTCATTGCATTCTTATCATTTTGTTTTAATGTTTCGGTTACTTCAATTCGAAACCATCCTTAGTTTGGGCGGAAACGGATGGTATGTTGATGTTATGGATGCTGATACATCATGCCCAAGGATGTGCAAGAAGAGGGTTAAATCCAATTTTAACCCGAAGTATGTAGACATGATGAGGAAGATCAGAGATTCTAAGTAACAATTACACAAGGGTCACAAAGGGTCATAATGGTTATTTTTTCTGTTTTTGCAGGATATTCGAAGTATTCTTTGTGCTGAACGCGAAGAGGAAGCTTTATTTTTTTATCTGGAGGATTACGAGGGATGTAGCGATCTCGATGTTAAGATATGGATAGAACATTTTCATCGATATCCAAAGGGTATTTGTTGGGTGGACATCCATAAGCAAAAACTTGTAACACGAAAAAAAGCTCTTAGTGATAAAGAGAAAAGGAAAAGAAAAGAGACTAAGAGGAAGAAGAGCGGGGGTGAAAAAGCAATAGAGGTTGTAGATGTTCCACCCATATCTAAAACTGACGAAGAGGAAGTATGTGTAGGTGTTGCTGAAATTGATGAAGAAAGAGAAGGTGATGCTGAAGTTGAAGGAGAAGGTGATGATGAAGCTGAAGCTAAAGGAGAAGAAGTTGTAGTCCCTCTGATACTAGAGTAGAAATTAATAAAGGAAATAAAGAACTCAGAGAAAAGAATCATCAACGACATAAGAGACCTTCTAAGGGATGTTGGGTTTCAATTTCATAATCCAAAATCAAAGGCGGAAAATCCCAAAAGTTCTCACAAGGCAAAAACAAAGTCTGCAAAAAAAGATGCGAGCACTGGACACTAATATTCCAACATTGTGAGAGATGATGATTTTGAATTCCTTCGACGTCCATCTCCAGTGTCAAGAGAAGAGCCACTAGAGTCAGAGGCTGAAAATGACTCTAGAGATTGCTCAGAGGAGGATTTGGCAAACATTTCAAGATTAGTTGAAAATATTACATCTGCTGCCAACATTCCTCTAATTGAGTACATTTCCGAAGAGGTTACTGTAGTGGTTGCTCTTGTCAAAGTTTCACCAAGTAAGTAATATGAGTCAAAAAGTTCATTTGAGTCTAAAGCTCGCATGAGTCAACATGGGTAACAATGGTCGCCTGAGTCGCTTGGATCGTATGTCGCATTGGTCACAAGGGTCTCATGGGTTGCAATGGGTCGCAAGGGTCGCAATTGATCGCAAGGGTTACATGGTCCCATATGTCCTAGGGGTCGCATCAATGTAAGGAAGGATGAGTCTAATGAATGAAGTAGTTTTTATGCAGATGTCGTCGTTGGTGTTCTTGTGGAGGTTTCTGTCGAGGATACTGTAGTGGATTCTGTCGAAGAGGTCGCCGCTGATGTTGGTGCTGAGGGAACTCCAGAAGTTCCTGTCAAAGAGGTCGATGTTGGGTCACAAAAGGTCGCATGGGTCACAAAGGTTGCAAGGGTCGCATATCTCGCAAGGGTCTTATATGTCCCATGGGTCGCATATGTAGTAGATGTCACATGGGTTGCATCAATGTCACGAAGGATGATTTTAATGATTGAAGTAATTTTTATGCATATGTTGTCATTGGTGTTCCTGAGGAGGTTCCTGTCGAGGATATTCTAGTGGGTCCTGTCGAAGAAGTCGTCACTAATGTTGGTGTTGAGGGAACTCTAGAAGTTCCTATCAAAGAGGTCGATGTACACCAAATAATATTGGATCACAAAAGGTCGCATGGATCACAAAGGTCACAAGGGTCGCAAATGTTGTAAGGGCCGCATATGTAGCAGATGTCACATGGGCGCATTAATGTCACAAAGGATGAGTCTAATGAAAGAAGTAATTTTTATGCAAATGATGTCATTGGTGTTCCTGAAGAGCTTCCTGTCGAGGATTCTCTAGTGGGTTATGTTGAAGAGGTCACCGCTGATGTTGGTGCTGAGGGAACTCCAGAATTTCCTGTCAAAGAGGTCGACGTACCACCAAATAAGTAATATTGGGTCACAAAAGCTCGAATGGGTCACAAAGATTGCAAGGGTTGCATATTTCGCAAGGGTCGCATATGTCCCATTAGTCGCATCAATGTCACGAAGGATTAGTCTAATGAATGAAGTAATTTTTATGCAGATGCCGCAATTGGTGTTCCTGAAGAGGTTCGCGTCGAAGATACTCCAGTGGGTTCTATCGAAGAGGTAAACGTTGATGTTGGTGCTGAGGGAACTCCTGAATTTCCTGTCAAAGAGATCGAAGTACCACCAAGTAAGTAATATTGAGTCACAAAAGGTCATTTGAATCACAAAGGTCGCACGATTCACAAAAGGTCGCATTGGTCCAAAAGGTCGCATGGGGCGCATGGATCGCATGGATCGCAGGGTCGCAAGGTTCGCATATGTCCCATTGGTGGCAAGGGTCGCCATGGTCCGAGGGGTTGCATATGTCCCATGGATCGCAGGGTCAAATCGGTTTCAAGGGTCCAATATGTCCCATGGGTGGCATTTTTCCAAAGGTCGTATGGGTCGCATATGTCCCATGGGTCACGAAGGATGAGTCTAATGAAGTAATTTTTATCTAGATGTTGGAGCTTGATCGAATGAGTTTGATAGTCCAACGGTAATTAAACGATAGTTAAAAGACCACGAAAGGCAAGACAAAAGCCATATAATGAACCTCCACCGATAAAAAAAGAAAAAACAGTTGGGGAACAAAATCCAGGAGGTTGACCAATAACAAGGGCAGTGTGAGGAAGGTGGAGATGGCGAGGGAGAGGGCGAGAACCCACAGAAGAGGTGGTTTAAGAACCCGCGAAAAAGGTGGTTCAAGAACCCGCAGAAGAAGTGGTTCAAGAATTCGTAGAAAAGGTGGTTCAAGAACCTGCAGGATATCAACATTTTGTGTGGAAGACCATGGGACTGGAATCGGGCAAGGTAACCCGAAAGCATTCGTTCATTGATGCTAGTGTTATAACATTAACTAATCTATATAGATTTATGATGAAACAACTCCAAGAGCATTGGTGGATATCTGATCAAGATTGTCCCTAGAGAACCAGAGTTTTGAGAGGTCATATTAATGGTTGATGTATTGCTTAAAGATGATGTTAGTTTTTTTAACCTTAGTCACAAAAGTCAAAAAGTTCACAGAGGTCATTTTGGGTCATATGTATTCATGTGTATTAATTTCTTTTTTGCAGCAATTGGATGAGATGTTGTTCCAGTTGTGTGGTCAAGTAAGCAGATTCGAAACACTATATAAGAATTATTACGTTTTTCATATTGCTTTCATGCAGACGATCACGACGTTGATGTACGAGGATATGGAAGAATAGCCGGAAATTCTTAATGATTATTTGGATGGCATCTATCCATTCATAAGTAAGTTCAAACCAGTGGATCAATATGATGGCTTTGTCTCGATTGTAAACATTCCATCACTATCCGATATATGCCTTGTCATTGGGTAGCCATGAAAGTAGATTTCAAACCCCGATGCATCACGGTTTACGACTACCAGAGAAGGTTGAAGGAAAAGCATCTTGATCTGGCGATGGTGATTATAAGAAAAGCTTTGCCCAAGATGTTCCGACTCGTAGTGTTTCATTCCTTGACTTCTAGAGCAGATAAATGGCAGTACAACTATTATAAAGGTCTGTCACAGAACAAAACTGCGAGTGGTTGTGGTGTTTACACCTTCAAATTCTTAGAAGTCGTTATATTGAAAAATGAGAGGAAGTTCCCCGAAACTTGTAACGAGAATGTCGCTTCCATGCGTGACAAGATGATTGCTAATGTATTTGCGAATGGAAGAAGTATCCCTGTACCTCGAGACTAATGGCATCAATCATGTCATCCTTGAACTTGATTCATAATATTTGTAAATAACTTGATAAATTAATTTTTATTAATTTTATTCATTCTTTTCTGAACTTTATTCGCATGAGTCGCATAAGTTGGTTCGTATGTTGGGTCGCATAGTCGCAATGGTCGTACGAGTCAAATGGGTCCAAGGATCAAAGAGTCGCAAAAGGTCAAAGGGTCGCAGGGGTCAAAGGGTCGCAATGGTCACAAGGGTCAAATGGGTTACTAGGGTTAAACACTAGCAAGGATCAACGGGTTGCAAAAGGTCCAAGGGTTGCAAGGTTCAACGGGTTGCAAGGGGTCCAAAGGTCGCAAGGGGTCAAACGGTCATAGGGGCTCTGAGGGTCCCAAGGAGTTCAACGGTCGCAATGGTCAAAGGGTCGCAAGGGCTTCAATGGTCGTAGGGGTCAAAGGGTTGTAGGGGTCCAAGGGTCATAGGGGTAAAGGGGTCGCAGGGGTCCAAAGGTCGTAAGGGGTCCAAGGGTTGCAAGGCTCAAAGGGTCACAGGGGTCCAACTGTCGCATAGGTCAAAGGATCACAAGGGTCAAAGGTTCGCAAGGGGTCCAAGTGTCGCAAGAGATCAAAGGGTCGAAAGGGGTCCAATGGTCGAAGGGGTGAAGGGGTCACAAGGGGTCAAAGGGTCGCAAGGGTCCAAGGGTCGCAATGGTCAAATGGATTGCAAGGGTCAAAGGGTATCAAGGGTAAGAGGGTTGCAAAAGGTCCAAAGGTCATAGGGGTCAAAGGGTTACAATGGGTCAAAGGATCGCAAAGGATCATGGGTTCGTAGTGGTCAAATGGGTCGCATATATTGGCGTGTGTTGGGTCGCAATAATAGTAAATCCACAATAATACCGATACTGACAATAATAGTAAACCCACAATAATAGTAAAAAACAAATAAAATACAAACATAAAATTCAAGTTCAAGGGAATGAACTCCGAACTTAAATAAAAAAATTTATTGTTAGACATTGTTGGAGGGACGTACCGAAGCACAAGTGTTGCTCTATTGAAGACCAGTTCGAATGTGAGGGAATATCCCTCGTTTGTCCATTTTCGTGACAAAACGTTCTACACTCCCCTCTGATGCTAGCGCTACCACGACTCACTGGCCTCAAATCTACCGACCACCCCCTTCTTTGATCGTTCATCAACATTATCTCACATCGTCTAGCGCTAAGATCGTTTGACCTCGCAAACCCTATCGAAAAGGTCTGCACCATCACCCAAATAACATGAGTATAAATAACTGTAGTGATATATGATGAATCAGTTTGAGGTCACTTACCAATACATCTACGTCCAAATTTGAATGTGTGGCGGTTGTCATGAAAAACTTCTAAGCAGAAGAATATGACCCTGCTTCTGCGTTTGATGATGATAATGATGATGATGCATATTGCATATTACACATAACTTGATCCGGCAAAGGAAAAGCATCTTGATCCGGCAATGGTGATTATAAGAACAACTTTGCCCAAGATGATCCGACTCGGAATGTTCCATTCCTTGACTTCTAGAGCAGATAAATGGCAGTACAACTATTATGAAGGTCTGTCACTGAACAAAAGCACGAGTGATTATGGTGTTTAAACCTTCAAATTCTTAGAAGTCGTTACATTGAAAAATGAGGGGAAGTTCCCCGAAATTTGTAATGAGAATGTTGCTTCCATGCGTGAGAAGATGGTTGCTAATGTATTATCGAATGGAAGAAGTATCCATGTACCTTGAGACTAATAGAATCCATCATGTCATCCTTGAACTTTATTCATATTATTTGTAAATAAATTGATAAATTAATTTTTTTAAAATTTTATTCATATTTGTTTGAACTTGATTCGCATGAGTCGCATAAGTTGGTTCGTATGTTGGGTCGCATAGTCACAATGGCCGTACGAGTCAAAAGGGTCGCAAGGATCAAAGGGTCGCAAAAGGTCCAAGGGTCGCAGGGGTTAAAGGGTCGCAATGGTCGCAGGGGTCAAATGGGTTGCTAGGGTTAAACAATAACAAGGGTCAACGGTTTGCAAAATGTCCAAGGGTTGCAAGGGTCAACGGGTCGCAAGGGGTCCAAGGGTCGCAAGGGGTCAAACGGTCAGAGGGGATCTAAGGGTCGCAAGGGTTCCAACGGTCGCAACAACAAAGGATCACAAGGGGTTCAAGGGTCGTAGGGGTCAAAGGGTTGTAGGGGTCCAAGGGTCGTAGGGGTCAAATGGTCACAGGGGTCCAAGGGTCGCAAGGGGTCCAAGGTTGCAGGGCTCAAAGGATCATAGGGGTCCAACGGTCGCATAGGTCAAAGAATCACAATGGTCAAAGGTTCCAAGTGTCGTAAGGGGTCAAAGGGTCGCAAGGGTCAAATGGATTGCAAGGGTAAAAGGGTATCAAGGGTAAGAGGGTTCAAAAGGTCCAAGGGTCACAGGGGTCAAAGGGTCACAATGGGTCAAAGGGTCGTAGGGGTCAAATGGGTTGCATGGATCGTATGGGTCGCATATGTTGGCGAATGTTGGGTCACAATAATAGTAAATCAACAATAATACTGATACTAACAATAATAGTAAATCCAAAATAATAGTAGAAAACCAATAAAATACAAACATAAAGTTCAAGTTCAAGGGAATTAACACTGAACTTAAATAAACAAATTTTATTGTTGGACATTGTTGGAGGGACGTACCGAAGCACAAGTGTTACTCTATTGGAGACGATTTCGAATGTGAGGGAATATCCCTCGTTCTGTCCATTTCCATGACAAAATGTTGTACAACCCCCTCTGATGCTACCGCCACCATGACTCACGGGTCTCTAATCTACCGTCCACCCCTTCTTTGATCGTTCATCAACATTATCTTACATCGTCTACCGCTAAGAGTGTTTGATCTCGCAAACCCTATCGGAAGGGTTTGCACCATCACCCAAGTTACATGAGTAGAAATGATTAAAAATTGAATAAATAACTAAAGTGATATATGATGAATCGGTTTGAGGTCACTTACCAATACATCTACGACCGGATTTGAATATGGGGCGGTTGCCATGAAAAATTTCTAAGCATAAGAATATGACCCTGCTTCTGCGTTTGATGATGATAATGATGATGATGCATATTGCATATTACACATATCTTGATCCGGCGATGGCAAAGCATCTTGATCCGACGATGGTGATTATAAGAACAGCTTTGCCCAATATGTTCCGACTTGGAGTTTTTCATTCGTTGACTTCTAGAGCAGATAAATGGCAGTACAACTATTATGAAGCTCTGTCACAGAACAAAAGCGCGAGTGGTTGTGGTGTTTACATCTTCAAATTCCTAGAAGTCGTTATATTGAAAAATGAGAGGAAGTTCCCCGAAACTTGTAACGAGAATGTCGCTTCCATGCGTGAAAAGATGATTGCTAATGTATTTGCGAATGGAAGAAGTATCCCTGTACCTCGAGACTAATGGCATCAATCATGTCATCCTTAAACTTGATTCATAATATTTGTAAATAACTTGATAAATTAATTTTTTTTTTAATTTTATTCATCCTTTTCTGAACTTGATTCGCATGAGTCGCATAAGTTGGTTCGTATGTTGGGTCGCATACTTGCAATGATCGTACGGGTCAAATGGATCGCAAGGACCAAAGGGTCGCAAAAGGTCCAAGGGTCGCAGGGGTCAAAGGGTCGCAATGGTCGCAGGGGTCAAATGGGTTGCTAGGGTTAAACAGTAGCTAGGGTAACCGGTTTGCAAAAGGTCCAAAGGGTTGCAAGGGTCAACTGGTCGCAAGGGGTCCAAGGGTTGCAAGGGGTCAAACGGTCATAGTGGCTCTGAGGGTTGCAAGGCTTCCAACGGTCGCAATTGTTAAAAGGTCGCAAGGGGTTCAAGGGCGGTAGGGGTCAAAGGGTTGTAGGGGTCCAAGGGTCGTAGGGGTCAAATGGTCGCAGGGGTCCAACGGTCGCAAAGGGTCCAAGGGTCCCATGGCTCAAAGGGTCACAGGGGTCCAACGGTCGCATAGGTCAAAGGATCACAGGGTCAAAGGTTCGCAAGGGGTCCAAGTGTCGCAAGGGGTCAAAGGGTCGCAAGTTGTCCAATGGTCGTAGGGGTGAAGGGGTCGCAAGGGGTCAAAGGGTCACAAGGGTCAAATGGATTGCAAGGGTGAAAGGGTATCAAGGGTAAGAGGCTTGCAAAAGGTCCGAGGGTTGCAGGGGTCAAAGGGTTACAATGGGTCAAAGGGTCGCAAAGGGTCAAAGGGTCGTAGGGGTCAAATGGGTTGCATGGGTCATAGGGGTCACATATGTTGGTGTGTTTTGGGTCGCAATAATAGTAAATCCACAATAATAGTAAATCAACAATAATACCGGTACTAACAATAATAGTAAATCCACAATAATAGTAGAAAACCAATAAAATACAAAAATAAAGTTCAAGTTCAAGGGAATGAACTCCGAACTTAAATAAAAAAATTTTTATTGTTAGACATTGTTGGAGGGACGTACCGAAGCACAAGTGTTGCTCTATTGGAGACCAGTTCGAAATGTGAGGAAATATCCCTCGTTTTTTCCATTTTCGTGACAAACCGTTCTACAACCCCCTCTGATGCTAGCCCCACCACGACTCACGGGCCTCTAATCTATCGACCACCCCCTTCTTTGATCGTTCATGAATATTATCTTACATCGTCTACCGCTAAGACCATTTGATCTTGAAAACCCTATCAGAAGGGTCTGCACCATCACCCAAGTTACATGAGTAGAAATGATTAAAAAGTGAATAAATAACTGAAGTGATATATGATGGATCTGTTTGAGGTCACTTACCAATACATCTACGGCCAGATTCGAATGTGTGGCGGTTGCCATGAAAAATTACTAAGTAGAAGAATATGATCATGCTTTTGCGTTTGATGATGATAATGATGATGATGATGATGCAAATTGCATATTACACATATCTTATCTGAAACCGGTGACGTTAAAAATCATGTCACCTTCATGACAAAAAAGTACAAAACCAAGGGGTCCAAGGGTCAAAGGGGTCAAAGGTTCGCAAGGGTTCTAGGGTTACAGGGGTCAAAGGGTGGCATGGGTCCAAGGGTCGTAGGGCTCAAAGAATTGCAGGGGTCAAAGGGTTGCAAGGGGTCCAAGGGTTGCAAGGGGTCAAAGGGTCGCAAGGGGTCCAATGTTCGCAGGGGTGAAGGGGTCGCAAGGGGTCAAAGGATCGCAGGGGTCCAAGGGTCACAGGGGTCAAAGGGTCGCAATGGTCGTAGGGGTCAAATGGATTGCAAAGGCCAAAGCGTAGAAAGATTCGAAGGGTCGCAAAAGGTCCAAGGGTCATAGGGGTCAAAGGGTCGCAAAAGGTCCAAGGGTCATAGGGGTCAAAGGGTCGCATGGGATCAAAGGGTCGCAGGGGTCCAAGGGTCATAGGGGTCAAAGGGTCGCATGGGATCAAAGGGTCGCAGGGGTCAAAGGGTCACAAGGGGTCAAAGGGTCGAAGGGGGGGCAAAGGGTCGCAAGGGATCAAAGGGTCGAAGGGGGGCAAAGGGTTGCAAAATGTTTTGTAACCCCTTCTGATGCTAGTGCCACCACGACTCACGGGCCTCAAATCTATCGACCATGCCCTTCTTTGATCGTTCATCAGCATTATCTTACATCTTCTACCGCTATGACCGTTTGACTTTGCAAACCCTATCGGAAGGATCTGCACCATCACCCAAGTAACATGAGTAGAATGATTAAAAATCGAATAAATAATCGAAGTGATATATGATGAATCGGTTTGAGGTCACTTACCAATGCATCTATGGCCAGATTTGAATGTGTGACTGTTGTCGTGAAAATGTCTAAGCAGAAGAAAATGACCCTGCTTCTACGTTTGATGATGATGATGATGATGCATATTGCAGATTACACATATCTAATCCGAAACCGGTGACGTTAAAAACCATATCACCTTTGTGACAGAAAAATACAAAATCCCCAATATGAAAACCATGGTCCAAGGGGTCCAAGGGTCGTATGGCTCAAAGGGTCGCAAGGGTCCAAGGATCGCAAGGGGTCCAAGGGTCGCAGGGCTCAAAGGGTCACAGGGGTCTAAGGGTCGGATGGGTCAAAGGATTGCAGGGGTCAAAGGGTCACAGGGGGAAAGGGGTCGCAAGGGGTCAAAGGGTCACAGAGGTCAGGTTCGTAGGGGTCAAAGGGTCATAATGGTCGCACGGGTCAAATGGATTGCAAGGGTCAAAGGGTAGCAAGGGTCGAAGGGTCACAAAAGGTCCACGGATCTCAGGGATCAAAGGGTCGCAAGGGGTCAAAGGGTCGAAGGGGTCAAAGGGTCTCAAGGGGTCAAAGGGTCGCAGGGGTGAAATAGGTCGCAAGGGTCGCAGGGGTCATGTATGTTGGCATGTGTTGGATCACAATAATACCGATACTAATAATAATAGTTAATCCACAATAATAGTAAATAAACCAATCAAAATACAAGTTCAAGTTCAAGGGAATGAACCCCGAACAATAATTACTTAAATTAAACAATGTTATGGTAAGAACCTGTTAGAGGGGCATACCAAAGCATAGGTGTTGCTCCATTGGAGACTAGTTTGAATGGGAGGGAACATCTCTCGTTTTGTCCATTTTTTGACAAAACTTTCTCCAACCCCTCTGATGCTAGCGCCACCATGACTCACGGGCCTCAAATCTACCGACCACGTCCTTCCTTGATCGTTCATCAGCATTATCTTACATCGTCTACCGCTAATACCGTTTGACCTCGCAAACCCTATTGAAACGGTCTGCACCATCACCCATGTTACATTAGTAGAAATGATTACAAATCGAGTAATAACTGAAGTGATATACGATGAATCAGTTTGAGGTCACTTACCAACGCATCTACCACCAGATTTGAATGTGTGGCGGTTTTAGTGAAAAATGTTTGAGTAGAAGAATATGACCCTGCTTCTGCGTTTGATGATGATGATGCATATTGCAGATTACACATATCTTATCTAAAACCGGTTGACGTTAAAAACCATGTCATCTTCGTGACAATAAACTACAAAATCCCCACTACAAAAAATCATGGTCCTTGGAAAATTCTTTCCATCCATCAGTGAATCTGGAGCAATCCAACTTAACTTCCCATGTTTTGTAAGAAACATCCGATTTAAGTGTTATCGTGTTGTTGTCTCTCGTTTTCCCATCAATATGCTCACCCAAAAAACTTCCTCGGAATGTCCTTTAACAAAAAAGAAAAAAGAAATCAAATATGTACATGTAACATGCCAACGGAGAGACAAGTGAAGGAGATTACAAGGTAGTTCCCCAGATAGCTTGAAAGAATGATTTGGACGAAATGAGAGAAATTTGACATTTCGAAGCTAGGAGATTGTGAGTGTTAGAGCGAAAGATGGGTGGAAGATGATGAGATTTAGAGAGAGTGTGTGTCGTTATTTGAAAAATGGAACGGCTGGAATTCAAAAGACATGACCTTGACATCGAACCGATAGAAGAGAAAGGCTATAACCAACTTTGATCACACGGTTATGTTTTTTTTAAATTTTGGTGAAAAGTTCCGCCGAAATTTTGGTGAAAATAATACATTTACAGCGTTAAACTAATTTATGGGTCGCATGGTTAAAATAATACATTTAAAGCGTCACATGGGTCGGTTGGTCGCATATATGGATCTATGATGCGAACTCGAAGATTTTATGAATTTATAAGGATTAAAGGACAAAAAGCAATAAAAATAATACATTTACAATGTCAAACTAATTAATACTAATTGAGGGTCGCATGGGTCGTATGGGTCGCTTGGTTGCATATATGGATCAATAGATGCTAACTCGTCAAATTAATGGATTTTAAGGATTAAAGGACAAAAACCAATCAAAATAAGACATTTACAATGTCAAACTAATTAATGTGAATTGAGGGTCGCATGGGTCAGTTGGTCGTATATATGGATCAATAGATGTTAACTCGACGAATTTATAGATTTTTAAGGATAAAAGGACAAAACCCAATCAAAATAATACATTTACAACGTCAAACTAAGTAATTCCATTTGAAGAACGCATGGGTCACATAGATCACTTGGTCGCATATATTGATCAATAGATGCTAACTCAACGAATTTACGGATTTATAAGGATTAAAGGACAAAAACCAATCAACATAATACATTTACAACGAAAATCAATGGTTAAAACGGATTTTGATCCATGTGTCCCAAGAAGTGTAGAACGAATGCCTGTATTTCAAAAGTGATAGTAGTGTTTTAAGAACGAATTAGTGTCGGATGATATTATTGTCTATATTAATTCTTAATTAGACATCTACAACTCAAATATTTTGATAATGAAATTTTAAAAAAGAAACGCATGGGTCACATGAGTCACTTGGTCGCACATATGGATCAATAGATGTGAACTTGATGAATTTATGGATTTAAAAGGATGAAAAAACAAAAACCAATCAAAATAATACACTTCACATTTGTTTAAATGTTGATACTATTGATATTATTGTCAAAATTAATTCTTAATGTCGATAATAGAAGCATGAAGCAAAGACTTTGCACACATTCTATTTCCACTGGAGAGATAGTTCATTAGCCGAGAGTTATTTCTTGCCATGTACTCTGTCTTTTAGTCTTCGGCTTTTTTCTTTTTTTGGTATTGCAGTCAAGAGTTATCTACTGCCATGTACTCTGCCTTCTAGTCACATTTCAAGAGTGACCCATCACCAACACTTAGGTCACCAATGCAACTCGTGAGTAACTGCATAGAGACCAAGTCCGCCGATTACCAAGACCTTGAGTAACACATAGACATCATGATGTTTTGAGTCCACCATGTCACCTTCGTGACAAAGGTCACAAAAGTCACAAATATTTTGCATATAATTTGGGGTTAGATATGCAGGCTAAAAGAGGAGACGTAGACGTTGACCTATAGACATGGGTCGGAAGACAAGAGTCTGACAACAAAATGACGAGTCACATGGGTTGGAAGGGTCACATGGGTCGAAAGAAAAGAGACTGACGTTGGAAAATCAAGGAGTCTGACATTGAAATGACTAGTCACAAGGGTCACATGGATCACATGAGCCGCAAGGGTCGCCAATGGTCGCAATGGTTGCAAGGAATTTTGATGCATATTCAAAGTTAAACAATTATTAACCTAAACTACCCGCAAGTGCACGGCATGTGTGTAGTACTCTAGGCGTCGATCCCACAAGGACTACGCAACACAGCCTAAACTCAAACTACGAATCAAACTTACAAACGAATGAATCTTGGTTTTAAGATTGAAATACTAAAAAAAATAAACTAACGAGTACTTAACAGTGAGACAAACGTTCTAGGAATCCGGTTTCACCACAAGACTACCGAAACCAACAATCATGCAATCCTAATTAAGTTATCTAAGACAGACGATCCTAATATGATATCTACCCTCTCTCAAGGCATAGACACGTGATCTAGTCCATTTATCCCCTACTTTCGTGGATGACACCTTAAGCTAAACCCATAACTTATGTGATTCATCTGTTTTACCCTCAACCGCTGCTACCCTACTTTCGTGGCCTAACCTCGGTTATTCTAAACCTGATCTTCTAGGACTAGAATTCTCCTTTCGGTCCTTCTCCAAATCCCTAACACATGCATCTACTTCGCCTTTGTAAATACAAGTCATTCAAGCACTCAGACAAAGAAAAGCACTCAGATAAAGAATAGATAAACGAAAACGGGAAATTGCATTCAAAGATAAATCAAAAGCGGTTCCGGGATAGCCAAAGGCTAATCCCTTCTCCTAGAATAAAACAACTACTCGCTCATGATGCATTATCAAAATTAAACAAATAACCTAAACTACCTGCAAGTGTATGATACGTGTGTAGTACTTCAGGTGTCAATCCCACAGGGACTACGCAACACAACCTAAACTCAAACTATGAATCAAACTTGCTAACGAATGAAATATGGTTTTGAGAATGAAATACTAAAAACAAATAACCAGACTAGTTCTTAAGAATGAGACAAACGTTCCAGGAAACCAGTTTCACCACAAGACTACCGAAACCAACAATCAACCTATCTATCATGCAATCCCAGTCAAGTTATCTAAGGCAGACGATCCTAATATGATATCTACCCTCTCTCAAGGCATAGACACGTGATCTAGTCAAGTTATCCCCTACTTTCGTGGCTGACACCTTGAACTAAACCCATAAGATCTCTGATTCATCCGTTTTACTCTCAACCGCTGCTACCCTACTTTCGTGGCCTAACCTCGGTTGTTCTAAACCTGATCTTCTAGAACTAGAATTCTCCTTTCGATCCTTTTCCTAATCCCTAACAAATGCATCTACGTGGCCATCGCAAACACATGTCATTTAAACACTCAGATAGAGAATAGATAAACGAAAATGGGAAGATGCATTCAAAGAAAAATCAAAAGTGTTTCCAGGATAGCCAATGGCTAATCCCTTCTCCTAGTACAAAACAAACTACTCGCTCATGCGTCCGTAAACAAACATAATTGAAGTAGAAAGTCTAAGGAACATGAAAACAAAACAAAACCGAAGTCTCGGGTTGATCTCTAATGCTCCTTGCACCGTCTCCTCACAAGAGTCTCCTTCTTCTCTCTCTTTCCTCGATCAAGAACTCAAAACTGCGTGAATCCGCTCGACATCCCACTCCTCTCTTCTTCTTTCCTCCCGCTTTTCTTTCCTTTTCTCCCTTTCTTTCCTTCTTTCCGTTCAAATCTTCCTTTTGTTGCAGCAGCCACCGAATGTTGTCTTTTCATGAATTTCCATTCTCGACCTCCCACTCCTCTCTTCTTCTTTCCTCCCTCTTTTCTTTCCTTTTCTCCCTTTCTTTCCTTCTAGTCGTTCAGTTCTTCCTTTATTTGCAGCAGCCACCGATTGTTCCGTGATGATCCTTATTTAACGTCTTTAAGCTTTGACATCTCCATTCCTCATGCGTGCGCGTCGGGTGGATCAGAAAGAGAAATGGAGTTTCCATTTTCGATCGGTTGAGCGGCTTTGTAGAGCTTTAGTCGCTGTCCATTAGCTTTGAATGTTCAGCTCGAATCGCTCCATAGTTCCACGTCTCCGTGTGTGAAGAATTCTCGTACCTGAAAAGGACCAGACCAACGGGACGGTAGTGTGCCCGAGAAAAGCTTAGGACAAGAATGAAAAAGTAGAACTAAGTCACCTAGTTGGAAGTCATGAGGTATGATCTTTTTGTCGTGCCATCCCTTAGTCATTGCATCTTTCTTTTGCACATCATGCATGGGATTGACTCGTTCGCTGCCGGAGGTTGGATAAATGGTATCTGCATTAAAAAGTTCCATGACGTCTTTTTTCATTACCTCTTGCAAGTACGGGTGCAGCCTCCTTTGAGTTTCGGTGGAAGGTTCGTGGTTGTCTTCCGTATAATTTCCATGCATACATATTGAAGAGCTGACTCTCCTACGTTTCTTTATCCGTGTGGGTTGTTTTCTCATCTCATCTGCACTCAAATTAGCATTCATAATAGCATGATATATTTTATCGCATTCAACATACTCATACCGAAAAGAAGACGGAGGTGGCTTGGCCTCGAGTTTGGACGTCTTCTCCATTGCAAAACCAATGTGCATTTCGTGTGGTATCTCCTCACATGGGGCGTCTCCTAGTGCTTTAATAGCACTAATGAATTTCATGTACAGCTCAGCTCCTTCGTCCATAAATCCTGCATTATTGCAAACTCGTGTCAAATACCGTGTAAGAGGATGAGAAGCACTTACTTGATTAGGTGTGTCTTTTGATAACTCGTCCAGCGAATCCACTCTAAGGCAAGACTCCTTGGATAAGGGTTCGTTCATGGGGCTGGATAGGTTGAATTCGATCGTCTCATCTCTGACGCGTAAGGAATGCAAAGCTTACCTACCATGGTGGGAACGTTTTCAAAAATTCCCACCGGATATCTTACCGATCGATCCGCGAGGCGTAGAGACATCTTTGTAGGTTTGAGATTCCCGAAGTCCATTCGCTTGAAAACTGAGTGTTGCATGATTCTCACGCTTGCCCCTTAATCGCACAAAGCATTATCAAAATCAATATTACCTATTGTGCATGGAATGGAGAAGCTTCTGCGGTCCTTCAACTTCGGGGGCAGCTTGTTTTGAAGAATTCCATTGCATTCCTCAGTGAGTGCTACCGTCTCGTTTTCTTCGATATGATTCTCTTTTGACAGAACCTCTTTGATGAGTTTGGCGTGATTAGGCATCTTTCGAAGGGCTTCCACGAATGGGATGTTGATGTCAATCTTCTTGAGACCCTCTACAAATCTGCCCACTCGTTCTTCATTCTTACTGCTCTCCAACCGTTGAGGAAACGGTATAGGAGGTTTGTACGCCGGTGGAGCGACATATGGTTTATCTAAATCTGGTTCAACTCCTTCCATAATCTCAATCTTACCTTTTCCTCTATTCATAGACGTTCCAGCAGCTTACCCTTGCTCTTTGGAGGGCGAATTCTCAACCACATCACTGCTGCACACTGAAATAGCATTCACGTACTCTCTAGGGTTCAATTTGGGTTTACCTGAAAGCTGTCCGGGATTCCGAGAGGATGAGGCAGCTTGTTGTGCTACAGAGTTCTCTAAGCTCTTAACATGGTTGCTCAAGGATTCCATCTGAGTTTTGAGCTCGCTAATCGCTGTCCCTACATCCGCATTGAATTTGGTTTGAGTTGAATGTTGCTGCCTTTGCTCCTTAATAAATTCGAGCAGTAATGCCTCTGATAATTTGAATGCTGAATAATTTCATTAGAATGAGCCTAAACAGCTATATGTACAAAAGAGAACATTAGACCTAATTACAAGATTAGACCTAATTACAAAAATTACGTTTATACCCCTTTTACATGTATATCCTTTACACGCCCCCTCAAGATGGAGCACCCGTGGTGAGTCCAATCTTGGAGCATAAGACCTCGAATGGTAGTCGCGGAAGAGGCTTCGTGAGAATGTCTGCAAACTGATCAGCAGCTCGAACATGAGTGACCTGAAGAGTGTTCGACTTAACCAGGCCACGAACGAAGAGATAGTCGAGAGCCAAAAGTTTCATCCGAGAGTGGAAAACCGGCTTAGCACTTAGATATATTGCTCCAATGTTGTCGCGGTAGATGGTGGGTGGTGATGAGGACGTGATTCCAAGCTCAGATAATAACGCGATGACCCAGAGGACCTCTGCGGCTGTGGACACAATAGATCGGTATTCAGCCTCAGTAGACGAACGGGAGAGTACGGTTTGCTTCTTAGATGACCAGGAAATAGGATGCGCACCAAGGAAGAGAAGATATGCTCCGGTGGACTTGAGATCATGAGAATCTCCAGCCCAGTCTGCATCGGTAAAGGCATGTAAGGAGAGGGTATTGTGTGCGGCTTACATCCGGTCGTGTGAGAGAGAGGTATTGTAGTCCTCTAACAATGGACCGGTATTCCGTTGGATTGGAGAGGGAAGTACCGGTGTCAAGTGTCATATGTGAGGTGGACGACATGGGTGCAGGAACCGGCTTTGATTCATGCATGAGACAGCGGTGGAGAAGATCATTGATGTACTTACGTTGAGTCAAAAGTAGGCCATCAGATGTCCGCGTTGCTTCTACCCCGAGAAAGAATGATAGGTGGCCCAAGTCTTTAATGGAAAAACGTGCGGCTAGGGCATCAATGAACTGTTGTACTCGTGATGCGGAATTGCCTGTAACAACAATATCGTCAACATTGACCAGCACGTACAATTGTAGTGCGGTTGTGTTGAGAATAAACAAGGAGGTGTCCGCCAGAGAGTTTGTGAAACCG
>CM071865.1:35661209-35680888 GCA_036759665.1 Gynandropsis gynandra | reverse complement strand
CATTAGTTTAGTTTAGTTTAGTTTGCATTTGCATTTCATCACTTATTGAGTTTACACGTCTTATTCATTAGTCTAATAGCTTTAGAGTTGCATCAATTCCTTGTGTTCGACCCTAGTTGCTACACGATCCGTATTCTTGCGGAAGCGTTAGTCTAGGTAATTTATTACTTGAGTCTACGCACATCATGATCCATCTTCAAATTCGAAGATATTATTTTCACTGTTTGCCTTCTTGTACACTACCATTTTCAAATTATTCTCACCATCACCATCTTTATTCTATGTTGACACATCAGAATCAACTTTATTACTACCACAAAAAACTTCATCAACTACCACATTCATAATACACCCACAATATTCTCTTAACCCGCTGGTATGTTCACTATCAGAATTATCCGAATCCAAAATATTTACTATTTTTTCTCAACACTACTTTTGTTATTTGAACCTAAAATAACACAGTCATCATAATCTACAACATCTCCATCTTCACCTTCTCTAGAAATTCTTCCAAACGCAGGAATTAGAGGTTCAACTTCCCTCTCAATTTCCATTTCACACTTCATACTTGTCGATTCTATCTTCGTATACAAGTAGTGGTTGAATTCCTCTTACGCAATCAAACAGATAACAAATAAGATGCTTGTCATTCATTATATGTGTTGACTTCCTATTTTCACAAATATTGGGCAAATAGCTTAACTCAACTTCGTTGTAATTTTTCCACTATCATCTATACGCATAACTCATCAATAAATTACTGGTATGCCAGACTAATCGGAGGACAATAGAAAAATACTCTCTTGTTTTCTTGAACTCTACCACCCATTCAGATTCTCCATTTACGTTTTTTCCATTTACCATCATACAAAAAATAAATAAGTATGGTTTTCTCATCCATCGAATTCATTACAACTGTAACAAAAACCTAAAAAATAGGGTAAATTTTGTGACCCACTGCGACCATGTGTTTAAAATTCAAAATGACTTTGTGACCCAGTGTGGTCGTGCGTCTCGATGAGACTCCGTGATCCAGTGTAATCGTGCAACTCGATGAGACTTTGTGACCTAGTACGACCGTGCCACTCGATGAGACTTTGTTACCTAGTGCGACCCTATATTTCTATATGACTTTGTGACCTAGTGCGATCATGCGACTCAATGAACCTCTATGACACAATGCGACCATGTGTTTTAATATGATTCAGTGACCCAGTGCGACTGTGCGACTTGATGAGACTCTATGACCCAATGCGACCATGTGTTTCAATATGACTCTGTGACCCAGTGCGACCATGTGTTTCAATATGACTCTGTGACCCAGTGCGGCCGTGCGACTCGATGAGACTCTGTGACCCACTACGATCGTGCGTCTCGATGAGATAGTGACCCACTGCGACCGTGCGACTTGATAAGACTCTGTGACCCACTGCAACCATGTGTTTCAATATGACTATGTGACCCAGTGCGAATGTGTGAGTCAAAGAAACTATCAGTTATTGCGATCATTTGATATTCCAATAAATATGACTCGTTTTGACTACATCAATATAAGACTCGTTTTGAAAAATGGGGAATTGAATCTATACATATTACTCACTACTCGTTCAGGTTATCCAATTCACAAAAAAAACACGAAAAAACACAATATAAACATGAAAATCTTACTATACATTTTTGGTTTTTCTATGGAACATGCTTAATTGCAAGCTTATTTGTTAACAATAAACGATTTCAACCTAATCGCAGTGAATCTGATGTCGATTTCAAGCTACTTGTGATGAATTTGATGTTGTGTGTCGAATCTGATGTGGTGTGGAAGAACAGTAATTTTCGCGTCACAAGAGAGAGAGAAATCAATGTGCTTTGGAGGAAAGAGAAAAATTGTCGATTAATTAAGGGACAAGAGTAATATGAAGTTATAGATGTTGAAACTTTTTTTAGGGAAGGGTATGATTGAAGTTAAAATATCAGTTGAATGATATTTTTGAAGTTATCCATGTTAAAATGATATGTTAGAAATTCGTATTTAAATGAAATGACATTTATATAAATATATAATTAGACGATTTAATATTTTGATTTTGATATTAGAAAAAAAATGAGTTATGATTGGAGATGTAACAATTGGCCCAAGCTTCAAAGTTCTTTTAATTCCATAGGAAAGAGCCAAACATGTAACCGTAACTTCACTATCACACATTCACTTATTCTTTCAGACATGAAGATGAGATTATGGAATTATTGCCACGTGTCGTTTTCATAGCGGCTCGTAGCGATAAGCATTTTATAACACCTTTCCTTGACTTTGTGGCCGTTACGATGTAACTTGACACACGCTCAAATATCGCGGCAGCATGTGGTACGATTAGCTATTTTGGAGTCAACAATCTTTTAGGAATAGGTTTACATAGTTATGGTCCATTTGCATCTAATTGAATACAACAATAAACAAAAGAATGCAAATCCAAATCTAAAAAAAAAAGATAGTATCTATATATAACTTAATCAAAGTTAAGAAAGAGAATTGAGTGGTTAAATCCAACGGACAAAATCTCATTGTAGCTCCCCATTGTATTTTCCATTATATATAGATAAGAGCAGTGGACTTAGAGCATATAGAAGAACAACAAGAAAGAGGAGAGGAAAACAAAATGGCTTCCTCAATGCTTTCTTCCGCCGCAGTCATCACATCCCAATCCCAAGCCACCATGGTTGCGCCGTTCACCGGCCTCAAGTCCTCTGCCACCTTCCCTGTCACCCGCAAGGCTAACAATGACATTACTTCCATCGCAAAGCAACGGTAGCAAAGTTAATTGTATGCAGGTCATCACTCTTTCACTCGATCCTTTAGTTGTGTCTACACTATAGTATATTACAGATTAAAACTTTTGCTTTCACTTATTCGGAACGGAAACATGAAACCCTAGAGATTTGAGTAAAGTTACTTATTAGATAATTAAGAATTAGTTTCAACTCGTAAAATGTGATAAAATGTCTATATTTCACATCAAATTCGAACTCTCGCATTATCAAAAAGATATTCATAGTTAAGGATCATGGCTCACGGTGAATAATTAGGCTCCACAAATTCTAATTTTGAAAAAAAAAAAGAGAATAATGACATGTTTATGAGGTTTAGATATATATATATATTATGACATATGGATGCAATTTATAACAATTTTATATGGTTTTATATTGAAAATAGATAAACAATATGATTGTAAAATAAATTATTTGTTGTAATATTGAATTAGGTGTGGCCTACTACCGGAAAGAAGAAGTTCGAGACCTTGTCTTACCTCCCTGACCTAAGTCAGGAGTCATTGGCCAAGGAAGTCGAGTAGCTTCTCCGCAACAATTGGATTCCAATTGGACGTAAGTCAGCTTATAATTTTCTTCCCTTTTCGTACTACCCTTTTATTTCTTGAATCTAATCATTTTATCGACGGTTCGTAGAATGGTTTCGTCCGTGAGAACCATAGGTCCCCCAGATACTACGATGGACGTTACTGGACAATGTGCAAATTGCCGACGCACTTCAAGTGATCAAGGAGCTCGAGGAGGCCAAAAAGGCAAACCCGAATGCCTTCATTCGGACCATCGAATTCGATAACGGACGTCAAGTGCAGTGTATCAGTTTCATCGCCTACAAGCCTGAGGGTTTCTAAGTTTGTAACATATGTATATCCACTTGGATCTAATCTTCTGTGCTTAGAGTTTTTCTTTTTGTCCAACAGAATTCACGTTTGTTTCTGGTTTATGAGACATTTTTTTTCGGATTTTTTATCGGATTTTCAAAAGTATGATGAATAAATATATACCTTTTTAGTTGATGATGTCTAGATTTAATATTTCAGATGTCTATACAAACCGAGGAAAACTTTACTGATACTATGTTTTCTAGGATCAAAAGACAACTAATTTCTTGAAAGTTATTATTTTTTTAGACAGACAAAAAATAGAAAGTATATATAATATATTTTTCAAGTGATTTTAGAGAAAATGTATATAATATTCTTAAAATTTTGATTGACTCTCTATGAAAGATTTAAACGGTTTCAATCAAATTTGAAAAGTTTGAAAATTATTTAATATTCCATGTTGCAATTCGGTTTTTTAATTCATTCTTTTGAATTTTGATTCCTCGTATACCTCCGTAAATCTGGACTAACCTTCGTTAAGGTTATTTTCCTTTCTTTTTCTGTTGTACTTTAAAACGTTTGGGAGATGATTTTTGTGTTTCTTCTCAATGTTTATACTTTACTTTGATGCTTACATGTTTTGACTATTAGTGACTTGGTTTAAAACTCACACATATTTACAGTGTCCGTAGTTCTAGTTTATATATATATATATATATATATATATATTAAAATTAAGAAGCAAAATGTAAAATACATGTGAATGTCTCTTGCAATGAAAAAAAGGGTTCACAAGTATTCAATTGAATCGTATATGTTTAAATAAAGGAGGGTCCACATGATATCTGTCTGATGGAGACATTTGTGGACGTCCCTTGCACTGGATAGACTTGTTGATAAACTGTTTAAAATTATTGTTTTTATTTCGGTTAGACAAAACTATTTGCTCAAAATAACTCAAATTTTTTATACATTGACCAAAACAGATATAAAGTTTTAGTTAATTTTATTTATTTTACAGGTTTGAATCCAACATTGAATGGATATTTAAAAAATAGATGGTCAATACGTTTTGGGGAGTTTTAAAACTCCAAAGTACTTTCTATTTAAGTCAAACAGTTTTCCAGATACATCTAAATACAGACTCAGACTCACCTTGAAACTCTATCCGTCTTGAATCCAAATTCTAAGCCCCGAGCGTCACACACGCATGTATGACAGGCTAAGACTATTCTCACAATAGCCTTACAGAATGACTCTCAAGCCACTCCCCCACAAATCCCTATCCACTATCCACTTCTGCATGTCTTCAGGTTTGCCTGCATAGGTAACAATTACGCCTGCACTATTACATTTTTCTCCCCCTGTTTGTGTGAGTATAAGAACAAAAATCCTCCCCCTGCATGAGACTCACATTAAAGCAAATTCGAGATTAAATGGAAATTATCGGGAAAAAACAATATTGCTAGTAGTCCTTATCAGCAACTTGACTTCAACTTCTTAACATTGCTGTAGAAGATTTATCTTTTCTCTTCGACGTCATTGGATTAGAGTTTCGTTCGTACAAAAAAGTTTCAACTTTCACATTCAAATGATAAACAATGCATGCAATATCGAACTTAATTATCCTTTATTTCCTTTAAACAGTTCCTTCTTGAAATGTGATACTTCACTTCAATTTAGCTGATATTTACCACAAAACCCTTCAAAAACACTTTCATAAACATTTCTTTTTCAAATATACTCAATTGAAAAGAAATAGTCGGCACAAATATACTCAACACATCCACCAGGTACACCCGACATATATGCAAATAGAATTCCATACCTAATTAAGAACAAACACGGGACTTCTAGATCGTCGAAATTGACAGATTTCCCCACCACTTAGACTCAGGCTACCGTGTAGGTATACTCTTATGATCAAATCATAGCGGAGTATGTAGGTTTTGTTCTTTTATCATCATTCATTTTTTCTTTTCGTTTATTCTTGCATATGTATGCTTGAATATTCTTTTTCTTTTATCTTTTTCTTTTCCTTTTTTCATTTTTTTTACTTACCTTATGCCCTTAAGACGTCGAAGTTGGAAATCCGCCTCACCACTTAGACCCGAGCCAATTCCATTGCACTTTTATCAATTTTATTGACAGCGGAGTGTAGAAGTGTTGTTCCCATCTATGCACTAAAAACTTTTTCCAATATATCAGGTGCACCTCAATATCAGCATAAGTATACTTCTACTAACATATTTCTCAAACAATAAAGTACATTCATTACCCTTTTTCCTTTTAAAGCTCGCACACACCAAGTGCTTTTCTCAGATTCACAAAGTGGTTCATGTCTAGAGGATTGGTAAAAATATCAGCCAAGTGTCGTTCCGTAGGCAAATATTCAATTTTCAATTGCTTTTTCTCAACAAGCTCTCTAAGGAAATGATGCCTAATCTCAATATGCTTTGTTCTAAAATGTAGTACTGGATTCTTTGAAATATTTATGGCACTTGTATTATCACAGTGAGCAATTAGCACTTACACCCAAACACATGAAAATAATTGATATTTGGTGTCTTACCTTTCCATATTTCATATGGAGTCTTCTTAGTACCTATTCGAGCATAAACTCTATTGATGATATGACATGCCATATTTATGGCTTTTGCCCAGAACCGAGGTGCAACTCCGTTACCCTGCAGCATTGCCATAGCCATTCCCTGCAAGGTTCTATTTTTTTTTTCCACAACTCCATTTTGTTGCGGAGTTTTCGGAGCAGAATATTCATGTGAAATACCAAGTTTATTACATAGATTTTCAAAAGACTCATTCTCAAATTCACGACCGTGATCACTTCTAATTCTCTTAATTCTTCCTTTGGTATTTATCAAGTTTAAGCACAAATAATGAAAGACTTCAAAGGTTTCACCTTTTTCTCGCAAAAACCTAACCCATGTATATCTTGAAAAATCATCAACACATACGAAAACATACCTCTTTCCACTTATGCTTTCATTTTGCATCGGTCCCATCAAATTCATGTGAAGCAAATCTAGTATGTGTGTGGTCTTGATTTACGGCATCTTCTTGTGATGCATTCGAACTTGTTTCCCTTGTTGACATGGTTTGCAAATGACTTTCTTTTTCTTTGACATCCTGGGCATACCTCGAATCAACTCAGAGTTAGACAATTTAACAATGGTTCGATAATTTACATGACCTAAACGTTGATGCCATAGGTGAATTGGATCTTGTGTAACATGGAATCACTTCACTTCTTCTGTCCAGATGTAGCAGTTGTTAGGTCTCTTTTTCCTACAAGAACATTCTTACCATCCTCATCTGTGACAATGCATTTCTCATGTGAGAAAGAGACATGTAACCCTTGATCGCATAATTGACTAATACTGATCAAATTTTCTTGAAGTCCTTGCACAAAATGCACATTAGTCAGCTTTGGTTGTCCAATTGTCATAATGTCACCTTTTCCTTGTAAGTTTCCTTTTCGTCCATCACCGAAGGTTACATTTCCTCCTTTGGCACTTTCTTTAAAGTTTGACAGCAAACTAAGATTACCTGACATATGTCTTGAACAACCACTATCAAAGTACCACATAGAATCTTTCTCATTTTGTATCGAAGTAAAAGCAACATTGCAACTTAGATCCGATTTCCTAACTCAGATTTGTTTAATCGTAGGTTTTCTTACTGTCATATACCTTTCACTCTTTTTAACCCATATTGTCTAATATTAGGTGTAGACCAGTAAGGAAATTTACCTTGGTATTTTTGTGACTTACCTCGAAACCATTGTGATTGATTCTTTCTTCGTGACTTACCTTGGGACCGTTGTGATTGAAAGTGATTCAATCTTTTCCTTGTTGTCCTCTCGTTGAAAGTTCTTTGAGGTCTCCATTCATAATACTTCATTTGAAAGCAATTTATTTGAATATGCCCCTTTCTTCTACATTAGTAACATCTTCTCCGTTCTTGATATTCGAAACTCACAGGCGCGACAGATATACTTTGTGCATTTGAAGGTGTGTCTGTTTCTGTCAGATTTTCACTTTTGACAAATTTTTCTTCATTGCAAGAACTTTCTCCTTTGTAACCAAGTCCATAGTGATTTGAATCTTTCTTTTCTATTGTTAGCAGATAATCCAGCTTTTCGGTTCCATTTGAAAACATCCTTAAATTCTTCTTCGTTTCTTTTAGTTGACTTGAGACTTGATTCACCTCTTCCTCCTTTTTTAAAAGTTGTTCCGTAACCACTTTTAATTGTGACTCAACAGCATTCCTTTCTCTAAGAATCTTCAAATTTCGTAGACCCATCTCAATACATTTCTCGAATAACTCTTTCATGGTCATCTCATCATCATCACTTAACATTCCTAGCCATGTCCTCTTCTTCACTTTCTTCCTCCGAATTAGTTGAATCTTCTTGAGTAAGAATAGACTTGTTTTTCTTTTTCACGTCATGGCACTCATTCCTCGTGTGTCCAAAACCTTGAAAATTGAAGCATTTTGTTGCCTCCAAAGCTTTTAGGATTGCTTCTCGTTTTTAGCACTCGAACATTCATTCTTAACATGTCCGTATCCCCTACACTCATGACATTGAACTTTAGATTTTCCTTTTTTTTCTAGGTATACCTTGCGTGTCTCGGGGTATCCTCCTGGTCTTCTTTCTAAAATTCTATTAAATTTTTTCGCTAACAAGGATATGTCTCCTACAATTCCATCATCTTCTGATAAATTTTCTTCCACTTTGAGTGCTATTCCTTGAGATGAATTTTTACTAAGTGATCCTTGTTCCAGCTGCAACTCCATCTCATACGCGGACAAGATTCCCACAATCTCCTTAAAACTTGTTGTGTCGGTATTGAGTGACATGTTCATTGCTGCCTTTTGTGATGAAAACTTCTTGGGTAAACACCGAAAAAGTTTCTTGACAAGTTTCTTGTCTTCATAGGGTTGACCAAGAACATGTGCTTCATGGGCCAAAGCATTTAATCTTCCATTAAACTCTTTCACGCTTTCGTTTTCTCCCATTTCAATATTTTCAAATTGATGTTTAAGAATGTCCAATCTTGTTCTCTTCACACTAGGAGTTCCTTCGTGTATTATTTCAAGTGTGTCTCAAGCTTCTTTAGTAGATTCGCAACCTTGTATTTGTTTAAATTCATCCATATCAACTAAAGCGAATATTGCTGCTAATGCCTTTGCATTATAAGTAGATGATCTCTTCTTGGCCAACGTCCATTGATCAAGTGGTTTCTCTTTTTCGTTGCCTTTATCGTCAATCACCATTGGAGGATTCCAACCATACTTCACAGCTCCCCACACATCTTCATCTATGCCACGAATATTTGCTCTCATCTTAACCTTCCAATACCCATAATTAGAGGAGTTAAGTATTACGGGCTTGCAATACGAGTATAGATCTCGTGTTCCTTCCATCTCACTCTTTAACCGATCTAAAACCGAATATTATTTTTCGTTTCCAACTCTGATACCAATTGAAAGAACTAAAGAGTAGATGGCCAATACGTTTTGGTGGAGTTTTAAAACTCCAAAGGACTTTCTATTTAATTCAAACGGTCTTCCAGGTACACCTGAATACAGCCTCAGACTCACCCTGAGACTCTACCTGTCTTGAATCCAAATTCTAAGCCCCGAGCGTCACACACGCATGTATGATAGCCTAAGACTATTCTCACAATAGCCTTACAGAATGACTCTCAAGCCACTCCCCCACAAATCCCTTGATACACAATCTACGATTTGTGTAAACAACCACTTCGCAAAGTGAAAAAGAAACTCTAAATTAGTTTTTCCGTTTTAAGCTCCACTTTTCTCTTTGACATTGATGAACTCTTAAATCAGATGGAGAAGTCTCTCAATTGTTAAATCGGACCAACACTCCTTATGTAGATCTTCATGATGTGTTTGTTCCAATTTTTATGCTCCTTGTTTTTCTCCAACAACTTCCATGTTTTTAGCTCCTTGATTTTCTCCAACAAACTCCATGTTTTTAGCTTTTGACTTAACTAATTTTTAACTATTCAAATATGAAATTTTAGCAATCAAAATAAGATCAAAATACTCTAACAGATTGTTAGGTTGTTTTCTACAGTTACTTCGAAATTGATAACTAGTCTGAGCAAATATTCAAAAATTAACATAAATCTATACAATAAAAATTAAATCAAGAGTGTTGAATGTTAGTTGTTAACATATTATTTAACAAGTCCAAATAAAATTTAGTCAATCTGGATATATCTATTTCATAGAAACATTCGGTTATACATATAATTTTTCTAATATCTAGGAAAGTTAGATCCAAATACATCGAGTTGGAGGTAATATAAGTAACCATAGTACACATATGAAAGCAAATATTTCAAGTTTAAAAATGAGAGAGTAAAAAAGAGAAGTAAAGGTTTATTCAGATAAAATTTGTAAATATTCCGAGTTTTAATAAAATTACATTTGGTACAAAAACAATATTGAGAGGATTTCAAATAGTTTATTGTATCTTAGAGATCGTCGTATAGATTTTGGAGGTTTGGTATAATTTTGAAAGTTCATTAAATAGATTTTAGAGAGTGTTATATTTCCAAAAAATTTGGATGCACAATTCATAAATTTAGATAGATAAGTCAGAGAAAATACTAATTATGGTTCAATTGTGAGGTGCATAAGTTTGGTTCTGATCTCGGCGAGACATAGGGTTGTCACACCAGCAACATGAACTAGTTAAACTATACTCATTCCAGGTGCACCTCCTAAATATCCAAGTGCGGTTGGAACTAGGGGTGAGCAATCTAGGTTTTGATCCGGGTTCGAGTTCCTCGAGTTCTGAAAAATGAACCTGCATTGAAATCGCTTGTTTTTTGGTCCGAATTCCTTGGATTTCGATTCGAGTTCTAGGTTGTACGGGTTTTAAAACATTGAACCCAAAAAAATCTGAAGGCGACATGCAACGGGATGAGGCGAAGGATTGGACGATAGACAAGCACGTGGCGATGGACTGGACGACAGGCACGGCTGCATGATGAAGAACGGGAGGAAGGCGACATGCGACGGGATGAGGCGAAGGATTGGACGATAACTTCTGGATAGGTGACGCAAACACACACGTACAATAGACAAGCACGAGGCGATGGACTAGACGACGACTCAAGGACAAGCACAACTGCACGACAAAGAATGGGAGGAAGACGACAGGTGGCGGGACATGGTGATAGATTAGACGACGGCTCACGGACAGGCGATGTAGATAGACACGAACGACATACAAGCATGGCGCGACGGATCGGGCGAAATCTCATGGACAGGCATGGTGCACGATGAAGAATAGGAGGAAGGAGACATCCCAAGGGGCCGAGTCGGACGATGATGATTAGGGTTACAGCTTGGGTATCACGTGTATGTGAGGTGACTACACCAATCACTACTGCACTAGAGGGCTCATTTTCGATGTCCGATGTATATCTCACTTCGTCTAAAACAACATTCCCATTTTCCAAAGAATCCTCTTGAACTAGATATCACCTCCAGTTTTAGAGTTTTCCATCCGCTTTCTTGGTTTCACCAAGCTCACATTATTCGTTCTTTGAAAATACATTCTCCTGAATAATCACACCTCCATTTAATGCACACTTGTTTTCCTTAAAAAGCAAAACCATGAAACCCTCAACCCTCCTCGGGTATCCTAGGGAAATGCATTCTTTAACTCTTGGTTTCAATCCCCTATCATCCATGTGTACTTTGGTAACAGTTTCTAAGGTGATTCTATGATGGAACAACTCTCGCACATCTCAACATGAGCATTATACCAAATGATGAGGTTGTGTGCACTAGATTCTTTGTAGTGGGTGTTGCACTAGCCCCAAATACAATGGGTGTCACTGATTTTCTGAATATTATCCTCTTTTATGTCGTTAATGCCATGTCCATCTTTAATTTCAAAGTTGATCTTATGATTTTTATCATATACATAATCCACACAGACTGTATAGATGGTACTGAACCCCATCAAGGTATCCCTCATTGATCGACTGATCAAAACTGATCTGACTGATAACAAATCTTCTTTGCTAGCAAGTTTTCACTTATGTCCCTTTGTGCTAGACAAGAGTGTAACTCCATTGTCTTTCTCCACAACAAATACAAGCCTTGAGATAACTTGACCTTTAGCACGACTATGCATCCTATCATAACCTTGAGAACACCTATTGAGGATTCGAACTCACAACCTAGGCTCTCTAAGGTTCCAAGAAGGATAAGAATCTTTTTCATTCGTGGAACATATCTCACTTGCGTTAACCACATGGTTATCCCATCACCATTTTGTATCTTGATGATTTTCCTCAAAATGTGGTCTACTAGGCTCAAAATTATAGTGCTTCTTGCCTTCCTTTTCTTTTCTTGGAGAACCACTTATTTATCAGTCACAACCATCTTGCCACCTTCATTAGGTCTTTCTACTTTAGCTTCAGATACATCATCGTAAACCCAGAAGCTCAAGATGAGCTATAAGTTTCTCCTTCAAAAGCATATAGTCTCCTCTCCCATTAAACTTCTCCATTTCGATTTTAGCCAAAGACATCTTGTGAGATCAACCCAAAGCCAACCCGAGCTATCAAACCACTTTTTGGTGTTTCAAAGATCGAATCCTTGACGATACAAACACTCGTTGATGTCATATTATTCAGATTAAAATATGAAACAGTTTGATCCAAAAACTAAACAATCAAGGATTCAAATTAAAGTGAACAAAAGAATTTTAACGAGTTCAAGTTGTCGGTGTGACAACCCTACATCTCATCGGGATCAAAACTCGAAAATTCACTATAATAAGGATAAAACTTTACAACATTTACAGTAAGACTCCTTCTAAGTGCACCTCACAAGTATCCAAGTGCAGTTGGAACACTCACCCGTGTTTCCCAAAACCACACACTCTTAATATCTTTTGTTTTTTCGATATCCACACCTTCTCACCATTTTACACTCTCAGTTTTCTTCCTTTGCCAATAGTCACCAGCCAAACCGTTGATCAATACACACATAATGAGTATTTCACTTAGTACTTTCCTTTGAGCTCAACCCAACACCTACTTTAAAACCACACAAGTGTTTCCAATGTGTTGTCTGGTAGTTTCTCTCTTCATTACCCTTGAGAGTGTAATTGATATAATTCCTTGATTGTATTCATCGTTAGAAGTACATATATATAGTACAAGAATATACTAAGGTTTGACTAATTATATAAGGTAGTTTCTAAATAAGAGGGATATACATGTAACGTAGATTCCATAATTGGTGTATTAGCACTCCCCCGCAGTCGAAGCGTGAGATGATCGAACACAAAGGTTGGAGCGAAACTCTCTGAATAATAGCGTCGGTAGACCCTTCGTGAAGATGTCCGCAAATTTCCGAGAAGATGGAACATGAAGGACATGTAGAGATCCCAAAGCAACCTGCTCACGGACAAAGTGTATATCAATCTTGGTGTGCTTCGTGCGTTGATGTTGAAATGGGTTTTGAGACATGTAAACTGTTAATACGTTGTCACAATACACCAAGACCACTTGTTTGATCGGGCAATGGAGCTCAATAAAGAGGTTGCAGAGCCAACATGTCTCGGCCACGGCATTCGCAACTGCTCTGTACTCAGCTTCGGCACTAGACCGTGAGATGGTCGGTTGTCGCTTGGACGACCATGAAATGAGGTTGTCGTGAAGAAAAACACAATAGTCGGATGTGGAACATCGTAGGTCAACACAACCCACCCAATCTGCATCGGAGTAAGCAACAAGACTCGTGGTAGTAAAGGGGCATAATTGTAAGCCATAGTGAGTTGAAACTTTGACGTATCGGAGGACTCGTTTCGTGGCATCCCAATATGGCTCACGAGGGTTGTGAAGAAAGGGACACAACTGTTGGACTCGTTTCATGCCTTTCCGTTTTGTGATGACGTTTATGGATACGAAAAACGAGTTAAAATTCGATGTTTGTCAAAGAAGTCTTTAAAAAATTTGTTGTCAAATTCTCCTTCGTGGTCACATTGAAAACTTTTGATTTTGTGGCATAATTGTGTTTGAACATAAGAGTGAAAATGTAGAAACTTGTCAAACACGTCACTTTTACGATGAAGAGGATAAACCCAAACAAATTATGAAAAATGATCGAGAAATAAGAAAAAATATTTAATACCACTAATGCTCGAAATGGGAGAGGTCCAAACATCGGAATGGATGATTTGAAAAGGAAGAGTGGCTTTGGTAGTCGATTTATAAAAAAGCAAACCAATATGTTTTCCAAGTTGACACGCATGACAAAGGGAATGAGTGTGGTCGTTATTAACATCAACAAATTTTAAAGAATGAAGTAAACGAAAAATAGACTCCCCCGGATGCCCACGACATCGATGCCAAGTAGAACCCAAGGTGATCAAAGCAAATTTAGATACGGAAGGCCAAGGGCATGAATACGTGGGGGTGAGAGAGTATAGGGGACCCGAGCTATCACATCGGAGTAGAACCGCTTGCGTTTTTTTTTCTTCACAGAGAAACTAAAAGCATCAAACTCAACGGAACAATCATGATCACGTGTAAATTGACGGACAGATATAAAGTTCTTTATAATGTATGGAGATACGAGGATATTAGATAAGGTGAAGGTACGTTTAGGGGTTGATAATGTGGTTTTACCTGTCTGAGTTACGGGAATGGAGGATATATCACCAACATAGACAATAGATTCAATACTCGAATTAAAAGTGGTCTCGAGAATACCTGGTTGTGATGTCAGATGGGCAGTAGCTCTCATGTTCATATACCACGAAGCATCAGTAGGGTTCGTGATATTCATGGTGTTGAACGCCTAAATAAGGTCTTGCGGTGTGTCGATTGCAGTTGGCATGAGGGGTGGAGACGTGACCTGGTGATGAGGGGAGGCATTCTGAACCAGAAACACGACGTTCAGAGGCATGTTATCCGAAGCTGAGGCGGGTGGCGACAGTTCTGGGGACGGTATAGCAGACCCGCTGTGCATCGAGCACGATCGAGGATGATACACAGGGTATTACTGGTATGAGGGCTACGGCGGCGTTGGGAACCAGAGCTGGTAGGATGGCCATCCATATCCTGATGACGGCCAAGTCTAGTGCGGCGGATAAGGGCTTGGCCAAGTCGGCATCGGAGAACCCTCGAATTGGTGCGGTGCCGGGGTTTGATTCCATCCATATGCATGCTGCTGTCGTCCCCGATGTCCTCGGTTTCCACGGTTCCGCGAGCGGCCACGGTGTTGATGATGATACAAGGGCAGCAATGGGATTTGCTGCCGGTCCTGTGGTTGCGGCGGGCCAGCGAGATGTGCTGTAGGGGCTGACCCGTGGTCGGAGGGCACGGGGTCCAGTCGACGGTGTCTTGCGAGGCGTTGTTCCTCAAGGAGAAGCATGGAGTGTGCTTCAGTGAATGTCGAGAATGGTTTTTGGTGTTGAATGACATTGATTATGTTATCGAACTTTTCATTCAAACCATTCAAGGTGTGCATTACTAACGCACGTTCATGAATCGGAGCATCCAAGTTAGCAAGGAGATCGGAGATCTTTGTGATCTTTTGGCAGTATGCATGGATCGTCATGTCACCGATGGTGATGGTGCGAAGCTCGTTGTCGAGTTGGATAGACCGAGCATCTTTGTTGTCACGGAAGAGGTTTTCCAAACGCAGCCATGTATCACGAGCCGTCGACTTGGTTTTGAGAACATCGTGAAGAAGGGATTTGGAGATCGTTCCATAAATCCAAATCTTAACAAGACCATCAAGACGCTTCCATTCAACGGATGGACCCACGGTCGGAGGGGCAGAGCCGTCAATATGGCTCAAAACGCCAAAACTTTCACAGCGAGTCTCGAAGACATCGCACCACGAGTCATAGTTCAATTCTTCCATTTCCAATATGATGGGAATATGGGATCTAATGTTCGTGATCCTGAAGGGTTTCTCGATGGAGAGATACGCAGGTGGAGGGGCGGCCATGGTGCAACCGGTGGTGATGGAGACGGTAAGGGGGTAGCGGCGGAAAAGAGTGAGAAAAATAAAGGGAAATAGGTTTAGATTAATATTTGCTCTGATACCATGTAATTGATATAATTTCTTGATTGAATTCATCGTTAGAAGTACATATATATAGTACAAGGATACACTAGGGTTTGACTAATTACATAAGGTAGTTGCTAAATAAGAGAGATACACATATAAGTTAGATTCCATAATCGGGGTATTAACAGATAAGAGAGTTAATACTTTCTTCTTCCTCTAACTCATCATTCTTGTCTATGTCTCTCTCTCGTAACTTGAGAGCAATTGGTATTTATTGTCAACTATTCATCCCTCCCATTGGCAAACACACCATTAATAACGCAACAATTGTTTTCTTGAAATAGTGCAATTTTAACAACTCCTCGTAGGTTTTCTAGTACATCTCGGACAAAATCAAAGTCAATTGTCATTGAGACCCGTTATATATTTATTCCAGCAAGTTTCATCTTCCACCTTTCCAATTGTGAATATCCCATAGTCTACACCTAACAATTATTATGGAGAAAAATGAGAGTGTGATAGAATTAAGTGGTTGACTGAATGTTTTTGTAAATGAAATTTGTGTTCTTTCAAAATGATATAATGATGAAAAATTAATGAAGAAGCTTTTCATGTGACTATCATCAAAATTTAAAGCAAAGGAGACATCCATGATAACTAGTTTAAATATGTCACTACAAGAAAATCACGATTAAGGGACTAAAGAATCCGTCCCTAATCCTATTTAGCGACGGATTAGGGACGACTAGTGGTAGTCCGCAAACGCGCGTCCCCAAATGTCATCCGTCTCCAATTTAGGACGGAAAATTCAGTCCGCAAACGGTCCGCATTTAAGGACGGAAATTTCAGTCCGCAAACGGTCCCTAAAAAATAGGACCAAAATAGGACTCGGAATTTGGGGACGGAGGATGGCTGTCCCCAAATTTAGGGACGGCCACCATCCGTCCCTAATTATTTTTAAAATAAAAAAAATAAAATTAAAATAAAGTTCGATTAGATTAAAATATAAAAATTAGTACATAACAATAATTAAAAAGCATACATATAACTAACATTTTTAATCCTATGCCGTTGGAGGTATATATTTCCGAATCGTCGTGATCGGAATCACTGTTCTGAAATGCATCCCAATCGATGTTAGGCATTTGCGATTTCATCATGTGCAGAAACTTTTCCATTCGCCTTTCTGATCGTTCAGCTCGCTTGCTTGATCGTTCAGCCTCCTTTAGTGCTTGTTCAACGCGCCTGTCGGAACTCGTACTCCGATACTTTTTCTTTACCCTTGGAGGTAGTTGAATGTTGTGAGGCCATTCCTCCAAGTCTGAAAATACGACCTTTGTATGGCGTAACTTGCTATAAAACAGATATTGAGAATTAATGACATTTATAAATAGTAAAATTATATCATATTGAAATGTCATTATTACCTCGAGATACAACTCGTTGTACTCTTCCTGACTAAGAGTAGTTTGTGTTCCGTCTTCTCTAGGGGGAATTTGCGATACTCGTTCCGCTGCCATGTTTTCAGTTTCATCGTGAAGGCTTTTCGACTTGGGATCCACCCACGAACCATTTGACTTCTTAACGTGCGTACGTTTCAACAATTCTAGGTACGATGGTTCGGATCCCTTCTCTTTCGCCTGAAACAAATAAAAAAGATATAGTTTAATGAAATGTTAATTTTATATAAATGCATAAAAAGTAGAATAAAGCTTACCAGATCTTCGTATACTTCTGCAAAAGAACGAGATCCTGCCGTATGTACGCTTATCTCGTATCCTTCTCTATCAGAACGCCGGGATTTACTTGCTCGCTTGCTCTTTTCCTTATACTTAGGGCAGTTTCTCGTTTTACCGCCTCTTCCAACGCGTTGCGAAATACTGAAATGTGAAATTAAAATATTACGATACCACCCCCAAACCAATCATCTTAATTTCTCAATTTCAACATAAATTTCTCCTATAAAAAACATAGATATCGATACCGCCCCCAAACCAATCATTTATCCAACAAACAATTTCAACGAAGTACTTGAATACACATATGAACCTAACCTAAGAAATATGAACCTAACCTAACATCAACACTTCCTAGGATAGTTCTACATCAACACATATGAATCTACCATCAACACATATCCTAGGATAGTTCTAACATCAACTTCCTAGGCGATAGTTCTACATCAACACTTGCTAGGATAACATCAACACATATGAATCATCATGATGGTTCTACATGATGAAGACGAGTTTTACTCACGGGAAGGCGGCGGCGGCGACGAGAGAGTCGCGCGGAAGCGGCGGCGGCGAGTGAGAGTCGCGCGAGAGAGAGCCGCACGAGAGAGAGTCCGGGCGGCGAAAGAGAGAGTGAGCGGCGGGGGCGAGAGAGTGAGCTGCGGGTGGGCGACGTGAAAAATGACAACCGTCAAAAATTTATATACAATTGGGGACGGAAGAGCCGCGACCGTCCCCAATTGGGGACGGTCGAGACTCATCCGTCCCAATTTTGGGACCGGGATGATTGACCGGGACCGGGATGATGTGCCGGTACGATGTGCCGGGACGATGGATCAGGACGGGATATCCGTAAACGTCTAACATGATCCGTAAACGTCTACTCATTAAGAAATAGAACGTCTAATCATTAAAAAATAGAAACAATCCGTAAACGTCTAATCATTAGGAAATAAAAACAAGCCGTAAACGTCTAATCATTAAGAAATAGAAACAATCCGTAAACTTTTAACATGATTCATCATCTTCAGAGTCACACAATTGTTCCGTCGACTCTTGTGTTTCTGTATCTGATTCAAATTCGTCTTCTTCTTTTTCTTCTATATCTTCATAAAGATCACCTTCATTTCTTTCGATTACTTCCATTTCACCGTGCGTAAGTTCTTCAACACGTACCTCGTCAATAGCAATAAACTCGGTCATTTGTTGTTGCATTGGCAATTGTTGTTCTTCTGTATTGTCGATAAATTTGCCCCTCGGAAGTATCTTCATTGCGACACGCCAACCTGAAGATCTTCTAATATGCGGATAGGAAACGTAACAAACTTGATCAGCTTATGACGCAAGAATAAAAGGCTCGTATTTTTCATATCTTCGTGTGGAGTTAACTTCTACAACGCCTAGTTTGTTTACTCTTTTTCCGCGACCAATTATTGGATCGAACCAATCACATCGAAATAACATCACTTTTAAACCGACATAACCTACAAAAAATATCAAAATATGAGTAAATATCCAAAATGACATACGTGGTAAGGATAACATTGTTTTAAATTTGTTTTCCATACCTAGATATTCCAATTGCAAAATTTCCTTTAAAATCCCATAAAAATCTGGTTCATCGACCGATGCACAATAGCTTTCACCTTTTACACATACACCATAATTCATCAATAAGTTCTTGGAGTTAAGAATCATCAATATTCGTATATGTATTCTTCAATATATCATTAAATTTCATGTATAAAAAGAAACAAAATTCTATAAATATTACAAAAATAAACAAAAAATCATAGTTAATTATGAGATTTTACCTTTCAAAAGGTTGTAGATATTCGCAGTTTAATAAAACATATGTTTGTGATAACCATAGTTAATTATAGGATTTTACCTTTCAAAAGGTTGTAGATATTCGCAGTTTAATAAAACATATGTATGTGCGATATGGAGATCTCATTGTGATAACCATATATCTTTCGCTTTACCAGCAAATCAACCAATTCTGAAAAATATGTCCAGAACATCTGGTACTGGATATGAATACGTCACACCACCATCAAAACATCTGTCTGGATTTCTAGTCCGTGTTTGAACATGTGGCTCGAAGTAGTATGAAGTGAAGAACGATGTTTCCTCATTCACATATTGTTCCACAATTGAACCCTTCGCGAGCTTTTTTTGTTTGGTTTTTTTT
>CM071865.1:35642770-35659564 GCA_036759665.1 Gynandropsis gynandra | reverse complement strand
CAATATCGAATTCATGCAATTCTCAGACAAATTATTTTCAGTCTTCAAATTCATCAAAGGTGCAGACAGAGATAACTGTGATAAACCACTCCTACAACCATCATAAAATGGATTCCTAGCACTTTCTAGCATTTCAAAAAAACTTTTTGCTTCTTCATTCGGATCTTCTTCAATATTTTCGTTTCTTTCACGGAATACATTTTGCACCATTTCCATATAAGGGTTCATTTCTACATCTTGAGAAGACTCAAATTCATGATGTATAGTGCCCCTACTAAAGTTTTCCACAACATTACTAGGTCGTGGTGCAAAATTTTCCCCATGACATAACCACATGAAATAATTCGGAGTAAAAACTCTTAAATAAAGATGCTTCCAAACAGTTCTCTCATTAACAAATTTTTCATTCTTGCATGAGGCATAGACAAACCAACGTACTCGTTTCTTTGTAAACTTGTTGATTCGTCGCCAATGTCATAAATTGTGTGACGCCTTCTATAAACTCTTTCGATACGCTTTGAGATTCTGGATCAATTCTTCTGTACATCCATTGTTTAGAAACAAAAATGTTCGATCTTGATGAAGATGCCATTATAATCGCAAACACTATAGAAGATATGCGGTGAAAGATATGAGAGTTGCTTATGAAAAACGGATCGATGGTTGAGGGGTTAAATAGATTATTTATAGACGAATTAGGGACGGATTACGAACTAAGAAAATAGTTTTCCGAAGAGTCGTCCCGAACACGTCTCTAAAATGGTTTTTTAAAGTCCCTGGTTAGGGACGGTCTCTACGTCGTCCCTAAAATTGGGGACGGAAGGAGATGTCGTCCCTTATTTTGGGATGGATGTTCGGTCGTCCCTAAATTTAGGGATGAAAGGTGTTGTCGTCCCTAAATTTAGGGACGGAAGGTGCTGTCGTCCCTAAATTTAGGGACGCTCGTGCTCTACCGTCCCAAATCTGAGACGCCTACTCATTCGTCTCTAACACATCCGTATTTGCGGATCAATTAGGGACGACTCTTCGGTACGCAAAATTGCGGACGGGTTCGGGACAGATTTAATTATCCGCCCCTAATCCATGTATAGTCCATCCCTAAGTTTAAGGACGGAAATGTCAGTCCCAAAATTTCGTCCCAAATCTTAAATTTTCTAGTAGTAGTGTGTAGTTGATATGTTTCAAAAGAGATTGTTGGCAATCTTGTAGCTTATAGAAACTTGGAAGATGGCATTGCAATGACGCCAATAAATGCAACAAGTATATCTGAATGAAGTATGGGCAACCCCGAAAATTCCGAAAAAAAACTCAATCTGAAGATAGAAGGTAAAACAATAAATATCACGAATGCAAAGAATATTGACGTATAAAACAAAAATATCCAACTATATTTAAAAAATGTTGTCATAAAAAGCTTGAATGAGATTTTGAATATATATATATATATATTAAAAAAATGTCATAAAGAAATTAAAACAAATTCATATATATATAATTAGAAATTTTGAATGATAACATGATGCATAAGATAAAAAAAAATATATAATCGAATTCACATCGTTGTTATATCCGAATCGAATTTATCTGATTAGGATCCAATCAAAACTATAGATTTGGATCGAAAAATTTGTTTAGATTCTTTAGGATATGGATCCAATCCAAAGGCACAATCCGCAACAGTACACGAATTTCACGTACTAGATTATGAACCGACACACTTTTATAGTAAGAAAGATTATTTTTACAACTATAGTTGGAAAATTAATTTATTGTTATTTTTATATTGGATATAAATTTTCTAATAAATTTTCTTATTTTCAAAGGATTTTCTAATAAAACATATTGTTAACTTTAAATTTTTTTAAAAAATAATGGAAATTAATTTTTTAAAATAAAAAAAAGTACATATAATAAGATATTATTTAAAAAAAATACTAATTACAAATAATAAGAGACAAACTATAAGTAAAAAATCATAAGAGAAAAAGAAAGAAGAAAGAAAACAGAGATTAGCAACGCATCAACCACAACTAAATCTTTGCTTTGCTTCCTTCTCCACTTTCCCATTTAGTGGAAAACCCCTTCGACCATTTCCCTAAAGAATTATGTAATATACATATAGATGTATGTATATATATATATGTATAGTTACGCTCTCTGTGTATGTACATAGAGGTTTCTTAAGAAGCTGATGAAGGGTTATCATTTCGGACAAAGGGTAGTGGAAATTTTAACTGGATATGGCTCTGTCTTCTTGTCTGTACCGGTCTCTGTCTTCGCCTCTCCCGGTATGTTCAATGTCTCAATAATTTCATGGCTTTCCACGCCGTATATATTTATCGGTGTCTGAGTATGTATGTATTCCATATGCATGTGTTGAATCTTGTTTTGGATTGGATTTGTCCTGGTTCCAACTGTCTTGGGATAGTTTTCGATTCTGTATTACAGTGCGAAGAACCTATTTGGATAAGTGTATTTATATGTGTATAAAAAACGTAGAAATATGTTGTGCTATCTATAAACTAAACTTTGGAACTAACTTTTGGATTAGTCAGACAACAAATCCATCATATGGTATTAGAGCCTATTTTGTCTTGATTTGACATGTCGATGTAGAACCCTGGATTGCGATGTCCACGCACCAAAAGTCAGTTTGGATCTGAGGGGAAGTGTGATGTGAAAAATGTTAACACGCAACCAAGAAGCCGAGAAGTTATTTCTTCGAGAACACTACTACGCGGTTGTTGGAATTTCATAAGACGGCCAAGAATCAATTTTGCATCAAATCAATCTGTCAGACGCAGAAAAGTTTTCGACATACAAGCTTCATGTAATGTATCTATGCCTCTTATGTTGGTATGAACAGATTTCAACTTTGAACATGGTTTAAGGGAAAAACCAGAATCAATGACTCTGCATTCCATATCATCGCCCCGTTTGAATCTTTGATCATTAAAGTACACACTCATGCTCATCAGCAGGGCTGTCAACTTCCCAAATTGCACGCAGCGTGTTTACGTTTGGAACAGCAGCCGTTCTTCCGTTCTACACGCTAATGGTTTTAGCCCCAAAAGCTGAGATTGTGAGTGTCACGATTCTAAGATCATTTCCAGTTTTACCATAACTTACCAGTAATATCTTTGTGCTCCTAAAATGCAGACCAAGAAGGTTGTGGAGAGTAACATCCCGTATATCCTATTAGGTTTATTATATGCATATCTCTTGTACCTTTCTTGGACGCCGAATACCCTCCGCTTCATGTTTTCCGGCAAATACTTGCTTCCAGAGGTTTGTACCTTTACCATTCTGTTTTTCAGTCTTCTTGTCTTCAGAGGATGTGTTAAATTAAATGTACTAATCCGCAGTTACAAGGGATAGCGAAAATGTTCTCCAGTGAAATGACTCTTGCTTCGGCTTGGATCCATCTTCTAGTCGTTGATCTTTTCGCTGCAAGGTACGCACGTCTGTTTCTTTCGATATGACCATGATGAAGTTGTTATTGGATCTGTATTCAAAATCCCGGTTTATGTATTTATGTATGTGATTAAACTGAATTCGCAATCTTCTTTTTGTGATTTGAATGATACAGGCAAGTTTTTCACGATGGGATAGAGAACAAGATTGAGACGAGGCACTCAATCTCGCTTTGCCTTCTCTTTTGCCCAATTGGTGTCTTCTCTCATTTCATAACCAAAGCTCTAACCAACAATGTCATGAATACGGAACATGGAAAGTAAACCGGAATTAACCGGATGTTGTAGAACCAGGACCGATGTTTCATTCCTTCTTTGTTACTTGATCACTTTCATTACAAAGAAAAGAATCAGTTAGATCAAGCATGTTCCCAGCTTGTCGTTTCCATGGTATGTCAGCTGTTCAAGAGAGTATAACAACAAGTATTACGATGGTGAAATTGAATCGGCAGCCAATGTCTCAGAATTTAAGAGGTGAAAACGACGAACAGATGACGAGATTTACAGTGTTGAGGAATGTTCCTATTCTATGGCTTTCGATCTGGTGTTTCCCCAAGTTGGTTTTCAAGGGCAAAAATTCTTCTTCATAAGAATTCCGGGGTCTCTGTAGCTTCTTGTGCTCAATAGTACCACCGAGAGCGATGAACTCTGAGAGACCTAACAAAGATGAAGTTGATGGAAACCATTTAAGATTAGTTGATTCAATAGTCCAAAAGATATTTATGGTGCAGAGGATAAACATGGATTACAGCCGTTGATTTGCTCGTAAGCAGAAGAGAGAGTGGAGGAGAGAGATCTCATACTTTATCTGGGAAGTGAAAGAGATGTATCGTAATCCTCTCCTAGTACCATGTTTGATAGATCTGGCTGCTGGAGCGAATCCTTTTTCCCGTGCTCCAAAGATGTTGCCTCGTATATTCCTGCAGGTGTTAAGCGAGAAATGTAACATTTTTTCATCAGGTTTGTTCACGATTCCACTGATGAAAACGGAGGAACTAATGACTGAAAATTGGAATATGTGTACCGAAGCCTAGTATTAGGCAGCAGACTACAAAGCCAGGAAGAGTGAAGTCCATTCCGTAAGAAATCTCCATGCCAATTATGCATACACCTGCTCCCATCAGATGCCTCGGGGAAGAAAACACCATGTGCAGCCTGTAAAAGTGTAATGACTCAATCATCAATATGAAGATGCAGCTCAACACCAAATACAAGATAAAGATAAGAAGAAACTTGAGAAGCACCTTTCTTCTGCTATGTTGTCAACGTAGTATATTAGGATGATTCCAAATACGATGGTACTAACAAACGCCCATGCCGAAAATGGCAACTCCAAAGTGTTACCAGAAGAGGAACCCTAAATAGCTCCATGGGGAAATAGGAGATCAGTGAACTGATAGAACAAATAGGCCAGTAAGCGGCATTGCATTCTTCATTGCTTTTGTCTGCACGTAAGCGCCACTTACTATGATCAAGTCCCACATAGCCACGGGAAACAGAAAACATGTTGCAGAAGCGATGGTTACTGCGTGCAATCGCTTCTTCAGCTGGTTCTGATACGAGGAAAAGCCGGCTGTAATGCAATGTAAGAAGAGACAAGAAAATAAAGGAGTGACAAGATAGACAGTTTGAAATACACCTTAAGAGAAACACGGCGTGCAATCACCCTTCTTAATGCCGATAAGATTCCAGCAAAAATGGGTACCAGCATCCCTCCCAGACCCAACGCTTGTTCCGTATGTCCTTCCTCTGTATCAATACTATCTTTGGACGGTGGTTTGAGTTAAATTAAACATAAAGAAGGTTCAACTATCGATGTAATAATTTAATACGAAACCAGAAAGAAAATCCAGTGCACTACAAAGAGAAGGAATATGTGTAGAGAGGATATAGAATGGAGATAGAGATGATGTCGCCCATCCTTGAGACAAGAAGAAAAGAGCTACCAGCATAGCAATAAGGCCACCTACCTGACACGATTTGGAGAGCAGCTTTACATTAAACATTTCAAAAACTTCTATCTTCTGTTATGAGTTGGATAAGTTTTTCACTCACAATAACACCAAAAACTCAAATACCAATATTGTATTTCTATTAACAAGACGAAAATTACAGAATTTGGTATTTTTAAAGAGGCTTTGCCTCTCCTCTCCCTCAAAAGAAACTCTTAAAAAAAAAAAAACTTCCCTTCCTTTCTCTTCCCTCAACACACATAATTAATCCTCGTTTCCCAAACTACCTGATCTACTCCTAAAAATCCATAAAAACACCATTACAGAATTGCCCCTACTATGTCTCTTAGCATCATGCCAATTTCCCTAACCTTAACACCTATTGCTCTTGCACGTAACAATACCCCGCCGGTCGAAACACTCCTTGTCCTCAAGTTGTGGCGAGAGGGCTTTCTGACGCAAAAGGATTGATGAAAATCATAGGTTCTGGAATGTTATCCGGTTGTGGGGCTTTGATTTTTGAAGAAGAGACGAGTTTTGTCAACATGGATACATCTCCTCGACGAACCTGATCTGCAGTGGGTCCATAAGTGGAAATTATCGAGTTTTCATAATCGGATGGCTTAGGAGTTACCGTGATGGCCGGTCCATCCTAATGTGCATATGGGCAAGATTTGAGTCACGGTTTGGTTCTTGGAATGAATCCCATAGCATTTTGAGCGAAAGTGCCAACTGGCCTAATGAACGATCGCCTCGTAGCACAATGGAAGCACCCTTGTAACGAAGGCGGATGGTTTGGTCTTTCCAATTCACTTCGGTATCACCGAGTGACGCGATCCTGTTGGAACGACGCCCTAGACTAAAGGTCGATTGGATAGGCCTTGCTGCAACGAGTTGCACAAGGTGGGTGGAGCGATTGGTCACACGAGAGTTGCGGAAAGACTCTCGATACACCGGTCCATCTTCGAAAGATATTACGCACCAACGAAGAACGAACGAACGTTGGATATGACACCAACAGGTTGCTGGATATAACGCACCAACAAAGGATGGTTTCACAAAGGAAAACCAAAGATAATTTCAAATTCAAAGTTGTCTAAAACATAACACCATGGTCGGCCATAATAAGCAAGAAAGGTCATGCAACACATAAATACATCATTAAATGCTAGTCACCATGCAAGGCAACAATTAATTGTTCTAGAAAATAGAAAACCCCATGGGACAAAACCAACGAAAGGAAAAGAGTACAAGCGGGTCACATTACCTAATTATTAACCGTTGCGAGTTGGGCTTCGGCTTGAAGAACGATACGGATGTTAGTGACTTCACGTGGACTTGAATACTCGTCTAGAACGTGGACGGCCGCGAGGATCCCGATGATTGCTTCCTTAAGCTTCGTAGCTTTGGCTCGGGTCACGGGACCAGCTGGTAGGGTCAAGGCCTCCTCCTCCTTAGCCCTAGCTCGGGTCATAGGACCAACGTCCTTCCGTGGGGTCGCGTCCGCCTTTTGTTTAACTCGGGACGTCTCTTCCTTCTCGCAGGTCGCGTCTCGGGTCGCGCAGGTTGCGTCTCGGGTCGCGTCTCGGGTCGTGCAGGTCGCCTCTTCTTCAGCGCTGTAGGTCGCATCCTCCTCTGCATTATAGGTCGCGTCCTCGACGTCATCTGGGATCATATCACCGAGGGTTTCCAACCACTGCATCCTCAAGATGCAATTGGCGTTGCCAAGATCTAGCGGAAGGAAATTCGCTTTGAACTCAAGTTGTGACAAACGAACTCGGATATTGCGACCTAGGCCAGACCCTTTTACCGCAAAACCATTACCCATTAGCACTCTATTGCCGAACATCCCTTATGTCGAAATGGAATGACGCCGTACGAAACCCCATGAGATAAAATTGTGTGATGCTCCACACTCGATCATAAAAATAGCATCGTGCTATTTTAAGGTACCCATGAGCTTGATGGTAGAGGGTGCCTTCAAACCAATCATCACATTGAGAGAGAGCTCAACGAACTTGGAAATTGGCAGTTGTTGTGGCATGTCGAAGAGACCGTCGGGCGATGGTGCGATTCAGTGGAGCCGTCACCTTGGACAATGAGGACTTGTAGTCCGCAGTTCTTATAGCGATGTCCCACAATGTAATATTCATCACAATGGTAGCACAACCCACGTGTGCGACGGTCGTGAGCGTCGGCGGCAAAGAGTCAACCGATAAAGGAGCCAAATGGACGGACATGGTGGAGCGTCAACGTTAAGGTTTTGGAACCACCTGCAGAGCTTGTGTCATGGCCCGATCCATTTTGTGAATGCATTAGGGTTTTTAATAATTTGGTGTCGACTAACCCTGGCGAGAGGAAACCGTCACCGTCTACTACTACACCTACGTCAAAGAGCTCTCTTCAAAGCCAAGGTTATGTCCTTAACCGATGTGGGATAATACATCACAACACTCCCCTTCACTCCCAGGCTCGGTACTGGAGCGTGAATACAATCGGGGGCCCAACATCGATATACTTAAATCATGACGAACCAGACTCTGATACCATGTCAAATATGGGCTTAGACCTACCTAATCCCCAAAGCTAGCTAAAGAGTTTAGAGTTGTCCAACACCATATATATGAGACCAAGGTACATGTCCTTAGCCGATGTGGGATAATACATCACAACACTTGTGCATAGTCCATCAACTCCAGTGTTTTCGGTTTGAGCAGTTTTGCGCCGGCTTGGATTTTCGATTGAAGTCCAATGAGGAACTTTGTTTCGAGCACTTCGTCTGTCAGCCCGGGTAAGTGAGATGCGAGGGCGATGAAGTCCCTGCAATACTCCCACGTAGAACTTGTCTGCCGAAAAGTGAACAGTCGTTCACAGACTGAGACGCGCATCGCTGATGAGAAACATTCAATGATACGACATTTGAAGACTTCCCATTGTCATATGTGGGTTGCGAGACCATTCCCAACGGAACTAGTCCAAAGCATCACCGTCCAAAGCCACCATTACTGTGACGAGTCGTCCTTGTGTTGGGTATAAGTGGACATCGTAGAACTGCTCCACTCATGATAACTATCCTTTTCGATTGGAGCAGGTGAAGATAGGGATCTCTAGACAATGAGGTAAGTCATATGTCGTGTCTTGTGAGCCGATGTGATGTGTGGTCGAAGTATGACCCACAAAATTTTTCGAGTTACTAACCCCCGTTTGTTATGTGCTGGCTGAGGCATGGAGGTTGTTGTTGTTGTCAAGATGTCGTTTCTTTGGGTTGGACGCGATATCGGTATTAGGCCTGGCCATTTCGGGTTTCGGTTCGGATATAATGGGTACGGATTATTCGGGTTTTAAAAAACAATAACTGAATTTAAATCGGTTCAGTTCAATTCGGTTCGGTCAGTTACATCAATAAAATATTGTAACCAAAGTAAAACTCGGACTCTAATTTGTTCAGTTATTATTCAATTATTTCAATTTTACCAATCATTTTATACTATAAAATTACAAATAAATGATAATATTGGGAATAGTTCAAATAATTCATATAGTTTACAAAATAAAATATAATATATTGTTTAAATTTGATATTTAATTTTAATTATTAACTATATTAGATAAATATTTATTTGATAAATATCTTTTATCCTATATTTTTTATATTCTTATGTAACCAATGTGTTATCCACGGTTATTCGGTTATTAACCGAACCGAACCGAATCTATTCGGGTTTTTAACTTTCATACCCGATCGGTTATTTTATCTATAGTCAAACCGAACCGAATGACCATAATTCGGTTCGGTTTGGTTCGGTTTTATATAACCAAACAGAAATGTCCACCCCTAATCAATACAATGGACAAGCGGTTCTAGGAGGTGGTGCTTCATGTCACTGAGGTTTTGTTCGAGGTGAGTCAAACGTGCATTAGAGTTTTGTTGCACTGTTATCACCTGTTGCACCAGAGAAACGGTATTTCTCTGATCTGTCTAAAGTACTTGGACTGCTCCTCGAGCAATTTTATGCGTTTGGTTGTCATGGAGGATCAAGATCCTTCTAACACCAATTGTTGGGTTAAATAAGTTTTTCTCTCACAACAGCACCAAAAACTCATACTGATATTGTATTTCTATTAACAAGAAGAGAGTTACAGATTTTCGTATTTTTAAAGAGGTTTTTGCCTCTCATCTCCCTCACAAAGAAACTCTAAAAAAAATTACTTCCCTCCCTTTCTCTTCCCTCAACACACACACACACACATATATATAATATATCCTCATTTTCCAAACTACCCGATTTACCCCTAAAATTCCATACAAACACTACAACAGAATTGCCCCTACTATGTCTCCTAACTTCATGCCAACTCCCGTAACCTTAACACCTATTGCTCTTGCACGTAACATAATCATATTGTACATTTGTTTTTGGAAAATGTTTGTTTTTTTCACGAAGTACAACATACATCCATATGTGAATTGAAATATAATAGCTGGTTCAACCATGGAAGACATTGTAAAAGTTATAGCACCATAAAAAACTCAATATTTTGCCATTATATTAGTGACCCGAGGCATGAGTTGTAAATCAACATGAACCATGAGACCAAATCCGAAATAAGAATCTAATATGTTGTCTCGAGATGATAAGTGAGCTGATTTTTCTAATTAGTGTGTTTCACATGATTACCTTTTTCCAGACATGGCCTCTCCGTCCATATAATACTGCAGAGAGTACTCCAAGACCAGCTCCTGAGTACTCTGACAAGATTGCTCTGCCAGGAGTTAAAAAATAGTGGGGATCAAATCAGTAACTGATCTTATACGCAAATACAAATCAGAAACCAAATGAAAAAAAAAAGAGCTGCTGTTCATAGAAGGAAGTGGCGAGCATGAAAGTCCTTTACACTATGTCCATCTTTTGTTTCATTTTTTATGTTAATACAATGCACCTAAATTTGATAACGAGTCAGCTTAAACTTTCAACTTATCCATAATTTTTAAACTATAATCTATTAATGCCACTAAATTAACGGACACTTACAGTGACAGGAACAATTGAGCAATACATTATAAAATGAATGTTTAAGAACTTATGAATACCTATGTGGTCCACACGTTTTGAGACCCTTTCCCCATAAGATGAAGAATAAAGCAGTGATAATGCCATTGATGAAAGAAACAAATATGCTTTAGAATAATCTATAATTTGGGACATTATCCACTATGTTCGGATTTCCTTTCATATATCCCTTGAAGACATAGAATGTTAGATACTTTTTAGTAAACCTGTTGACTAGAAAGTGGCCTTCCTTTCCAAGGTTTTTGGAGTATCAGGAAGATGATGGATGATGGTACCAGACAACAGAAGATAAAGAGAACAACAGAAGCTCCCGTCTGATTCAAGTAGCTATACATAGAATACACTGACCATATCCTTAAAAAGTTTCCTATGAGATGGATTATCTGAAAGGGGGTGTGCCTGCAAGAGAAAAAGGAAAAACACATGAAATATTAACAGACAGAAAGAAAAGTCTTCCCCTGATTTTTTAGGCAAACAAGAAAACGCGGTTTCCAGATCAGGGAATAAGAAAATCAGAAAGAAAAATCTTCCCCTGATTTTCTAGGCAAACAAACAAGTCCCAGATACTGTACATCAGCTTCCATCTCTTTAGTTCATCACAAATCAAAAATGTACATTACAGGAATAGGAATCTTCATTTCGTACGACAAACGTATACAAACCAGTACGCGAGTTTCTCGAAACATGACTTGCCACGTTCCATTTTATATAATCGAACATCCAATACGAACCACACAGAAGAACATATAGCTGATTACAAAGACTACAGTTCGGGACTTACTTGAAATGCGAAGATCCTCGATCGTCGGAGATTTGCTTCGGCGACATCATTTTACGTTCCAAGAGAATTCGAGATGTTCAAATTCAAAAGCTATGCAACTAAACTCGAAATCCCTCCAAACGGAATCCCGAGTCAAGATTGATCAACCTATGATTTGGCGGAAGAGTCCTCGTCGTCTTCGCCAGGAACCGGAGCTCGAAATCGAGAGAGAGATAGAGAGGCTCGGACTGGTTAATGGACCTTAATGGGGCCTTAGTAAAGATGGTATGTCAGATTGGTAATTATTAGAAGATCGGAAGGGTAAAACAGTCAAACAACTTTGAGATAAAAAAAAGTTTCAGAAAATAGCTGATAATGAGAGTTAGTTGAGGTCACCTCAGAAGCTCGATCTCCACAACAATGGCTTCTCTGTACTCTCTCCCTTGCCTCTCCTCTATGAAAATCACGGTAAAGCCGTTATCAGCTCTCAGTAATCCCCCAAGAACAGCGGTTTCTTACGACCTAAAGCAGGGGCAGACTCGTCTTTTCCACAAGCTACCGTCTGGTCTGAACATGGAGGTAATCGAGCAGAGAATAAGTTTCGTTGCCGGAGAAGATAAAAGAAGAATCGAAAAACAAAACCCACCTCTGGTTTTTGTCCATGGAAGCTATCATGCAGCTTGGTGTTGGGCTGAGCATTGGTTGCCTTTCTTTTCTTCTTCAGGGTTCGATTCCTATGCTGTTAGCTTATTAGGTCAGGTACCGGATTTACTCCATGAAATCTTAAGTTATGACTATTATATAAGGTTTTATCCCGTAGGTTAATAATAGGATGAAGTTGAGAGAAGTTTTCTGCTCAAAGTGTTAGCCTTTGATTTGGGTTCTTTATTAGTATTGTGTCAAATGTAAAACAACCCAGAAACTAGTTTAATAATTCAAAACAATATGAAACAACAGTGTATGTGTATGTGTTCTTGTTGTGATTCTTGACTATCAATGTTTAACCTTTATTAACTCATCTTTTACGGACACGAATAGAAACCTTGCCAAATCTTGATGTATGTTGTGTGAATTTGCAGGGTGAAAGTAATGTACCTTGGGGGAAAGTGGCAGGGACACTCCAGGTGCTTCAACTCTCGATAACCATCGCATAAATAAGAACCCTTTTAGGAAAATCACTAAGTTGTAATGTTTCTGCAGTAGACGCATGCAAGTGATATTGCAGACTTCATTCAAACAAATCTTAGCTCTTCACCGCCAGTTCTTATCGGGCATTCATTTGGAGGGCTCATCGTTCAGTATTACTTGGCAAATATCACAGACACGCAGTCTTCAGGTATGCATGTAGTGAAATTCTACATATATGTCATTCATTTGTTTTCACTCGATATATGAATCTCCCCGCTTGTCTCTAGGAATCAAAAATGCATTTCCAGAACTTTCCGGTGCGGTCCTTGTCTGCTCGGTGCCACCTTCGGGTAATAGGTGACTTCTGGTAACCTTTTGGCACATATCCTAATTTTGATTGTTTCATACTTTTTTAACTTCTGTAACTCTCTTTCTTGTTTAGCGGGTTAGTGTTACGCTATCTCTTCTCCAAACCCATAGCTGCTTTTAAGGTAACTCTTTTTATTAGGGAATATATCTTATATTTTCTAGTATTTTTTTCATTTTCTCTACTAAGTCTATTATTAGGATTCTATCTTCCATGATTTTATATAAGTGGTTAGCTATGTGTATTATATATATATATAGCTTATCGTATGATGAATAAACTATGCAAAAGATATTTTCTATTCTTGAATTGATCTTGCTTTGACATGGTATTAGAAGCCGATTCGTCCCGATTTTGAATGTACCAAGTGGACCATCGATTGTGATGTCCACGTCTCCAGGATCGAGCCAGGCGTGAGGGAAACGTTATATTGTGTTATATTACATGTATGGATGCATATATATAAATTGTCCAAATCCATATTTGATAATCATACATCTTTCAAACGCATGTTATGTTTTGTTAATCATCGATTATGAGATGTATAATGGGTTTATATATATGCATTGTACAACGTTTTAACTCTTGATTTAGTTTGTTTATTGTGTTTAAATTAATATATTTGGTATGATATTATAGTCTAGTTCGTATTTAAATATATATTCTGATGTTGGCTTTCCAAGACCGAGTTTAAGAATGTTGGTAATACATAGATCATGGATTCGTATATATGGCATTGATTACCTTTTTAACTCTTTAACTAATCGGACAACTTTCAATTTTGAAGCATTATCCTGTCGCGTTGTTTTATTTTATACTTTGTACATCTGTATCTTTTGTTCTATTTGTGAGCAGGTAACTCTCAGTTTGGCTGCCAAAGCTTTTCAAACATCCATTCCACTTTGCCGGGAGACGTTCTTTTCTTCAACCATGGACGATAACCTTGTGCAGCGGTAAACTTACTGTTTTTGTCTTTATACTTTACCGTGAATTTGAATACCTTATTGCTCTGTTTTCTCTAATTCAGCTATCAGGGTCTGATGAAAGAGAGTTCCCAGGTGCCTCTGTTTGATCTAAGGAAGCTAAACGCATCACTTCCGGTGCCCAAATCGGTGCAAAGATCCGCCAAAGTTCTTGTTTTGGGAGCAAAGGATGATTTCATAGTGGTAAGAACCACCTTTCTTGGCTTCAATCTCAGTGATTTACACAGCGAAAACCGGATTAGAAGGTGCTGTTGTCAGATCATCTTTTAACCCAAGATTTATGCAAGGGCAAAATGGGTTTTGTAAACTTCACACCAGAGCTCTATCCCTTAATGTCGGAGCTTTCTGTTAAACCGGAAGCGTTAATGGTTTTGTAGGATGCAGAAGGGATGGAGGAAACTGGCCGGTTTTACAGTGTTGAACCGGTTTGTGTTGAAGGGGTTGCTCATGACATGATGTTGGATTGTTCGTGGGAGAAAGGTGCTGATGTTATTTTGTCTTGGCTTTCTGGTTTATCTAAACCGGAAACTTTGTCTTCCTAAAACAATCTTTGTCAACCTTTCCCATTTTTCCTTTTTGCTTTAAAAAATAATTACTTTAAATTTTTGTTTTATGAGATAACTTTTGGTAATAGTGAGAAAATGATTTTCTTGAACATTTATCCAGACCATTGTTCATAATAGGATTTTGTTCGAATTTTGGTATAGATTATATAATAATTAAATTTAGATCGAATCAAGCAAATAATAATTAAATTTAGATCGATTTGGTTCTAGATAGTTACAATATTATGAATATAATAAACTTGAATTCTAAATAGTTTGGTTATTTATATTTTATAAATTATTTTGTTGGAACGATTTAGATCAAGAGATCTATATGATTTTTAACACATTTGTACCTAAACATATGGAGATTCTTTCGTTTAAAGTTGTGTAAAAGCTTCAAAATGTTGGAAAAAAAATCAATAACTAGGATAATAAATATAGATAGATATATGAAATAGGTATATATGTAGATGTTAATAATATGATATATGATATGTATATATATATATAATATATGATATGCATGATATATAATATATATTATATATCATATTATAAATATATTTTATATATGTATATATGTTATATATATAATATATATATATATATATATATCTAATAAAGAAAAAGATAAATCGACGTAAAACTTAAATATGAGAGAATGTGATAGAATGAAGAGATTTTAGAATTTTATAAATTATGTATTGAAATGAATAGTTATATTGTCTATTTATAAAAAATAAATATAGCTCTTCAATTTAAAAAATTATAAACTCAATATAACATTTCATAAACTTTTTAGATATAATTTTATATAATTATAAAATTTATAATTATAATACAAAAATTATTTTAGGGGTTGAAACACATCTAAAGATATTGACATCAAAAGTTATCTTGCATTTTTTCAAATTAGGTTTTTATACATTTTTCATCTAATCATTTTTTATTTATATATCATCCATCTTATCAATTTATTTTTTCTTAGAATATATTGGTAATATCTTTGTCATTAGACTCCATGAGAATGATATTATTAAAGTTTGGGATATTTGGTTGCAAACCAATAATAATATTTATAGATGTAAATTCAAAGTTTTCAAAAGACAATGGTGATCTATTAATTTATCAAAAATATTAGAGAAACTTTTTTGGTAAACTAGGAAGGGCGGAATATCAGAAATATCCTCATAGGGCTAAACCACTTCAAAAATACCATTCCCTAAAATAATTATTAAATCCGAAAAAAACTGAAGAAAAGACAAATTTGCCCTTAATATTCGAACGTGGAAAAACCCACGTTCGACAGTTTTTCGACGTGAAACCGAGAAAGCCGAACAGTTTTTCGCCGTGAAACCTGTTTAAAAGTTTATAGCAAGAAAGAAATAACTGATGTCGAATTTGAGAGGGATCAATTTGAAGTTGGCGAGAAGGAAAATAGCTAGAATCAACAGCAGTAGTGACGAAGAGAGCACGAGTCAATCTTCAATGGCGTCAATAAGTGTAAGTAGTTCGATTTCTAGGGTTTTGCAAGCTTTCGAGTCACAAAATGGTTTATTGATTTGAAATGGGTGAGTGTCAGTGTCAGTGAGTCGGTTAGGTCGCAAGGGTCGCAGGAGTTGCATGAACATCTTCGACTCCGTGAGTCGGTTGAGTAGCAAGGGTCGCAGTAGCTTCATGACCATCTTCGACTCAGTTTATTGATTTGAAATGGGTGAAAGGCAGTGTCAGTGTCAGTGAGTCGGTTAGGTCACAATGGTCGTTTGAGGGGCGTGGGTCGGTTGAGTGTCGCGGAGTGTTCGGTTGAGTCTCAGTGAGTCGGTTGAGTGTCGTAGAGTGTTTGAGGATCATTTGAGTCGCATGGGTCGCACGGGTCGGCTGAGTCGCATGGGACACACAAGTCGTTTAAGTCGCACGGGTCGGTTGAGTCACATGGGTCGCTTAAGTCGGTAGAAGTATAATGTATTCGTAATTGGTCATTTTGCAGGTGGCGCCAAAGCCGAAATTTGTGTTAAATTCAAGCACATGGACAAAATGCCAAAGATCAGCACCAAGTGTTATCCTCACGAGACAATAATGACGCTGAGAGGAATCTTAAATGAACACGAGTTGCATTACTTCGAGAAGGAGTCACAATTTAGGCATTTATTCCACTTACAATGTGACTCCACATTAACGAAGGTTCAAATGTCTGTACTACTAAATCACTCCGTGATTATATAGAACAATACAGAGTTGTGGTTCGTCATAAACGGCATTCCCATCCGGTACTCTATAGTGGAGCACGCACTAATTTCCGGATTGAAATGCGGACCATATCCCATAGGATGGGAGTCCATGATGGGTGTCACATTCAGGCGGAAGCATTTCGGCCGTGGAAAGGTGACCCCCGAACAAGTCAGTGAAAAGCTTGTGAAGGCGAAGAATTCCGACGACCGGAAGAGGTTCGCAACTTTGATGTTGTTGGCGCAAGTTATGGCTCACAAGCCTTCAGCAGAAAACTCTATCAGC
>CM071865.1:35624681-35639508 GCA_036759665.1 Gynandropsis gynandra | reverse complement strand
GAGGCGATCAAAGCCGTGTCAATGAGAGACTCATTGAGGCTCTCGCGGTTCGCCTAGAGCAAAGTATCAACAACAAGATGGAGGAATTTCGTCAAGAGTTTCAAGCCAAACGTCTCACACGGCCAAGAAACGTTCCAGCGTTCCAACAACGTGAGAGGAACCCGCATGAGGAGGACAGCAACTACTACGAACGAGGCAGCTTATCCTCGTCCCGAAGTAGTCATCGGCGGCGACGTGCGCCTAGGGAGAGGAGAGACGACCTGAGGGACGACTTCGCTGGTCTTAAATGAAAAATCCCTATGTTCCACGGCAAGGCCGACCCGGAAGCATACCTAGAATGAGAAAAGAAGGTGGAACTTTTTTTCGGTTGCCAAGCATACCCCGAGGCTAAAAAGGTTAGGATGGCGGCCACGAAGTTCTACGATTATGCGTTGAGTTCCTGGGATCAACTCACGATTTCTCGACGAAGAAATGGCGAAGAACCAGTAGCTACTTGGCTGGAAATGAAGACGATTATACGCAAGAGGTTCGTGCCAAACCATCACCACCGAGAGGTTCATCGGTGGTTACGGAAACTCACCCAAGGAAGCCGTTCCGTGGAGGAGTATTTCCAAGAGATGGAATTACTAATGTTGCGGGCTGACCTTACAGAAGATAGGGAGGCCATGATGTCTCGGTTCTTTGGAGGACTCAACCTAGACATCCAAGATAAACTTGAACTACAACACTATGTGGAGATCGAGGACATGCTTCACAAAGCGATTCTCATCGAACAACAACTCCAGCGGCGACGAAACCCCCGTTCGGGCTATAGGGCTGGAAAATATGGCCAGTCACGAGATGAGAAACCGAGCTATCCAAGGAAGGAAAGCACGGCTCCAGCAAGCCGCGACACGTCGAAGGTACCGACCGCGGGTCGAGACGCGCATAAAACTGTTCTAGCTGCGCCGCGAGACAAAGGAAGGATCGAGGCCACAACTTCGAGGACTCGAGATGTAAAATGCTTTAAGTGTCACGGAAGATGACACTATGCCAATGAATGTACAAACAAGAAAGTCATGATCCTTCGTGATGACGGAGAATTCGAATCCGAGGACGAGTCGACCGAACTATCGGACGAGACGCGAGAAGAGGAACCAGCCACGAGCGAGTTTCTAGTTACGCAGCGTTCTCTAAAAACGCAGCCCAAGTGTGACGAGCAAGAACAGCGTGAGAATCTGTTCCACACCCGCTGTTTAGTTCACGACAAAGTCTGTAGCGTCATCATTGATGGAGGGAGTTGCACAAACGTTGCAAGCGCTACGATGGTTCGAAAGCTCGGACTAAAAGTTCAAAAGCATCCTAAGCCGTATAAGCTTCAATGGTTGAATGAGAATGGTGAGATGAAGGTGACAAACCAAGTGACCATCCCATTTTCCATAGGAAAATATGAAGACGAGATTCTATGCGACGTACTCCCGATAGAGGCGAGCCATATTTTGCTCGGAAGACCTTGGTAATCCGATCGCAAGGTAAAACATGACGGATACACTAACAAGCATTATTTCGAGTTTAATGGCAGGAAGACCGTACTTGTTTCGTTGACGCCGAAGGAATTAATGCAAGACCAAATACACCTAAAGAAGCAAAGCGCTCTTAAACTTAGACCGTCGAATTTTTACGCACGATCGGGTGAGATCAAGAAAACTCTCCATTGTGACCAAACCATATTAAATTTTGTTTATAAAGAAGCTCTTTCGAGCTTACCTAACCTTGCACCGGTGCTGCCGAGTGAATTTCTAAATTATTGCAGGAATACAGAGATGTCTTTCCCCAAGAACACCCCACCGGATTGCCACCGATACGTGGAATCGAACAACAAATCGGCAGTGTTTCAAACGCTGAAGGAGAAATTGACTAACGCCCCGTTTCTTATATTATCCGATTTTCTTAAAACTGTTGAGATTGAGTGTGATGCATCAGGTATAGGCATTGGAGCAGTCTTAATGCGGGATCGGAAGTCGATCGCCTATTTCAGTGAGAAACTCGGAGGAGCAACTCTTAACTACGCCACTTATGATAAGGAGATGTATGCACTTGTGAGGGCATTACAGACTTGGCAACATTACTTGTGGCCAAAGAAGTTTGTAATCCACACCGACCATGAATCGCTAAAATATCTGAAGGGTCAGAACAAGCTGAGCAAAAGACATGCGAGGTGGGTAGAATTCATTGAAACGTTTCCTTATGTCATCAAATATAAGCAAGGTAAGGAGAACGTCGTGGCTGATGCCCTATCCTGAAGGTACGCTCTGTTAAGTACCTTGGATGCAAAAATTCTAGGTTTCGAACACATTAAAGATCTATATGCAACTGACCTAGAATTCGGAGAAACGTATAAAAATTGTAAGAAATTTACGTCAGAACATTTTTATAGGCATAATGATTATTTGTTTTACGATAGTCGTTTATGCGTGCCTAACTGTCTTTGAGAGGTGTTATTTGTTAGAGAAGCCCACGGTGGTGGACTCATGGGAAATTACTTAGTTACTTTTTGGAAGACCTTGTGGTCCAAGTTAGGAACCAAACTTTTATTTTCTACAACTTGTCATCCACAAACCGATGGTCAAACCGAAGTAGTGAACCGAACCCTAGGAACTTTACTGTGTGCACTTGTTAGGAAGAATTTGAAAACTTGGGAAGAGTGTTTGCCGCATGCTGAGTTCGCTTATAATCATGCTGTACATTCTGCATCGAAATTCTCTCCTTTCGAGATCGTGTACGGGTTTAACCCTGCTTCACCCCTGGATCTATTGCCTCTTCCATCGAGTGATCGAGTCAGCTTGGATGGACAACGAAAGGCCAGATTGGTCAAACAAATTCATGAAAAGGCAAGGAAGAACATAGAGGAGAAGACCAAGCTCTATGTTAAACAGGCAAACAAAGGATGGAAGAAGATGACCTTCAAGCCCGGTGATCAAGTTTGGATTCACCTAAGGAAAGAAAGTTTTCCGAACGAGCGGAAGTCAAAGCTTATGCCCCGGATCGACGGCCCGTTCACTGTGACCAAGAAGATCAGCAACAACGCCTACCGGCTAGATCTGCGAGGTAAGTATAATGTAAGTTCTAGTTTCAACATTTCTGACTTAATGCCTTTTGTTGCAGATCATGCGGATTTCAGGACAAATCCTTTTCAAGTAGGGGGCATGATATGATCCCAGAGGAAGCCGAAGACGCGACCAACAACGCAGAAGAGGACGCGACTTGCGGCGCGGAAGAAGAAGAAGTTAGCGTGGCCTGAGACGCCAACAGCACGGCCCGAGACGCCAGCAACGCGACCCGAGACGCCATCAGCGTGACTCGAGATGCGACCGTCACCAGCGCGACCCGAGACGCGACTAGGTCAAAATACGTAAGTCCCGTAACCCGAGCCAGAGCTATGGAGGAAGAAGCCTTGATCATACCCGCTAGTCCCGTGACCCGAGCCAAGGCTGCGAAGCTCAAGGAAGCTATTATCGGGATCCTCAGGTCCGTCTACGCTCATGAGGAGTATGCTAGTTCACGTGAAGTCACGAGCCTAAAGAACGTCATTCAAGCCGAAGCTCAACCCGCAACGGTTATTAATTAGGTTAAGTGACCCGCGTGTACTCTTTTCCCTTCGTCGGTTTTGTCCCACGGGGTTTTCCGACGATGGGTTTTTAACGAGGACGCGAGTCACATATTCCCGCGACCTAATTAATGACCCGAGACCCAAGGAGTACGCATTCCCATATGCACGGCCAACAAGAATATCTTCTTGTTTTATGATATCAAGGCATTAATAAGGTGCATGTAGTCTATGCATTTAATGTTTATTTAATTTTTGCATGGCCTTGGTTTTATCTAAAATGGCCGGCCACCCTCCTTGAAAAATCATCCAACTTTTTTAACCAAACTTTTGAATCAATCTATTGATTTTTCTTTCGAATTCTTGTGAATTCTTGGCTGTTGGTGCATAATATCCAGCAACCTTCATTGGTGTGTAATATCCAACGGTTGTTCGTCCTTCGTTGGTGCGTAATATCCATCGGAGACGAACTGGTGAATCGAGAGCCTTCCGCAACTCTCGTGTGACCACTCGCCCCACACACCCTTGTGCAATCCATTGCAACAAGGCATATCCAACCCTAACCTTGTCTAGAGCATCGTTCCAATCGGGATCGCGTCAAGGAGGAAGAGCTGAAGGTCAAGGAAGAAGCACTTCTCAAAGGAAATTCATTGCTTAACATTCCAGCCTCATTCAATGTAAAAAGGAGGTTAGTCGCTTGGAAACCTCATATTTTCCGTTGATCTTTGAAATAATTGTAGCAGACAAAGATTTTGATTTTTGATTTTCTTTGTTTAGGTGGGATGATGATGTGGTTTTCAAGAATCAAGCCCGTGGGGCAACAAAAACACCGAAGCACTTCATCAATGACACAATAAGGAACAACTTCCACCGAAAATTCCTTCGGAAATACATGAATTGATTGAATTAATTTGTTACCGAGGATTTTTATCCAGTCTTGGATTGTGATGTTTTTGACATAGAACAGTCATAGAATGAAAATTGTATGATGATTTATATTGAGCCAATGTGCTCAACTTGGATGCTATTTTCCCTATTTAACACCTTGAGACTTCAAAATTGGGGAGATCTTGAAGAATCTAATGTTATGGTTAACTTTAAAAGTTTTTTACATCTTTTTCAATTCAGACTTATTTTCAGCGATGGCAAATATTTATTCTCGGTAGCCAAAATGCATGGCAAGTATAAACCATAGTTCTTGCAATCCTCCATTCAGGTTGATGGTGTCGAAGGAAGATGAGCTCTGTAGTGTCCTGTAGTTGTCTTTGCTCCCGCATTCATAACGTTGGTCACCTGAGTACTGAACTTTTAGCAGCAGCCTAAAGCCGTAGTGCATGAAGGACACGTATTTCAACCACTGGATGAACTTTGGTATGTGCTGCATTGACAAGTTTAAAAGAGCATCAGATATTTCTTCTGTTCACATATGCAATTAAGTTTATTCTATATCCTTTGGATTATTGCGTACGTATGATTTTTATTGATGATTGTTTCTTCTTGCAATCATGAGACTTACACCAGGATATCATTAACATGCAAAGATGTATACCATGGTCAACTTGGTCGGGTTAAGTATATACTAGATACCTGAATATAGTATCCTCCTGTTAGAAGAAACAACATAAGCACGAAAGAGGCAATCATGCTAGCTCACTTAATGCTCAAAACTGAAGCTCCAATGAACTCTCTTGCACCCTGATAATTATGAGGCAGAAACCACCTTAGCCAATGAGAGATAATCCTTGACAAACAAAGGTATTAAGTCATGTTGCTTAACAATGTTTTGTGTGTTTACTTGGCTTGTGATGTTTATCAGTAGTATTGTGAACAAGGTGAAAAGGAAGCACGAGATAGTCCTCCTGAACCCAACCATAAAGTAGACGATGACCATGAAGAATGTTGGGTAGAAATATCACAGAATGTACTGCATACGTAATAGACACTAAGCCTATACATGTCGCATTTTCTTTCTTTCACAATGTAGATCTTCTCAAAGGGAAATACATATATTGCTCCGAAGATGGAAGAAGATGTCCAAAAGATGAAAATGTAGAACATCGAGTCAACTTGCAAGTAGAAGTTATTAACTAAGTAAGAGTGTTATAGTTTTGGCATAAGTACAAGGAAGATAAAAAGGAAATATTCAAACTCAACACTAACAAGCCAGGATTTGTCTACAATGGATTTGAATATTCCGTTGAAGATTGTGTCTATGTCCGAGGTGCAAGGAGAGGGAGGCAAGCATATCGGTGTTGTCGTGTCGGCATATGCCCCCTCTATCATTGCCATATGCGATATACATCGAGAAGGTCGCCGTTTATTGATTCTGGCTCTCCAAAGGTACCCTTTTATTGGAAACAATATCTTACTATTTTTTTTGTGGTTCATCTCCAATTGATTCTAGAAAAAAGCCGACATGCATGCAGTTACTCCTTCTAGAACGTAATATAATTTTCTGAATACATGCAGTCACTCCCTTGTATTTTATGGCTTTAAAATTTCTCTTTTTTTAAAATGTAATTAACGTTTTCTGGTTTTTCCATATTATATTTCTGATTATTGATCATTGCTTTAATGATTGTCTAAAATACTTTATAATTCTGGTTATTGATCATTGCTTTAATTTATTGTCCAAAAGAACATAAGGTGTATATTATATGAGTTTTTATTCTCAAATTAATGTTGGTTCGGAATTGGTTCATTACCTTCGACTCTCGCAGGTGTATGCATTGAACAATGTCCAAGCATGTTGCGGCTAAGTGAGACGGATATTGAGCGTGTCAAAAGGATTCTGTTGCCCGTATTTCGCCTTGTTTTTTAAGAGTTGAGAATTTCCCTATGGACACCAAGCGGCGGGTCTGAGCACCATCTGGTGAACTCCCCTTTCCAAGCTGCAGATGAATGACTGCGGTTGTATAGAGTCAACCACCCAAATTTCTTGTTTTTCCGGGATGGTGGATCGCACTCAGGAATGAGTGATTGGTTTCTCATATCTTTCTTAGATTATTTTCATTTATATGAATTGTGTTTTGGGCTTTGATGACTCCATTAATTTTACGGAGGGATTTACGGGGTTTCAGGGAGGGCATTTTCGGCCTTGCAATTCACTTCGGAGAGGGAATTGCAGATTTATCTGTGATATACACAGGTTTAACATTGAATAATTGGTATTTCATATCTTTCTTAGATTATTTTGATTTATATGATTTGTTGTTTCGGGACAAGGCTGTATTTGATTATGTGTCTAGGACAAGAATTTCTATTTGGTTCAATGATTATGTGTTTAGACTGTATTTGTTTACTGCTGTTGCAACTATGGTTACATTATTCTCATATTAATTTTGGTTCAGAATTGATTCATCATCTCGACTCTCGTAGGTGTAGGCATTGAACAAGGTCCAAGCATGTTGCGGCTAAGTGAGACGGAGATTGAGCGTGTCAAAAGGATTCTATTGCCATCATTTGGCCTTGCTTCTTACAAGTTGAGAGGTTCCCTATGGACACCAAGGGGCAGATCTGAACACCATCGGGTGAACTCCCTCTTCCAAGCTGCAAATGAATGGTTGCGGTTGCATAGAGTCAACCACCCAGATTTCATGTTCTTCCGAGATGATGGATCGCACTCAGGAACGGACGATTGGTTTCTTATTTCTTTCTTCGATTATTTTCATTTATATGATTTTCTGTTTGGGCTTTGAGGACTCCATTCATTTCAGGGAGGGATTTGTGGGATTTCAGAGAGGGATTTGCGGCATTGCACTTCATTTTAGAGAGGGAATTGCAGTTTTTTTTGCGCTATACACAGGTTTAACAATGAATAATTTGTATCTCATATATTTCTTTGATTATTTTAATTTATATGATTTGTTGTTTCGGGACAAGGCTGTATTTGAATATGTGTCTAGGACAAGAATTTTTGTTCGGTTCAATGATTATGTATCTAAGTTGTGTTTGTTTGCTGCTGTTGCAATTGTGGTTACATTATTCTCATATTAATGGTTGTTCGAAATTGATTCATTACCTTCGACTCTCGCAGGTGTAGGCATTGAATAATGTCCAAGCATGTTGCGGCTAAGAGAGACGGAGATTGAGCGTGTCAAAAGGATTCTGTTACCCTTACTCGGCCTTGCTTTGTAAAAGTTGAGAGGTTCCCTATGGACACCAAGCGGCGGATCTGAAAACCATCTGGTGAACTCCCTCTTCCAAGTTGCATATGAGTGGCTGCGGTTGCATAGAGTCAACCACCCAGATATCATATTCTTCTGCCGCATGTGATCAAATAATATATAATATGGTGACGAAATAGAGCAAGCCGACTATTCTTGAAGTGAAATCCAATGGAGGCTTAATTGAAGGTGCGTTTTACAGTTTGTTTTTATGTCATTTGTAAAAGGAATGTAGTGGAAACTAAACCCTTTTTATGTATAACAAAGAAGAAAAGAAGAAATTTGAAGGATGTATATTACAAGAATCGAGTTATGGCAAGCAACATAATTAGGGCCTTCCTTCTTGAACTTTGCCATTCTTTCTTGACTTCTCTTAATAGGATTTTGTGTGATTTATCCTTTGCAGGTGGCTGACCTCGCCACTCGATTTACCGAGTTAAAGTCACTGAGGATTTGTGACTAACTACCTTCAAGTTGGTTTTCTGTGGCATGGTGTACTTCTGAGTGCTTTGACTGCACTTGCTTGCTGTTTTACAAATCTTTCATAGCTCTCAGATTCCATCAATTTATTGTGTAGTTACCCAATTTACAGAATACCCATAGGCCTGATGCTTAAGGACCTGAAGGCATGTTTCTTGACGTATCATTCCTTTCACATTTGAGTTGGAGGTGAAAAAGATATTTCGTATATATAATTTACTTGGATCTATGTAAAACAATGATGCAACCCTTATATGGTAATTTTGCACCGTGGTTGGAACTGGCTTGAAGGTTCCATGCTAGGGGTGATCCTTGAGTTAAACCTATTTCACCTGGAGACATTATGTACATATATATGTCAATAGATATGATGTGTGTACAATTTTTAGCTATTATGTACATATATATGTCATCCCAACTATGCACCAACTATGTATCTTTGAATCTAGTTACGAATGTCAAGACGTGAATAACCGTCATGAAGAAGAACAACCCGTGCCCAATTAAGTATTGTCGCAAGTGCTTTCTAAACAGGTTTTCTTTTGTATCCAATATTTTTATGTTGATCATGTTGTTGGGAAATAGTCGAAGATCTAAATACATTTGCTTCCTTCTCAAATGTTAGGTATGGTGAGAAAGCCAAAGAATGCAGAGGAATTTGCAATTGCAGTCTTTGTATGTAATACTAAACTATATAACTTATTGTTGAGCTTAGTATATGTTAGGATGGAATGATGTTGGTAATTATTATATTTTTTTTACAGGAAGGAGAGGGGTCATCCGCCTATTGGAATATTGGTACACATAGCTAAAGATACCGGGTTTTCTTCTATCTCAGGGGTCCTGAGAGTTTCCAATATACGAGACATGCCAAGACGGTAGGTGCTTTTCTGAAAGTCAGTTGTGTTCAACATCATCACAAACTCATTCTTAACTGGATTGTTTCCATGAAATTTTTTTATTGCAGCAAACTCTTGTTGTTTCGGTTTCAATATCATTGCAGCTATTGCATTAGTCTCCTACTTACTAACTATATTAATGGTTTCCTTTGATGTATGTTTCATAAAACTTCAGTGAAGAATCTCTTAGCAGATGCAAAGAACCCAGAATCTGTCGAAGAATCTATCACATGATTACAAAATTGATCATAAGAATCTATTCTCCTTCAAAAGCAAATGGTAACTCCACCACCAGTGTCATTTTCATTTTTTTTTCTCTAGCTTTCCATTTCCTAATATTTTAGCTGCATAATTTGTGGTAGAGGGGAAGCCACCTGAAATAAGTTTCAAATTTTACATACAATATTTGGTTCGTAAACTGGGAACCGAATCATACATTGGGCAACATGCAATATTCGCAGTTTTTTAGAGGATATGCGTCTTGGCGGAGAGTCTGTTGTTCATGGATCCATTTGATTAATGTTTCCCTGAGATGAATGAGTGCATATTTGCACTGTAAGTATATTCTATATTCTCAATGAAGCATGGTGGCTTACTGAGTCTGATTATATCTTCTGATGAACCGCAAGATACAACTAAATGAGTTGTTGATACGTGACTACTTGGTGTAGTGGTTAGAGGAATAAGCATTTGAGATTGGTTATTTAGCTTGCAATTGTCGTTTCTCTCCTATGATCCAGGATCCAGAATCGTCTTCCCTTTCAATCCAATGTTCTTTGCTGGAAGAATAAGGCCAAAGAGAGGAAGCAAGAGATCATCAAACTCCGACATAATCTCCTGCAGACCGATAGTTGTTTCTCCAATCTTTTACCGTTGTAAGCATTTTTAGTTTGATTCGTAATTTCTCTAAATGTGGAAGAGATCTAGCAGGGACCTAATCAAAGTCTAAAGAAGTCTCAGATACACGTGAATGTGGGATCAATGGAGTCTATCCTTACTGAGAATGCATCTGTGTCAGGACATGTACCGGAAGGAAATGAAAAAGAGCACAAGATCCGTAGGCGAAGAAGAGTGTGTAAGGCCTCTGAAGATGTCTATGATATGATAAAGGGTCTGAAGCGGTACAACAGGGCTTGGCATCTAGAAGATGAAGAGAAAGAAATGATGAAGAGGTGTCTCAGAGAGCAGAGTGCAAGTGTTGATGATGCTATTGATGATGAAGAAACAGAAATCATATCTGAACTACCTACTGACTCGAGATTGCAAGAAAATTGGAATGTGCTTAAACAAATGTTTAGGCAGATGTTCCAGATAATAGACACGAAAAGAGAGGATGAAGCTTGTGGCTTTGTGGAATCTGATTAGAATCAAATTGATATTCATAAAAGCGTTGAAGGTATGGACAGAAACGAGACTGCATCTACGGGGACTTCGAACTATGAAGCCTATGGTCATAATAGTAGAGAAAATGTGGACTTGGAGTTAGCACTCAAAGTGTATTGCAGCAAAGAGGAGAATGAGGTAGAAGAACAAAATAGATCATCTTTTGTATATGAACTGATAAGGGAAAAGTTGGATGCCATTGAATTGGTTAACAACAGGGGAATATAGATTAAATGATATGAAAAGCAGGCGAAATCTCATGCTGATGTACTTGAACATGATCAGAGTGAAAACATGCTCGAGTAATTTTGATGAGAAACTTGACCAAAAGCTATGCAAAGAACAAACAGAAGAAACTAAGATCTGCAGTGAGATAGATTATGACCTTAGAGGGCCACTTTTGGAATCCGGACTGGAGATTCAGATATCGAGGAGTTTTCCCTCGAGCATAAGGTATATGATGGATGCTTTGAGAATGCCGGATCAACTAGCAGCATGGAGGATCAACCGGCAGCTCTGAGTCAAATAAGAACGGTTTGTATGTTGACGACATGGAATTCATTGGATATATCAATGAGAATAGTAATTCAGTAGCAACTCAATCACCGTGCTTGCCCGAAGTAGCTGGGAACGCCAAAAAAAATTTCGAAGACAATGAGAGAATGACAAATCACGAGGATCCGGAGGACTTTGGTAGCAAAAGCAACATGGAAGCACCTGCTCCGTTCAGTTGTTCATCCAAAGAAGATGAAGAAAAAGTTGCAGCAGCGAATAGAAACATGGAAGAAAGTAACGGAGAGTGTAGTTCTCGATTATCGTGAATATAGAGAGAGGTGCTACTACCACTGATGTCTCACAAAACAAAGTGGAACTAACAGAGAAACATACAAAAAGATGGATGAAACAAAAGATAAAGAAAAAGGGAGAGATAAGGAAATAATTATGGTAGAAAGAGCTATCTGTGAAGTCCGTGAAAGAACTTTCGTTGAAACCCGAGAAAGGACAAAAAAGACCGCTATTATTTGAATTTTTACACTGAAAAATTAGGATTGTATGTTTGTATTGATCAATACATATATCCAATGTCATTATAATAAATTATATACATCGTTTAAAAAACATACAATATAACTATGATAAAAAACATACAATATAACTATGATAACACGTAACGCGCGGATATCATCTAATTTGTGTAACAATAGATATAGTTATTTGGATTCAGAAGAATGACAAAACATAGGAACACGAAGAAGAAGAAGCTTTAAAAAAAGTCATCTCTTGTTTCTTTCTTTTGCTGAATAATTTTATTTAAATTAAATATGATCACAAATATTATTTTGTAACTCTTTATATAGCCGAAAAAATTCCACACATTTATCAATTCTCAATAACTTTTAATTAATACTTTTCTTATGGGTCCTGATATTGGACCATTTTTATCGTATATTTACATTGTGAAATAGATATTTAAATAAAAATAAACTTAATACCAAATATAACAACAATTACAATGTATTTTGATTTCTTACTAATACTTTTATGGATATTCCCTTTTAGCTACTCCCTGTAATTACCACGAATATCCAACCATTTTCATCATATGAATATTTCTTAAATAAATATTCAAATATCAAAATGTTCTAAGTACTAATTATTACATATAAACACAATTACAAAAAAATCAAGTATTACCTTTTATATGGATTGTTTTCATCAAATGACCATGTCTAAAAATAAATATCTGAAACTCAAAATATTTTAAATATAAAATTAATCATTTCGTAATATATCTTGAATTACGTAATTTTTATTAATTTTTAGAGAGGAAAAAAAGTTTAACAAAAATTAATGTAAAATTACATTTCTGGTTGAAAAGTGTACAAAAAATAATTTCAAGTTTCTTATAATAATAAATAATTATAGAAATAATTGAAAAGGTATTAATTAGTCACTCTAAATATGGGTTTCATTCGTTCGTTTTTACGATTTTTTAAAATTAAATTTAAATATTCAATTTGAAAAAAAAATAAAAGATACTAAAAGGTGAAATATTTTCAATCTCTTTTAGAAGGGTTTATTACTCACGGTTTACCAAATTGAATATTAAATAAAGAAAAAAAGTTATTATAAAAGATAAAAAATTAAATGATAAAAATCCAACAATTCACTTCCTTTTTAATTATTATTAAAATTTAATGACAATTATAATTATATAATATTTGACCTAATCTTTTTTTAAAATATCCCCTCATACATTCTTCTCTTCCACTTTTTTCCTTTTTTCTCTATGTACTCTCTTTTAATTTTATCAAATCTAGAACTATATTTCCTTTATCTCGTTGAGCATCAATTTCAACCACAACTAGTATTCTCATCCACTTCGACTTAAGGATCTTCAACGGCTTGTGATCCAAAATAGTTGAGAATGAAGAATATTTATGATTTCATGGTCTAGAACGCTTGTATTTCTATAGACCAGCACGATGGAGTTCTTGAAGATTCGAATGGATGGGGTTTTCGAGTTTGCTCGAGTTTTCACGGTCTTCGATGGTGATCTAGATTTTGGTGGGATCTTTTCTAAAATGATGGAGAAAGAGATTAAGGTTGTGAAGGAAGAAAATAATGACATGGTGAGGACAACGTAGCTATGCTTGATTATGGTAGCTCTTTGAAGAGCTTTAGAGAAACAAAACTGTAAATTCCTTCAACTTCCTTATCATCACGAAGGAGTGAGATAACATATTTAATATTGAAAGAAATATTGAATGGTATACCCAGATTCGAAAAGTAAACGATTTCTGGAAAAAAACTATAAAAAAGTGTTTACTGTAACATTTAATAATGGTTAGAATTAATAACATGTATATTAGAAACAATACTTAAATAATAATATTATTTATGTGTAATAATTTTTAGAATCAAAATTAAATCTAATTTTGAAAATAATCTCATTATTGTAAAAGAAATAGAACAATATTAAGAGAAGAGGGCAGGAGAGAGGAGGAGATAATTCTTATTGAAGAATGATTCTCAAGTGTACATTTACAAATGAAGTTGCCTCTATTTATAGGCTTACAAGGATAAATGAAGAGACAAAACAATGTAGATAAATAGATAGAATTGTCATAATCACATAGGATTAATGATGGACAAAATACGAAGAGTTTAGAATCTCAAAAGACATTCAGATAATAATTATTTCATAATAAAAACATACACTAGAGCAACGATTTATGATCAAGGACCATCAAAGTTGGGCCACCAAATTGTTAGGCATTTGTTTTGAGATTGTTTATCACGTCATAAAGTAAACAAGGCAGTGATCGTATCTCACAAAGATGAGTGAACCATGAAGGGTTATTACACTTATATAGATATATCAATAGAGAATATAGCATAAAAAATATCTAAATATTTTATTTTAGTATATAAAACATGAATTATAATTTTCAACCTAAAAAATTTAAATTTATATTTTTTTGTCTTAAAAATACTAATTTTAGGATATGACTAAAGGAATATAGTATAAAAAATATCCAACTATTTTATTTTAGCCTATAAAATATGAATTATAATTTTCAACCTTAAAAACCCAAACTTATATTTTTTCCATAAAAACACTAACTTTAGGATATGATAAAATGAATATAGCATAAAAAATATCCAACTATTTTATTTTAGTCTATAAAACATGAATTATTATTTTCAACCTAAAAATCCCAAATTTATATTTTTTCCTTAAAAACACTAACTTTAGGATATGATTAATTTGATAAATTTGTGTTTTTTTAGACAACACTTAAAAATTCAAAGAGTTAAAATATGATTTAGTGTTTTTGTTTGTGTATGTATATGATTAATTTGATAAGTTTGTATTTGTTTAGACAAAATGTAAAAATTCAAAATTGTTAGGTTCAAATTAATAATTTGTGTTTTATAGGCAAAAATTAAAAACTTTGGTATTTTCTAAACTATATTTCTAAAGTTAGTGTTTTTAAGGAAAAAAAATAATTTTGAGTTTTTTTAGGTTAAAGATAATAATTCATGTTTTATAGGCTAAAATAAAATAGTTTGATATTTTTTATGCTATATTCCTTATGATTAATTTGATAAATTTGTGTTTTTAAGACAACACAAAGAGTTAAAATATGATTTAGTGTTTTTGTTTGTGTATGGATATGATTAATTTGATAAGTTTGTGTTTTTTAGACAAAATATAAAAATTCAAAATTTTTAGGTTCAAAGTAATAATTTGTGTTTTATAGGCAAAAATTAAAAAGTTTGGTATTTTCTACACTATATTCCTAAAG
>CM071865.1:35608215-35620317 GCA_036759665.1 Gynandropsis gynandra | reverse complement strand
TATTTTACCTACATACCTTGTAATTTTGGAAGACCATTTAAAATTTTTCGATAGACAAATTTTGCCTACTCGTGGCATTTATATCTAATATCTTTAGTCCATTCGCCGAATTTACTCTTGAAAGTGCAACATAAAGCTGGTCGTGACTGAAAACTGGTTTTAGAAGATAATTCGATTTGCTTAAGACTTTGTCCTTGACTTTTGTCGATTGTCATCGTGTAACACAATCTGACTGGTAATTATTATCTTTTCAATCTAAATGGAAGACCTGAATCAGTAGGTGATAAAATAACCCTCGGTATAAGGATTTTGTTATGAATTTACAATAATATAGAAAAATAATAATAATTTAACACGATTCATATTATATTACAAATAATTGTTAATTTTATATGATGTTATTTGTATTTCAAGAGTCATATATATTTTGAAGTTTTATTATTGTTATTTAACATCATCAAAAATATATCAAATAACGTATGGTAGTATATCTCATTATTTTATTTAATAAAATATAATTATATTTATTTTTTTATATGTTTAACATCTTTCTTTTTTTGGTAAAATAGTTGATTTTTAATTCTAATTAAATAAAAAATATTATATTGTATGAAAACATGAGACGTTAATTAAAATCAAACATTTAAAGCCAAATGATGTTATAAGAAACTAACAATTAAATCGTAATTTTGTTTGGTAAAATAAATAAATGAGATATTATATAAATATTTATAATTTTCAAATAGAATGATATTAATATTGGTACATATTAATTTGGTGTAAAATTCACATATTTTGAGTATTTTCTTTAATTTAAAAAAAAAGAATATATTTATATTTAAGATATAAATTCCTTGCAAGGATTAAAATATAATTATAATTTAAAAATAATTAAATTTTTGTTGTTAAAATTAATATAAATATAAATTCCTTGCAAGGATTAAAATATAATTATAATTTAAAAATAATTAAATTTTTGTTGTTAAAATTAAATGAAATAAGTGAGATGAACATTAACTTTTTGTTGTTAAAATTAAATGAAATATAAATAGATGAGTTGAAGAGATTTTTTTTTGTGAAGATATTTTTTGTAATATTTAATAATTCTTGTTGAGGTGGCTTCACCAGAAACAACCTCGCAAGGATTATTATATATATAACTAGGTAATATCCCGCGCGATGCGCGGGTGTTTATATTAATTTTTACAACACGATACTAATATTTAGTACACCTGATGTCAACCACATGCACCAGAAGAGATACTCTGATATCTGTTCAAGTGTTGCTCTGAAAGTAGCAACCTGCAAGGTGAAATTTTCAGCCAGAGTTATAAACATCAGTAAAGCAAGACTATAGTCTGAGACCTTATATATATAGACAGTATATTGTTTGATATAAAAGACCAATCATAAGAATCAAATAAACAAACAGAAAGTAGGGCACACTAATTGGAAAAAGATGAAGGTTCGCAGTTACTCAAGTTTGAAGAGTTTACCGAAATGGTTGGTAACTTTTGAATAAAACCGACGGTGTCTGTGAGAAGAAACTCCTTGTTTTCCATCTGACGAAGAATCACATAATAAATATCTCATGTTAATACCTTGTTACCAGAATCAGATACGTCAAGTTAATAATAGTATAAATTAGTTGTGAACAAAGAACTTAATAATAGTATAAATTAGTTGTGAACAAAGAACTTTTAAGATAGTCAAAGTTACTACATAATACACTTCCATAGAAGGCGTTCCCTAACAACTTACCTCATCAACCTCGACATTGAAGGCTACTATACCGCCAAAGGCGACATTGAAGGAGGGATGAGTTAGGGATTCCAAGCACTGATTTTGGTGGGAGTAATTACGAAATGACAATTAATGATACTAATCAAGATTACGTTAATGGAGGTAGTTTGTTAAATGGGTTTAATGATGCGTTATGGGAGCGTGAAGACGAAGCGGCTAACTATTACACGTTGCTACAATCTGAACTATTCATGTAGAATCATATGGTTATAAAATATATTAGGAGATTAACAAAAAGAGGAAGAAAAATAGCTAAATATATGAAAATGGGAAAAAAATTAAGATGGTTTTTGTTAATGGATTTTAATTCATTTTCAGTTAACCCTTCTTTTTCCATATTGTTGACAAGTGTCCTCTTTTTTATTAATCCCGTTTAGTATATTACCTAATTGATTCATTGATTTGTAGTTCTTCTCATGGATAAAAAAATGCTTTTATTTTGTTAATTTTTTTAATAATTGTGGTAAGTCGAAGTCATTACCATTATATATATTACACCATAACTGGTAAATTATATAAATTAAATAATTTTATAATAAATATGAAATAAAATTTAGTGTAAAGAGAGAATTCTCTAATGAAAATTTATGTATCCTTGAACTATAAAAGTTTTTAGCATATACATCAATAAAATTTAGCATATACATCAATGAATACGTCTAAATGTTAGGCGGTTGTTTGTTATTTGCGACTTATTCCTAATGAATTTTATAATATGGTTATCAACTATCTATTCAGGTTCGATTTAAGATTTTTAATTTTGGTATTATATTGTTTTACTAAATAATTATTTCGTAATCATAATGAGATCCAAGTGGGGTTGAATTAAAAAAGATAAGCCTTTTAAACCTCAGATAAAAAAAATCACACCGATTACTTACACAAGCTTTTTACCTATCAAATTAGATGGCTGGAGATTACCAGAACAAAGGCCAAGTATTGAAGATCAAGTTCCAATCATGGAATATACCTGCGTGGCTTGTGGAGCCGGAGAAGGCCGAGAAAGTTTTGCAGGAGCAACAGAAGGTCTTGGCCTTTGTTCTGGTTCGGTACTGTAACTATTCTTGTTAGGACCTGAATACCCATCTGTTAAACCCAGGAGCAAGTACAAGAATATGTTCAATGGCTTCAACCAAATGCTTCTAATGGAAACTAAGAACCCTAAACCCTAGAATCTGGTTCCATACTCACTCTGAGGCATTGGTGAATACCCAAAATCTGGAACCTGCCAAGAGAAAGAACAAGAGAAACTTGAGAATGAAACATAGCCACGAACGAAGAGGAAAAATGGGTTCAGTTTTTTACCTGTTGTGAACTACCATTCAGGGGAGCTTTCTGCTGAGGTGAGTTCCCATCGGCTATTATACATTGTTGCAGTGAATGATTAATCTGTGATTTTCCCGGGAAAATAAAAAAAAAAAGCTTTTTTCCTATCAGATTAGATGGCTGGAGATTACCAAGTTGATTAAGTTTCACCCATTCATCCACAGTGTCCTTCCATTTTCTACAGAAACAGAGCCATTTGAAATCAAGAATTATGGTAACTTGACAAGCTGTTTTGCTAATCTCCGGACATTGTTGGATGAATGCTTCCGAACCCGATTCACATATCTTCCAATATCAGTCTCCTGATGAACACCATAACCATGATCATCAGAAAAAATCCTTACATGAGCTTTTTTAGGGTTTGGATTGAGTTTACCTGAAGAGCTTTGAATGTTACGTCCATATCTTCCAAACTCTCAAGCAACTCAACCAGAGATTCTTCCGACTGAAACACACAGGAGAAAGTTCGGTCTTAAACCCTAAATCCAAACATAGAAAACTGTATCCAATTCAACATAAAAAACCCTAAATACAACGCCGTCGAACAGATACTCATAGAGCGCTTCTCACTCGCGAACACAATGCTGACACAGAGCTTCGCCGCTAGGATCCCAGCGTCCCAATCAAGAGCGAACACGATGCGGACACAGAGCTTCGCCGCTTCTCTTCTACTCTACAGCCGTCCAATACAGTCTCTGGACGTCGCCGATGCTCAGTTTCGCGATCCCAAGTTCCCTGAAGCTTGAATCCATGGCGTATACGCATCGACGGATAGAAAGATTTCTGATAGAAATTGGATATTGCACAAATGCTTCGATACACATTCTGCTAATCGATGACGGAAAAAATGAGAAGAACAACCGATTACCTTCAATTTCTAGTCACGGAGAGCGACTATTCTGGTGGATCGCGAAAATAGCCAAGAGAAGCTTTTGAAGACAACCCGAGAAAATAGCCAAGCATGCGCCGAGTTGATGTCTTCTGCGGGGTTTCGAAAACTCACAACAGACACCATCGTTGGCTGTAAGAGAAGAAAAAACAAAAGGAAAAAGGCAGAATAGATAACACCTTAAGAATCATCGACGACGGAAGCAAGACAAAACCCTAAACGGCATATTACGGAGAGGAAACCGAGAGATTGTGGGAGAGAACCACGTTTATCGTGGGGATAAAGAAGAGATCGTGGAGGGAAGTTGAAACGGGTTACATTTAGGATTTTTTTTTAAATAAATGGAGGTTGCTGACATGGCGCGCTGAGAGGGTAGAATCGTTGAGAAGTTAGAAAAATTACAAACTTTTAATATATTGATTCTAGGGTTGATTAAGAGTATATTATTGTACTTATAATGCTATAGAATACTTTATATTATTAAATAAAATTCATTATATTAGTGTCATTGTATGTATTATACTAGAATACTTTATAATCTGTTATGCACATAGAATTTAGATTTATGATTTGTATGCTAAAAAATAATTAAATAATATTATTAATTTGTGTAATAATTTTTTAAATGAAAATATTCATAAATAATAATGCAATGTTAATCTGAATTATGGTTATAAATTTTAAAATAAATAAATAATTTAAAATTTATCTGCAATAATTTATAAAATGAAAACAATAGAAAAGATAATAATTATATGGAGCAAATGGGTTTAATGTGTTATTAGACACTATAGTTAACATGAAACACATATACTTATAAATAGTAGATGTTATTACAAATTATATGTATGACATGTATTATACTAAACATAACATCAACTATATAAAATGAAAATTTTCCTACAGGTTATATTAAGAAAATAAAATTAATATTTATGTATCATAACTCTTAAAATAGAAAAAAATTAAAAAAATTATTATAATATTATTTAATGTCAATAAATGAGTTGGAATTAATATGTATAATAGTTATAGTTAATATAAAGTTTATTAATGAAATTGATATATTTGTATACTTATTATTATCAACAATTACAATGGAAACAAATTAAAAAAAATTAAAATGAAAAAAGTTAAAAAATAATAATGCATCGTGTAAACTTGTAAATTAATAAAATAATTTTGTTATTTATGTGTAATAACCTTTAAAATGAAAAAAGTAAAAAAAAAATATAATAGTTATATGAAACCAATGGATTAATATGTTATTACGAATTATAATCAGTATGAAACACCTATACTTATAATTAATAGATATTATTACAAATTATATATCAGTATGACATGTATTATATTAAATATAACATCACCATATTAAATGAAACTTTTTCCTGCAAATTATATTTAAAAAATAAAGTTATTATGTATGAGTAATAACTTTTAAACTGAAAAAGAAAAGTAAAAAATAATAGTGATACGATTTAATGTCAATAAATGAATCGAAATTAATTTGGATAATGGTTAAAATTATATTATTATAAAAAATTATTACTGAAATTAATGTATTTGTATATATAAAAAATTTAATAATATTACAATAAAAAAACACGTCATATCCAACGGACGGGGCAACGGATCCGTCCGTTGATACAAAATAGCTACAGATTGTAACGGATTTACAAGAACTTTCAACGGGCACAAATCCGTTGGAATCTGTAACCAATTTCAACGGATGTTTAACAGATATTGTCTGTTGTCCCATCCGTTGCAATCCGTCACAATTTTTAACGGAATGTTAACGGATTTCTTCTGTTGGCCCCGTCCATAGAAAGTCCGTTAGAAACCGAGAAAAATATTTCAACGGGTATCCGCTGATAATTGTAACGGATGCCTGTTACAAAGTGCAACGGATGCCCGTTGAAATTGTTAATTTTGAGGTTTACCGGTGGAAATAAATTCACGTGAACTTGCAACGGGCATCCGTTGGAAATTGCACTATTTAGATCAAAACCAAATATTGCATCAAACCATTAATAACAAACATATTTTCAACAAAATATTGTCTTCTTCAAATAGATATATCTATATAGATCGAGGGAGTGGATGTATAGAAGAAAAGATCCTATAACCGACGAGATTACACAAGAATTCTTACACGGATTGGAGCAATTCATGAGTTTTGCATCGATGCAACCTTTTTATCAAGAACGTGGCACAATGTTATGTCCATGCAAAAGATGCAAAAACATAAAGTATCGAAGTCAAGAAATTGTTTGCAAACATCTTTACAAGGTGGGTTTCATTGAGAATTTTGGTTTTTTTCACAGCGAAAATTACGTCGTTAGAGATATTGTGATAGATGCACAAGTAGAAAGAAATGAAGAAGTTATTTATGAAGCATCAACGACCAATTGATCATCTCGTTTTCATACGTATTTCTTGCATGATTTTAAAGATGTTTATGATATAGATGCGATGCTTTACGTATGATTCCGTATCCGTTTTATTTGTTTTCGTATTTTCATGTTTTTACAGGTTTTTATGCGTATTTGATTCATTTCGGAGCTAAAGGACGTGCACTAGACAAAGTACCAACATCGAGGATCATCACGGGACAAACAATATGAGAATCGACAAAGAATAGCCACCTCCCGCGCGGGTAACTCCCTAGCCCGAGCGGGCATTTGTTACGGTGATTTTGTCCAGCAAATTGAGCACGAGTCGGGCAAGAACTACCACGCCCGGGGCCTCAGCCCGAGCGAGCAGGAGCACAGCCCGAGCGGGCAGCCGCACAGCCCAACCGGGGCACCCTCTAACCCGAGCGTGCTGCCTCATTCTCCATCGCGTTCTTGCATGATCTTCCGCGCCGCACCCGAGCGGGTCACTAACCCAACCCGCGTGGGTCGCGTCCGTCACCTGCAACTCCAAATAAGTTAATTTGACTTAAAACAAACGGGAGTTTGTTGGGGACTTATACAATAAGGAAAACGATTTTAGAGAAGAGGAATAAGTGATATTTTGCTGGAGAAAGTAATGGAAACGTCACCCAACTTATTCAAGAATGGAAACTCATGAAAAGACAACAATGGATGGCTGCTGCAACAAAAGGAAGAAATGAACGGCCGAAAGGGAAACAAAGGAGAAAAGGAAAGAAAAGGAGAAGGAAAGAAGAGGAGAGGAGTGAGAGGTCGAGCTGATTCACTCAGTTTTCAGTTCTTGATCGAGGAGAGAGAGTAGAAAGGGAGAGGAAGGAGGTTCTTGCGAAGGAGACTTACAAGGAGCATTGGAGATCAACCCCACACTTTGGTTTCGTTTGGTTTTCATGTTCCTTAGACCATCTATTTCGTTTATGATTGTTTACGGATGCATGAGCGAGTAGTTTGTTTGTCCTAGGAGAAGGGATTAGCCCATGGCTATCCCGGAACCACTTTTGATTTATCTTTGAATGCATCTTCCCGTTTTCGTTTATTGTGTTTGTGATGGCCACGTAGATGCATATGTTAGGGATTAAGAGAAGGACTGAAAAGAGAATTTTAGTCCTAGAAGATCAGGTTTGTAACAACCGAGGTTAGTCCACGAAAGTAGGGTAGCAACGGTTGAGGGTAAAACGGATGAATCACATGTCTTATGGGTTTAGTTCAATGTGCAGTCACGAAAGTAGGAGATAACTTGACTAGATCACGTGTCTATGCCTCGAGAGAGGGTAGATATCATATTAGGATCGTCCGTCTTAGATAACTTGACTGGGATTGCATGATAGATAGGTTGATTGTTGGTTTCGGTAGTCTTGTGGTGAAACCGGTTTCCTGGAACGTTTGTCTCATTCTTAAGAACTAGTTTGTTTATTTTTTTCAGTATTTCATTCTTAAAACCATATTTCGTTCATTAGCAAATTTGATTCGTAATTTGAGTTTAGGTTGTGTTGCATAGTCCCTATGGGATCGACACCTAAAGTACTACACACGTGTCGTGCACTTGCGGGTAGTTTAGGTTATTTGTTTAACTTTGATAACGCATCAAGTTTTTTGGCGCCGTTGCCGGGGACTATTGTCAACACGTCTTAGATTCGAGCCTAGAGTCTTTATTGTTTGTTTTTGTTTTTGTTTGCTTTTGTTTCGTTTCTTTCTACCTAATTCCGTCTATTTGTCCTTTGTTGGTTTATGACCAGGTCTCAAGGTGCTTCAAATCTACTCCAAATCGACCCAGAGATTGAGCCAACTTGCAGACAACTGAGAAAGGGTAAGGAAGAAGGTAACACAGAGCCGTCAGATCAACAAGATATGGATAATCAGAACGGCCACGAACAGCGTCAATTACCTCTCGGTAATTTGGGGCACTTGCAGCAACAGCCACTCGCGCCTCAACCGCGAGAACCACCGGCTCCTCCACCACGTCGTCTCAGGGATTACGTGGTGCCAAACATGAACAACGTGCAAACAACCATAAGGATGCCTGCTGTTACCAGAGAACAGTTTGAGATTAAGCCGGCGATGATCAACATGCTTTATCAGAAGCAATTCATGGGTGAAAATAACGAGGATCCCCATCAGCACCTCAGAGAATTCCTTGAGTTTTCCGGTACATTCAAGATACACAGAGTCTCGGAGGATGCAATCTTACTGCGTCTCTGCCCCTTCTCAATTGGGGGACGAGCAAAAACATGGCTGCAATCGCTTCCCGTTGGTTCAATCACGACTTGGGACCAACTATGCACATTGTTCTTATCACGCTTCTTTCCTCCGAGCAAGACGATTCAGATGAGGGGGGAAATGACAATGTTTAGATGCAGAGATGGAGAAACTTTGTTTGAAGTGTGGGGCAGCTTTAAGGATCTTCGACAGATGTGTCCACACCATGGTCTCGAGCAGTGGTACATTATCCAAACCTTCTACAACGGAGTTTCAGATGAACACCGAACGACGTTGGATAACGCTGCCAGAGGATCATTTATGGATCTGAGCGTCGAGGAGGCGTACGAGCTGATTGATAACCTTTCCATGAACCACACCATGTGGTCAAAACCGAGAGGTATGCCTAACAACACTTGTCGCCTATACGAGCCGAATCAGAGCAAAGCAACGGGTAATGCAGCGAACGCCATGTACTGCGTAAATTATGGAGATACAGAACATGTGGCTTATCAATGCACGCTACAAGAGAACGTGAAATACATGAATTATGCCAACCAGAAAGGAAACACGCAATTCGGGAATAGCTACAACCCGAATTGGAGGAATCACCCGAACTTGTCATACCGAAACGACTCAACTGATGAAGTATTCGGGATTTCAGCAACCACGGCAACCATACCAGCAAAATAACCAGCAATCTCAGCATGCTCAGCAAGTTCCGCAAGCTCCTCAACCTCCTTAAGCCCTTTCGTCAAACCTTGAGGCGGTACTGCTCGAATTTATCAAGGAGCAAAGGCAGTAACATTCAACTCAAACCAAATTCAATGCGGATGTGGGGACAGCGATCAACGAGCTCAAAACTCAGATGGAATCATTGAGAAATCATGTGAAGAGTTTAGATAACTCCGTGGCACAGCAAGCTGCCTCATCCTCCCGGAATCCCGGACAGCTTCACAGTAAACCCGAATTGAACCCGAGAGAGTACGTGAATGCTATTTCTGTGTGCAGCAGTGACATGATCGAGGATTCACCCTTGAAAGAGCGAGAGCATACTGCTGGTACGTCCATGAGAAAAGGCAGAGGTACTTTCGCAATCATGGAAGGAGCTGAATCAGATTTGGATAAACCATACGTTGCTCCACCGGCGTACAAACCTCCTATATCGTTTCCTCAACGGTTGGTGAGCAGTAAGAATGAAGAACGAGTGGGCAGATTTGTAGAGGGTCTCAAGAAGATTGACATCAACATCCCATTCGTGGAAGCCCTCCAAAAGATGCCTAATCATGCCAAACTCATCAAAGAGGTTCTTTCAAAAGAGAGGCATATCGAAGAGAACGAGACAGTAGCACTCACCGAGGAATGCAGTGCAGTTCTTCAAAACAAGCTGCCACCAAAGTTGAAGGATCCCGAAAGCTTCTCCATTCTATGCACAATAGGTAATCTTGATATTGAAAATGCTTTGTGTGATTTAGGAGCAAGCGTGAGCATCATGCCACACTCAGTTTTCAAGCAGATGGACTTCAGAAATCTCAAACCTACAAAGATGTGTCTACGCCTCGCGGATCATTCGGTAAGATATCCGGTGGGAATTGTTGAAAAAGTTCCCACCAAGGTAGGTAATCTCTTCATCCCCACTGATTTTGGTGTATTTAAAATAAAGGAAGATACTAGGACACCTATTATTCTTGGTAGACCGTTCTTAGCTACTGGAGGTGCCATGATAGACGTACAACAAGGAAAGCTTTCCTTACATGTCAGAGATGAGACGATCGAATTCAACCTGTCCAGCATCATGAACGGACCCTTATCCAAGGATTCTTGCTTTACATTTGATTCGCTGGACGAGTTAGAGAAAGACACGCATGATCAAGTAAGTGTTTCTGATCCACTTATGCAATGCCTAACACGAGTTTGCGAAGATGCAGGGGTTACAGACGAAGGAGCTGAGATGTACACGAAATTCATGAGTGTTATTGCATCACTAGGAGACGCCTCATGTGAGGAGAAACCACATGAAATGCACGCTGGTTTTACAGTGGAGAAGACGTCCAAACTTCAGCCTGAGCCACCTCTGTCTTCTTTTTGGTATGAGTACGTTGAATGCGATAACATATATCCTGCTGTTATGAATGCTAACTTGAGTGCCGATGAGATGAGAAAATAACCCACACGCGTAAAGAAACGTACGAGAGTCAGCTCTTCAATATGTACGCACGGAGGTTCTACGGAAGATATCCACGAATCTTCCACTGAAACCCAAAGGAGGCTGCACCCGCACTACCACGAGGTAATGGAAAAAGACGTCATAAAACTTTTCAATGTAGATACCATTTATCCAACCTCGGGCATCGAACAAGTGAATTCCGTGCATGATGTGCCAAAGAAAGAAGTAGTGACTAAGGGATGACACGAAAAAAAACCCAACCCCATGACTTCCAACAAGGTGATTTAGTTCTACTCTTCAATTCTCATTCTAAACTTTTCTCGGGCAACCTACTGTCTTGTTGGTCTGGACCTTTTCAGGTACGAGAAGTATTCACGCATGGAGAAGTGGAACTATGGAGCGATTCGAGTGGCACATTCAAAGCTAATGGATAGCGGCTAAAGCTCTACCAAGCCGTTCAACCGATCGAAAGTGGAAACTCCATTTCCCTTTCCGATCCACCAGTCACACAAGCATGAAGAATGGGGACGTCAAAGCTTAACGACGTTAAATAAGCACTTTCTGGGAGGCAACCCAGCCTGCTGTTTTCTATTTTTTTAGTTTTTAGCTTAAGACTCTGTTAATCGTTTTCGTTAAAAAAAAACAGAAAAACACAAAAAAATACCACCACAAACGTGACTTCACTTCCCTTACCCTCCATCGGAGCTTCACTTCCCTTACCCTCTCGTGTAGACAAAAACACAAAAAAATACCACCACAAACGTGACTTCACTTCCCTTACCCTCCATCGGAGCTTCACTTCCCTTACCCTCCATACTTCGTGTAGACGATGCTTTACTTCACTTTTCTATGAGGATTACTATATCGTATGAGATCGAGCTTATTTGCAAATTAAGAGCACACACTAACACTCCACTGTCGATAGAAATAATGCCTAAAAGCATGATCTAAAATCGATATGAGTGCATCGACCTTGATACTCTTTCGATGGTTCGGGTTTAAGTGGTGGGTTGGCGATCATATTTCTACGTCCTAAGGGCATGTCACCATAGAACGTCGCCTACTCCACTACACTCTTGAACGAGATGCATGAGTATACCGTCATCGGTAGTCTGGTCTAAGTAAAGGCTGGATCCCTTCAAATCTGACGTCCTAGAAGCCTAGTGTGTATGCAAAGAAAAAGAAAAAGGAAAAGAAAAAAGAGGACATAAAAAGAAAATAAAAATAAAATAAAAAGAGAAAGAAAAAGAAAAAAAGGAATAAAGAAAGAAAGAAGCTCGGAAAAGAAA
>CM071865.1:35559692-35608083 GCA_036759665.1 Gynandropsis gynandra | reverse complement strand
AATTAGACCGAATTTGCTCTCGACGTGCTAGTTGATCGGTTAGGTTCGCTTTAGCGGTATTTCAAGGAGAAAGGGGAATTCTCGGATTTTGTATACCCCACATGTTCCACGTTTATGTTTTCTTAGGGACAAGCAAACATTCAAGTCTGGGGGATTTTGATCATCTCATTTTCATGTGCACGAGACAAAGTACCAACATCGAGGATCATCACAGGACAAACGGGACGAGAATCGGCAAAGAATAGCCACTACCCGCGCGGGTAACTCCCTAACCCGAGTGGGCATTTGTTACGGTGATTTTGTCCAGCAAATTGAGCACGAGTCGGGCAAGAACTACCACGCCCGGGGCCTCAGCCCGAGCGGGTAACAGCACAGCCGGAGCGGGCAGCCGCACAGCCCGACCAGGGCACCCTCCAGCCCGAGCGGGCTGCCTCATTCTCCATCGTGTTCTTGCGCGATCTTCCGCGCCGCACCCGAGCGGGTCACTTACCTAGCCCGCGCGGATCGCGTCCGTCACCTGCAACTCCAAATAAGTTAATTTGAATTAAAACAAATGGGAGTTTGTTGGGGACTTATACAATAAGGAAAACGACTTTAGAGAAGAAGAATAAGTGATATTTCGCTGGAGGAACTAACGGAAACGTCACCCAACTTATTCAAGAACGGAAACTCATGAAAAGACAACAATCAACTGCTGCAACATAAGGAAGAACTGAACGGCCGAAAGGGAAAGAAGAGAGAAAAGGAAAAAAAAGGAGAAGAAAAGAAGAGGAGAGGAGTGAGAGGTCGAGCTGATTCACTCAGTATTCAGTTCTTGATCGAGAGAGAGAAAGAGTAAAGAGAAGGAGAAGGTTCTTGCGAAGGAGACTTGCAAGGAGCATTGGAGATCAACCCAGGACTTTGGTTTCGTTTGGTTTTCATGTTCGTTAGACCTTCTATTTCGTTTATGATTGTTTACGGATGCATGAGCGAGTAGTTTGTTTGTTCTAGGAGAAGGGATTAGCCATTGGCTGACCACTTTTGATTTATCTTTGAATGCATATTCCCGTTTTCGTTTATCTATTCTTTATCTGAGTGCTTAATTCACTTGTGTTTGCGATGGCCACGTAGATGCATGTGTTAGGGATTAGGAGAAGGACCGAAAGGAGAATTCTAGTCCTAGAAGATCAGGTTTAGAACAACCGAGGTTAGGCCACGAAAGTAAGGTAGCAGCGCTTGAGGGTAAAACGGATGAATCACAGGTCTTATGGGTTTATTTCAAGGTGTCATCCACGAAAGTAGGGGGTAACTTGACTAGATCATGTGTCTATGCCTCGAGAGAGGGTAGATATCATATTTGGATCGTCTGTCTTAGATAACTTGACTGGGATTACATGATAGATAGGTTGATTGTTGGTTTCGATAGTTTTGTGATGAAATCAATTTCCTGGAACGTTTGTCTCATTCTTAAGAACTAGTTTGTTTATTTGCTTTTAGTATTTCATTCTTAAAACCATATTTTGTTCGTTAGCAAGTTTGATTCGTAGTTCGAGTTTAAATTGCGTTGCATAGTCTCTGTGGGATCGACACCTCAAGTACTACACACGTGCCGTGCATTTGCGGGTAGTTTAGGTTATTTATTTAACTTTGATAACGCATCACTGGTTCAGCGGGAGCTCCTTCCCCGCCTCTACCACCACCATATCGTCCTCCTTCACCAATATCAGCACCGCCGATATTTGATGAAGATGACGATATGGTGGATATCGATTCCTTAATCGATAATTTTGATGGGTGTCATACCCTTCAAATTATCGATTTCGAACGTTTTGCCGGGACGTTTGGTAAAAAAAGTTATTATTTGCATTTATATTATTGTAAGTTATAAATATTATCTAACTTCTTAATTTTAATTTGCAGGTTTTGTGTGGATGATGTGCTCAAACACATGAACAACGACATCATCTAAAGGTCCTTACTGGACCGATTATATTATTCTTGGCAAGTTACGCCAGAAGTCGTACGCCACCAATGGTGGTGCACTTTTATCGTAAGTTTTAAATTAAATTTCATTTAAAATGATTAGTTATATATTTTATAAAACTAACACATTATAAATTATTTTGCAGCGCGCATACAGATAGCGGAGAAAGAATACATTGTGCATCTACACAGCATGGGTGCGCGACATGCAGGCTCGAATGCGCCTTATGATGAACAACGCCAAGCGTAACTACTACACCAAAAATCGCAAACCGACATGGGCAACGGACAAGATCTTGAATCAAATGATTCAACATTGGGAGTCGGAAGACTTCAAGGCTAAAAGAGCGAGAAGGCCAAAAAAATGTCGGTACAGCGAGAAGGTTCCCGGAGATGGTCCGCATCGCCATACTTCGGGATCAAAATCATTTCCGAAGAGGAAATAAGAATTGGTGAAATTGATTATTATTTAATTTTTTTGTTTTACAATATTTATCTAATTAAGTTTATTTTATATTACAGATGCAACCGATAGGAAGAGAACCGACTCTTCTTGAATTGGTATTGGAAATCCGCGCCAAGAAAAAACCGGTCGTCAGGGAAGAAGTCTTCTTGAGCTGGTATGGAAACGTAATTTAAAATTACAAGTTTTTGTGGATGTTGATTGTGTTTCTTGTTCAGACTTTAGAAAATTTGTAAATACATATCTTATTGTGTTTTTTTTACTCACTCATATCTTAAAAATAAACATATATATATATATATATATATATCACAAGTTCTAAAAATGATGTCAAAGCTGAATGTAAAACTATAACCAATGCAACATGTGAGTCATTTGGTTAACATATGTACTTTGTGAATTAAAATTGCCAATTATTTAATTTGTTCTTCCTATTTTATGACAACATTAAAACATTGCACATTACCAACAATATGATCTATATTAACACACATGACATATTGAAATAGGTTACCATGAGGTAAAAAAATACAATATGGTTTTCTAAAAACTTTATATATGAACCAAGTTCCATATCTAATGACTAAACCACTATATACAACTCAATTCCAAAATGGGGTTTCCAATATATACGTTCTTATCTTGAAAATGAGTATTAAATATCTAATATTTTGTTAGAAAAGGTTTTTTTATTTCATATGTATTCTTATTATTTATATTGTATTTATTTTATTTATTTTCCTTTTATTTTTCTTTCTTTATTGTTTCTTTGTATATTTTATTTTCAAAATTATTTTATTACAAGAAAATTGGAATTTTCAAACGGAATTTCCGGAGTGATTGCGGAAGGTAAGCGTAATTCGCCTACAAATCTACGGGTGAAAGATTTGTTCGAAATCCGTCCGTAAATACAGACGGATTAGGAACGAAACGATGAGTTGTGTACAATTCAGAAAAATGCAGATTTCTTTTAGCCGACTGGAAATCGTCCAGAATTTAGAACGGTTTACGAACGACTCATTAAAAAATATTTATTTTAGTCTTTAGTCTGTCCATAATTCGTCTAAAAGTTACTTATATAAACCGTTCACACCTACATTTGTTTCCATACAAAATTATCAAATATTTCACTCCATATCATCTTATTGTTTCTTATTACAATGAAATGATCGTTGAGATCGAATATTTTTCGTTTCTAGACAATAGATGCATAGAAGAATAGATCCAGAACTCAAGGCGTATTCATAGGAATTTAAGGAAGACGTTACACAATTTATGACGATGGCGACAAATCAACAAGTTTACAAAGAAACCGGTAAATTGGTTTTTCTTGTGTCAAATGCAAAAAAGAAAAAATTTGTTAATGAGATAACCATGTGAAATCATCTTTATTTAAAAGTTTTTACTCCGAATTATTTCATATGCTTATATCACTGAAAGAATTTTGCACCAAGATCTAGTAATATTGTGGAAGATTTTAATAAATATATTGTACATAATAAAGTATTTGAGACGGGTCAAGATGTAGAAATGAACCCTTATGTGAAAATAGTGCAACGTATTCAGTGAAAGAGACGAGAAAAATATCGAAGAAGACCCAAATGAAGATGCAAAAAAGATTTTTTCTTCAGTTAGAAAGTGTTAGACATCCAATTTATGATGAGTGTAGAACGGATCTTTCACAGTTGTTTTTCTCTTCACGTTTGATGAATTTGAAGATAAAAAAATATTTGTGAGAGTTGAATAGATTTTGTATCATAATTAATAAAAAAATTATTTGTTTGAAGATAACAATGTCGTAGAATCATATTATGAGACAAAGATGATGAGATCTTTGGGTTTGATGAGTAACAAAATGATGCAATACGAACAAGCATTGCAATAGACATAACAACAAATTGCGGCCACTCTACAAGAATCGAAACGACAACATCAAGAATCGACACAACGACAATAACAACGATTCATGTATATGATGAAGGCAAAAATGCCTTCAATTGATTGGGATGTGTGCGACGAAACCGGTGATGATAATCCACAACCGCCAACGAGTTTGAAAATTTTGTTATAACAAATGTGTATGTTTATAATTTATAAAAAACATAATATGTAATTTTATTAATGATGAATTTTAATTTTAATCTTTTTAATTTTAATTTTTTTCGTAAAAAATGAGCGATCGTCGGATATTTTTGAAAGGGTCGCTGTCGTCTACAAATTTTGTCGATGGGTTGCGAACCGTTCCGAAATTTTGTCGACAATTGCATCCCGTCCGGAAATTTATGGACAGCGGCTGGTATGTCCGCAACTTTTTTATGGAAAAAAAATTTATGAATTTTCAATGGTTTCTTTGCCTATATTTCGACCGCTTTTTCCATTGAAATACGGACGGTCAGGTTAATCCAAATTTACGAATGGTTTACGGACTAAATTTCTAGTCCAAAACTCTGGACGGTTGTTGGATGGATTGCATTTACGAATGCTCATTTACGGATGAACGTTGTCCATTCGAAATTTACGGATGAATGTTGTCCATTTGAAAAGTGTCCACGGACTTATTTTTAGATAGATTTGACTGTCCAAAATTTGTGTTTTCTAGTAATATATATATATATATATATTATTAATATTCTAGCATAAAAAATTTCCTTTATTTTTTATTAAATCTAGTAGAAAAATTTAATATTGATAATTCTATAAATTTAGATATAGAAATATATAATATAAAATATAAAATATGGATATTCGATAGATAATTGTATTGTGTTGAGAAAATTACAATCATAATCAATTTTGTGTTTTTTTTATCATAAACTGTTTTTTTCCTATTGAATATCCAAATTTTGAAGATACATTGATTTTAATATCTAGATTTCTATTAAAAATTAAATTTATTCCCTTCTCCTACACTCGCCAACACCACACATTTTCCCTCTTCCTCTATAGGCTATTAAGCTATGTGAGGAATTTATTATGATAGGCGTTATGGGCCTTTAAGCTATTTGATAATACTAATGGGCTTTATTATCCCTCCCACATCTCACATGCCACGTGGCACATTGTTATTAGGTCGCATTGGATCGGATCGCCTTCTAGTGGGCTCGGGGTGACCCGATTATGTTTCACCAGCAACGAACCACGAAAAGGAAGTGTTGGGGAGGGTCCCCGTCGACCCCTCGATTGCACACATACATATATATTATATTTATACAAAACATAATATATATATATATATGTCTTGGCTTTATTTCTATGATGTCTGAAATAAATATGTTAAATGAAGTTGTTTTAATAATTGACAACTCTCTAACTCTAATTTGTGAGTAGTTATTGATATTTTCAAACTAATTGATTGTCTATAACTTCATCAATTTTGAATTTTGATTTTTTATTTTATTTTATATGATCATTAAGATGCATGTTTGTAAATTGTTTGAAAATTTTATGTTTATATTGTTAATTATTTTTTCAATTTTAGGATTCCATTAAATACATAAATAAATCAATAATAGAATAATTAAATCAACCAAAACAAAATAAAATTACATACTTAAATTTTTCGTAGTTTATTCGGTAGATCTTAAATTTTTTTCACTAATACCAATGATATAAAAAGATTATTAAATTTGTTGATATAAAAGAATTATTTTTTTCTTTGTTTTGTGAAATTTTTTTATTCTTCACCATAACAAACAAAATATGTATTAAAAAAAGTTCAAAAGACATTTGTTTAAAGACATGTTTTGGATATGTCTCTTAACTTTTAATTAGGACTGAGAAAAATATTCGAAGTATTCGTATCCGATTTGTATTCCATTCGTATTCGAACCGAAATTTCAAATATTCCTTGACACAAATACAAATACAAATGTTAGAAATCGGATATTCGACAAATACAAATACAAATACAAATACAAATAGTAGACTTAATTATTCGTATTCGTAAGTATTAAATAAAAAATTAATTAATATATAGATATATATATATAACAAAATTGATTTTAATGATCAAATTAGAAATAAAACATTATTAATCTCATTCAAACATTTATTATATAAATATGTAATATATTTATGATTGGAGGACTAAAATATCAAATACTTTAAATAACTAATATTGTTGAAGATTTAATTTATACTCAAGATTGATTATAATCCAAATGGGTTGAATAATGTTACAGAGACATTACAATATATGAAAAAAATACATAACTCACTAAATATATAATTTTTATATGAATTTTATTTTAGTGTATGATCTAACAATTTGTTTCATTGTTTTAGGTGAATTGACGTTATTCGTAGAATCATCCACGAAACTAAATTTAAATGACTAATGTTGAGATGAATGTGAAAATTTGGTGTTTAATTTTATTCATATTATGTATCTTTACATCTTTGTGCGATTTGAATTTTAGTTTTTGATTATATTTGATGGTTTTTTTTATTAAAATATTTGTGTCTTATTTTATACGTTAAAAAAATTTAGGTTCAGATACATATATTCGTATATCCGAAAAATATTCGTATTTATAAATATCTGAATTTACAAATACAAGTACAAATAATAAATTTGAATATTCGTCGAATACAAATACAAATACAAATAATAGGATATTCGCAAATATTCATCATTTGCCTAACCCGACTTTTAATAATTACAATAAAACTTTAATTTATAATTAATCATAAAAAAATCATTAGATTTTTATAATTACGGATTGACACGGAGGAATTTTCACCCTGATAATTGTTTCCTCAATACAACACTAATAATCAGTGTGTACCTCAATAATAATTATCAAACACTTGTATTTATACCAATCAACGTTATAAGAAAGTTTCTAACATTCTCACACTGGATTCATATATAACAAGTATATAAAATCGTTGAGCTCATTTAAGTTTACGAGTCACAACTTTATAAAAATTAAACCGATAGAATCATGGTGGTCACGAGTCTGGAAAACGTCTCGATTCTTCCATGTATCACGAGTCAATATAACTCAAACAACTATAATTTGATAAGATAGACATCCAAAATTATCTTATCCCACAATGTCTTTAAACAAAAACTAAATATCAATAATTATAACAAATATGCATAACTAAAATCTGATTAATAGATACGCAAAATAAAAACTTACGTTGATATGTAGAGTTCAAATAAACTTCAATGTGCAAGATTTATATACATACATGTATAATCATCAGCAATTCAAGGACTTCACGACTACTCTCATTTCACTAACATGACCAAAAAATGTTTTTGGAGCTAATCATTTAGTCAACGAATCCACGATCATATCATTGGTGTCGATATGTACAATTTAAACTCTTTGATTTTGCATTTTTTTCTTTGATCGATAGATATTTTAAACCCATATACTTGGTACCCTTGGAGTATCTATCATTCTTCGAGAAGAATACAATGTCGTATTACCATAATATATGTTCATCGGTTTAGCAATAGTATTAACGATACCTAAACCATGAACAAAATTGTGCAACCACAACGATTGGACTATAGTTTCAAAGCACACTGCAAATTCGGCCTCCATAGTGAAAATAGAAATGACAGACTGCTTACCACTCTTCCATGAAATAGCTTCCCCAACTAGAAAGAACAAACAACCAAATGTCGATTTCGAGTATCCAAACATCCGACATAGTCTGAGTTTGAGGAACCAACAATCTCAAAATTGTTAGTTCTTCTATATGTGAGCATTCAATCCTTATACATATCTTAAAACTTTCTTTGCAGCTCTCCAATGAAATGGCTAGGGATTTTTTTGGTAACGATCCAACATACCAACCGTAAAACTCAAATCTGGTCTAGTACAAGTATGAGCATACATCAAAATTTCGACTCAAGAGGCATAAGGAATATCATCCATTTTCTTACGCTCTAAGTCATTCTTAAGACATTGGGATAGACTAAAACAATCCCCTTTCTGTATAGGAATTGGACTAGGTGGACATGATTTCATTTTAAATCTTTCTAAAACATTGTTAATGTAAGCCTTATAAGATAATCCCAAGATTTCTTGTGATATGTCTCAAAATATTTCTATTTCGATGACATAGGAAGCCACATTCATATCATTCATCTCAAAGTTACTAGAAAGATAATACATAACATCATGTAATAACCCACGATCATTAGCGGCAAGAAGAATATCATCTACATACAATACAAGCATTATAAATTTACTTCATACAATCTTTATGTAGATACACCAATCAATAATCATTTCTAAAAACTCATATGACAATACAGTATCATTGAACTTCAAGTACCATTGTCGAGAATCTTGTTTTAATCCATATATTTATTTTTTCAACTTACATGCGAAATTGCTTCTATTTGTGGTCTCAAAACATTAAGGTTGATCCATATGTACCTCTTCTTATAAATCTCCATTGAGAAAGGTTGTTTTAACATCCATTTGGTGAAGCTCTAGATCAAATTGAGCCACCAAAATCATGAAATCCTTAAAGAGTCCTTTTTAGAAACCAAAGAGAAAATCTATTTGTAGTCAATACCATTCTTTGAGTGTAACCTTTGGCGACAAGTCTGGTGTTATACCTCTTAACATTACTCTTAGAGTCTCGCTTAGCTTAAAGATCCATTTACAACCAACTCTTTTAGAATTCTTCCGTAATCTTGTCATTTTACTAACGTTTTTGTCATCCATATAATTCAACTCTTCCTTCATGGCCATCAACCATTTTTTAAAAAAGACCTGGTCATCATTCATGTTCAAGTAATGTTCAAGCTCAAACACATAACACATATAATCATTTAAAATAGTTGGTCTTCTATCTCTAGTAGACCTCCTCAAAGCTATTCCTTTTTTAGGTTGCACTTGTTCATTTACTTAAACATTTTCCTCATCTTCTTCAATAATGACATCCATAATTGGGTTATGAGCATCTATTTGTTGTTGTTCCATATTCATACTATGCGATTGTGGTACAATAATGCGAACATTAACTTGAGGTGGGTCACTTGATGGATTTCGGTCCATCAATGACTCTTTGATCTTACGTGCTCTCACATTCCCATAGATTTTGTCATTTTCAATGAAACGAGCATTATTAGACTCTACGATTCTCGTACTATGGTTAGGATAATAAAATCTATACGCTTTTAACCTCTTTGGATATCCATTGAAATAAACACTAATGGTTCTGGAATTCAATTTCTTTTCATGTGGATTATATATCCTCACTTAGGCTTGACATCCCCAAATATGAAGATGTCTTAAACTAGGTTACCTAGATGTCCACAGTTCATAAGGTGTCTTAAGAACTGCTTTATTAGGTACCCTATTTAATATGTATACAGTTGTTTTCAATGCATACATCCACAATGAGACATGTATAGAACTATCATTCATCATACTCCTTCCACCACATCTCAGAATCGACATCATTCACTCCTTGGTGACATATGAAATGAGCAACCTGAATTTAATATCCATTGATCCTCAGGATTTTGGTCAGAGATTGTAAGAACTTTAGATTCTATGCATTGACTTGTTATGTTTACAGAGATTCTCCTTTAGTTTTGTCAGCTTCTTCACGTTCCTGTTTTCTTGCTTTGCAATCTCGTTTGAAATGGTCTTCCTTGCCATAATACCAGCAGCTAGAATCTGTTTTTCCTTCTGTTTCCCTTTTGTTATTCCTCTAGACTTTGATCTAGACCTTCCATTCTTCTTACTTGTCTTCATTTCCATCTTCTTTGTTCTTCTTCTAGCAAACAGTCCCTTGGAATTTTGTTTGGTTTCCCTCGTAGCATATTCTAGCTCCTTAGAATATGCAGCAGTTGTGACTTCATGGATGGTTATCGTCTCACTTCTACAGTATTTCAAGGTATCTTTCAACTGCTCATATTGGTGTGGAAGAGAGTTCAACAAAATAAAAACTTGGTCCTCTTCTGATACTTCCAATTTGACATTGGCTGAATCATTTATCAGTTTCTTGTACACGTCCACATCATCTTCTGTAGATTTAGATGCATCCATTTGAAAACCAAACAGTCATTGCTTAAGGTACATCTTGGGCAATGTCTAATGCAGGATCTCATCCTCGAGTGCTTTCCATATGCAAGTTGTCGTATGTTCATGCCTGACTTTTCTCATTATTCAATCTGACAAGCATAGAAGAATTTGGTTCTGAACCCTTCTATTTCTTTCACATCTTATTTCTTAAGTTGGTGATTTATTAATCTTGATATCACCAGGTTGTTCATGTATTTCTTCTTTCATTCCTTTTCCATTTTCTAGAAATGATTCTTGGATATTGCAATATTCACTTAGAACATCATGAAGCCTCAATATCTCTAGACTAGCTACAATCTTATCGTTCCATAGCGATAAGTCACCTTTTTCGTCATACTTCTCAACTTCGAATTTGTCGGCCATCATCTTGCAATCTTTCCTAAATTCAAGAGACTTGCACTACATCAAGAGTCATTTCCCTCGGTAAGAAACCTACCTAGTTTCGACCAATTCAGTTGAGCCTCGAATTAATCAAGTTGTATCGATGAATCCTATCCGGTGATAATGTCCCTTATTGCAACAACAATTCTTATACCAATTGTTGCGAATTGACCCAAACACACGAACAAAGTGAATTAACAAATATTTCAAGATTGTGAAGTCTTCAGATGAAATAGATGAGCAAGGAAACAAGAGTATGCATGCAATTAGTGTGAGATGCGTACGTCTCGACAGAAACAAACCAACAATCCACCAAGTTTTTCAGTTACAAAATGAAGAAAAAAATTTACTGGAAAAGTATTTTCACACCTTTCACAGTCAATAATTCAAATTGGAGAAGCGGTTGAACCAAAACGAAAATTTAAATTATCTATTTATATCGTTGATATCCAATTTGCTTAAATCGAACCAAGAAACAAGAAGTTAGGTAATAACCAAACTACCCTTGCTTTCTTTAACAACTTTCTCAACCCAACCATAATCAGTCTTAAACCTTTGCGAACATTTGCAATCTAACCAAGAGCATTAAACCAACAGTAAATGTTGGAGTATATATATATGCATATATATATATATATTATATTAACACCTAGTAAGTGGATAACAACGCAATTCTATCGTATCTTTGTTGTGTACATGAATGTGTTTACATACATGCGTGTATTAAATAAAAGCTACTATGTGATTATCTTAAAATGGAATATTTTGTTTAGTATTTTTAAAAAATGAACCGATATGCATTCAATGTATATATTCTTGGCTTCTTATTTTATTAATGACATCCTCAAATTAATTAATAGTGGGGGTTTCCGTACTAATTTCAGTGAATATTAAATGTTTATCGGAGAAGTCAAACGATTTTGTTTATTTTATTTCATATGTGATCACATAAATGCTTTTCAGATGCATTTTTTAATGAATTATATAAATGTGCCCAAAAACGATTTTCTAAATAAAATTGGCTTCCCTTGCTTAATTAGGATAGAAAATAAATAGTAACTTATATTTACTTGTAAATAGATAACACTAAATATATAACTACTCACCCTAAAGCTTAACTTTTCTAATTTGTATATAAAAATATATTTTAAACATTTATGTATTAGAACTTAACTACTATACCGAAATCACATAAAACAGATCTATATCTTTATATGAAAAAATCTAGAAATTTCTATTTTTTTTATAAAAAAAGCTCTAACTTTACATGGATAAAAAAATATTAAATCTTTATTGTGTAGAAAATTCTTAACTTTAAAAGTTTTTCAAAAATATTTATGTCACATTATGTTATATTAAAGATAAATTTGACGATGTATTTGTTAACGTAGTATTAAAAAATATCACGCGAAATTTAAAATTCAATGAATTTCGGATAATAAAATATAGATTAATATTTTTTGATAATAATATAAATATATAAGAATTTTTTAGAAAAAATATGACAGTTTAGGAATTGTTAATCTTTTTTCCCTTAATTTTAATCTATCATTTGCAACATAAAGAATAATAAAAAAGAAGAATATCTATTTTCGTTTTGTCCAAAAATTTATTCATTAAAATTTTCAAATAAATAATGAACAAAGTAAACTTTATTATCTGATAAAATAACTTTTAAATTCTATGTGGAATTTTTTTTGTTCTAGATTGATAAGACCAATCAGATTGATTATTTGGGTCTCTTTGGCGTGCTATGCGGAGAAAAATTAGTGAATAATGAAAATTAATATTTTTAGTTTGCGTATTGGTTAACAATTTAAATACTTGTAAAGTTTTAGGGTAAAACCCAAAAACCCTTTTAAAAATCCAGACATTCCTTCCGAAAAAAACACTACTCGTTTATATCTTATAATCTTATTGTTGTCATCTTCTAGTGCATGTTATTGATAGAAAATGAAGAAGGAATGTGAAGGGACATAGTTTCATATTGAAAAATAAAAAGTAATTAATATATTATACTAATGTTTTTACATCTTATCCATTTGAATAATGACAAAATGTTTGAAATGGGTTTTGGATTGTGCATGTGAATAAGCTTGTAGACATTTAACATATATTAGATGTCCAAAAGATTTGTGGCTAGTAAATTCCTAAACTTCAAAATGATCGAGGGAAAATCGGTCGTCAAACAAGTAGAGGAATTACAAGTCATTATCTATGAGTCAGATGAGGAAGGTATGACTTTACCATATGCTTTCATAGTAAATACTTTCATTGAGAAGTTATCTCTTTCATGGAAGGATCTTAAAACTTATCTCAAACATATAATTTTGGATATGAGTCTTGAAGAGTTGGTTCTCAAACTCCGTATTGAAGAGAACAATCGAATTGGTGACAAAGTAGATATGACCGCCATGGAAGCAAATGCTAACATGGTTGAGTTGAAGTCGAAGAGAAAAAGGTTTGGGAAGAAACGAGATACACATGGTGGAAATCTCGCCCCAAGGAAAGAAGAGTTCAAGGAAATTCTGAGAATAAGGGCTACTCTGAATTGTTGGGTGTGTGGAAAAAGTAGACATAAAGCAAAGGATTGCTGCCACAAGAAGAGTCAGGCCGAAGGTAGTGGTTTTGTAAAAACCAACAATCAAGCAAATGTAATCGAAAATCAATCCATTGCTATTGTTGAAGCGAACATGGTCACCAACACAACAAATTGGTGGATAGATACCATGCATGTATGTTCGGCTAGAGAATTGTTCTCCACATATCAAAAAATCGAAGATGGTGAAAATCTATACATGGAAAATGAAACAATAGCAAAGGTCGAAGGCAAAGGAAAAGTAATCCTGAAATTAACTTCGGGAAAAGAATTTGTGTTAGAAAATGTTTATCATGTTCCTTCCATTCGTAAGAACCTTGTTTTTCGTCCTGTTCTCAGTAACAAAGGTTTCAAATTAGTGTTTGAGTGAGACAAGTTTGTACTCTCCAAGGGAAGAATATTTGTGGGTAAGGGTTACCTAAATGAGGGACTCTTCAAGTTGAATATTGTACCGAATGTATATGATGCTATTAATAAAAACACAGCCACAAGCGTTGCTTCTATGCATATGACTGAACCATCATCTTCTTTTAGGACATGTAAATTTTCGTTCCTTGTAAAGAATGGTAAATTTAGGTCTTTATCAAAATGTTCAATGAATATAAAAGGGAAATGTAAGATTTGTGTGGAATCAAAGTTCACAAATCATCCACATAAATCTTTGGAAAAATCAAATGAAATACTTGGTTTAGTTCATTCGGATTTATGTGATTTCCAAGCAACTCCGAGTAGAGGAGGGAAAAACTATTATATAACATTCATTGATGATTGTAGTAAGTATTGTTATGTTTATTTGATATGTACCAAAGATGTAACTTTGAGTATGTTCAAATAATAAAAAGCGGAAGTTGAAAATCAACTTGACAAAAGAATCAAAATCTTAAGGTCGGATAGAGGTGGAGAATATCTATCTAAAGACTTTGCAGAATTTTGTTATTCGCAAGGAATAGTTGATAACACGTAAAGTGTATCGATTTTAGGTTAAGTCTTAGTGTCATTTTCGCATATATTTCATAGTTAGATTTACATTTCCGATACGAATCTTCGTTACATACGCCCGTTTTGTTGGTTTTCAGGTTTTTAGGCGACAAGGCCTAAATGAGCGTAAAAAGACGAATTCCTGAGTAAAACCACACACATTTGAAGACATAATTCACTCGGAGCCAAAATCAAGCATTTGAACTCAACGGAACACCCGAGCAACGAGCGGAAAAGAGCAAAATCAAGGAATCAAGAGTGCCCGCTCGGGCACTGAGGTCTACCCGCTCGGGTAAAACCTACGGGGTTTATTTACGAAACCTTGCACGACCCGGGCACGAAGGAAACATGATCGGGTAGTCATACCCGATCGGGCGCAATCAAGGTACCTACTTGGGCGTTAATTCGTCCTAAAAATCCCCGAGAGTTTACACATCGGGCCGCTCAACCACGCGATCGGGTGCTGATGCCCGATCGGGCGTGAAGGAGTACACGACCGGGCGTGCCTCTGCACGAGCGGGTAGATGGTGTCCCCGCGCGGGCCGCCTTTCTCGCAACAAACTAGATCTTGCATTCAAACGAGCTAATTAATAGACCAGAACGGATCTAGATGCAAGGGGGCGATGCCTAGGGCAAGGAAAGGCTGGGAAAATATCAGGAAAGGCTTGGGAGACGCTGGAGAAGGAGAGAAGCATCAATCCACACATCGGTAACACAATAGGGAAGATCGAGGCATCAAGTTTCCTAGGGTTTATCATGTTTAGGGTTGTGTTATTTCCTTTGTCTGTAATCTCCATGAGTGAGTAGGTTCCCAACTATGGGTTAGGGATATCGGATTGTAACGGATGTACAAACTTATGCGTTAATGCTTAGATCTATTGCATTTATCTTGATATTCGGTTCTACAATCAACACCGTAAACGTCTTTTACTAGTGATGCCCGCTCAGTAACATAGGAATTCATATTTTGCTGGAAGGTTAAAGTGTGAATCCAGAGCTGTTGAGTTGTAGATTAAGTTCGATTATTGAGAATCTGACTGGTCGGTTAATCGACTTAGAAATTAGGATTGCATTCGTAAAGCTGTCATAGTACGGGTTAATCACTGCTGGAAGGTAGGGTTGCACGTACTCATGGTTAGGAGGTTTAGGCTCAGAAGAATCACTCCTCACCTTAGAGCATGAATTTCCCATTATCAAGATAATTCGATAGGTTTATGATCTTTAGTTGTTACATCCATACGATTCCCGTTATCCCGACACCCGTAGTGTTCGTCATATCCAAGTTTTTCCCAACCTTCTATCGTTTCCACCATTAGTTTAGTTCTTTAGATATTTCGCACCACGCCTTCATCTACTTACCTTCGTCTTAGTTTAGTGATATTCTTAGGATAAGACTGCATTCGTCCCTAGAGTTCGACCCTGGTACTACACGATCTGTATACTTGCGATGAAGTGGTCTAGGAAATATATTGCTTGAGATTTCCACACATCAATAGTGCATCAAACAACTGCACTCCACAACAAAATGGAGTCGATGAATGGAAAAATAGAACATTGAAGAATATGATAAACTCAATGTTGATAAGTTTCAGAGCACCAACAAATTTATGGGGTGAGGTAGTACTTACTGCGAATGATGTTCTAAATAGAATTCCTCATAAGTCAAGCGATAAATCTCCGTATGAGTTATGGAAAGGTCGATTACCAACATATAAGAATATGAAAGTGTGGGGTTGTCTTGCGAAAGTCCAAATTCCATTACCAAAGAGAACAAAACTCGGACCAAAGACTATAGATTGTATATATATTGGTCCTGCAAAGAATAGCGTCGTTTATAGGTGTTTGGTTCACAATTCTGAAATTGAAGACATAACTAGAAATTCGGTTATGGAATTTGTAGAAGCAGAATTTTTTGAGGGAGTTTTTCCTCTAAAGGATAAAACCTCATTCAAAAGAGTGCATGGACATTTATCACAAGATGTTGCAAGTTCTTCAACATTTCAACAAGAAATGTTATATATTAGAAGAAGTAAACATGTGAGAACTACTCAAGATTTTGGACATGACTTTGTGACTTATATGTTAAAAGGAGAACCTCAAACATATAAGCCTGCTATGGAATCGATTGAAGCACCATATTGAAAAGAGGTAATCTAGGGTGAAATAGAATCCATTATGCACAACAATACGTGGAAATTGGTAGACTTGCCTCCGGGTGACAAAACAATTGGGCATAAATGGATATTCAAAAGAAAAATGAAACCTGACGGAACTATAGAGAAATACAAAGCTCGATTAGTAGCCGAAGCGACAAAAGGAAGGAATGGATTTCTTTGACACATATTCACCGGTGTCTAGAATTACCTCAATAAGAGCATTAATTGCAATAGCAATTCCCAATCTAAAAATCCACCAAATGGATGTGAAAACACATTTTTTGAATGGTGAATCAGATGAAGAGATCTACGTGGATCAACCCGAAGGGTTCATTGTCAAAGGTCAAGAAAAGAAGGTGTATAGATTAATTAAGTCTCTTTACGGACTAAAACAAGCACTAAAACAATGGCATGAGAAATTTGATAATACATTATTATCAAATGGTTTCAAAATAAATGAGTGTGACAAAAGAATATAAGAGCGCATATATCATTATTTGTCTCTATATCGATGATATGCTTATTTTGGAAACAAACAAAGACGTGATTAATCGGACCAAGATGATGTTACATTCTTGCTTTGATATGAAAGATATGGGTCTTTCGACCTTGTACATGGAATTCGAATTTTAAGAAGTTCGGAAGGTTACATTCTGTCACAGTCTCATTATATTGAAAAGATCCTTATGAAATTTGGACATTTCAATGACAAACCGGTAGTAACTCCCTATGATCCATCATTTCGCCTTAAAAAGAATCAAGGTGATAGTGTATCTCAACTAGAGTACACACAAGTTATAGGAAGTTTGATGTAATTAATGAATTGTACAAGACCAGATTTGGCATATTCAATAAGTCGACACAGTAGATATTCTCATAACCTAGGAAAAGAACACTGGGTGGCACTAGTAAGAGTATTGAGATATCTAAAACATACAATGAGTTACGGATCGAACAACACGGATAGTAAGTCCACAAGTGGATATGTATTTACATTTGGTGGTGCAGCCGTGTCTTGGAAATCATCAAACAACCCGTAACAACAATCCGAATTTGATTAAATCCGAATTTAATTTTTAACTTGAGTTTAATTTTTTTAATATTTTCAGATTATAAACAGTCACAATATTTGAGTTTGAACCGAAGAGATATAACCTTTGAGTTTGAATCGAAGAGACACAACCATTCCACCAACAGTCACAACTTTATGAACAATCATGATTGTTCAAGGTTAACCGAATTTTGGCTCCTAATTCCTTTATAAATAGAGACTTGCCATTGAAGAAACGAATAACCCACTCTCCTCTTTTCTGATAAAAAAACAAACATACAAAATAGATTCAATAGAAGTTATTCTGTGATCGTTGAATCTTGTAGTCGAAAACAAATTATGTCTTAAAACATTGCATATAAACCTCGATCGAACGTTAGTATTTATATTTATTTATTTTTGTTTCAAATTTATTATTTATCATATTATATTGTTACAAAATAAGGAGTGTTTAGATCCAATATATTTTTGTTTTATTCTAATAAATTCTTTTTACATTTTTAACCATTTCCCAATAAAATGATGTTGACTTTCAACCATTTATGTATACTTTTCCATTAAAATATATAAATATCAATGGAAAAATCTAATCACTAATCATTAAAACATTATAAAAACCTTCTTATTACTCGTTGAAAAGATTTTATTATATACACACTAATTAATTAACTACCCCATTCCCAAAAATAAAAAGGAAAAAATAGAACATCCATTTTCATATGCATGTGAATAGCAAACAACAAACACGCTTATCTGTCCCCCCGTGTCTAAGCATATATTATTATTCCTTCGATTATTTTATTTTAATTCGTTTTCTATTTTCCTTGTTCATTAAATAAAACTTCCCTATAAAAATCAATATAATCCTAATCGACCAGCCTCACCTTTCTTCCTCACGTCTCTCTCTTGAGAAACTTTAAAACCTTCAAGAAAATCTCTGCATTTTCCCAGAAAATTTTATTGGATTCCTGAAACGTTATTCCCACGCATAAGTGTTTGAAGGCTCCATAATATTTTCATAGGAAAATAAAAAAATGGCGGTGGATCTTTTCTCGGAAAATTCCAGCATCAGTCCGAGAATCTCATTTTCTCGCGATTTCTGCAATTCCGACGTCATACCGATCGACCGACGTCCCACGCGATCACCGTCGTCGAAGCCCTCAAGTCACAATTCGAGCGTTGACTTTGACTTCTGTATCCCCGGAGGCGTCGCCGGCGGAGAGAACTTCGACCAAGCTTCTTGGTCCGCCGACGAAATCTTCTGTGACGGAAAGATCCTCCCCACCGAAATTAAGAAGAGACCCGAACCCAGAAGCAAACCCGCGAAACCCGACCCCGAACGACCCGGGATTCGAGATCCACATCCGGGTCGACCCGAAACCCGGAGTTCTCAGCCAGGTCGGGCTGCGAAACCGGAGAAACAGGGGAAGGTTGTTGCAACCAGAGACGACGAAGATAAAGACGAAGTCAGTATCCCGGTAGAAGAGAAGTCCAACACAAGGTCGTTTTGGGGGTTCAAGCGAAGTAGCAGCTTGAACTGCGGAAGTGGATATGGTCGGAGTTTATGTCCGATACCGTTGCTCTCACGGAGCAACTCCACTGGTTCGACGTTAACGAACGTTAACGGCGTTAACAAGCAGAAGCAGAACTCGAGGAAACAAACAGAGCACATGAAGAATCAGTTTTCTTCTTCGAGTAGTAGTAGTTGTAGTAGTAACGGTAGTAACAACGGTTCTCAGAAGCCGCCATTGAAGAAAATCTATGGAGGTTACAGTTACGGCAACAATGGCGGAGTTGGAGGTTCAGGATTCAGGGTGAATCCAGTTCTGAATGTTGTTCCGTCCGGAAATCTGTTTGGTTTGGGTTCGATTTTTTCTGGGAGTGGAAGAGACAAGAACAAGAAGAGATAATGGTTTATTCTTTCTCTTTGCTGTTCTTCTCTCTGCAAGCTCTGCAGATTTTCTGACAGTATGTCTTGTGGGTCCCCACACTGTGGAGTTCTTGTTTTAAGAATCTTATTGTGTGTGATTGATTTGATTTGATTTATTTATTAGTGTTGTTTCTCTATAATGTTAAATGGGTGTGGACTAAGATTTAGATAATACCATTTACATGGTTATGGTATGTAAATTTTGTGATTATTGATATATATTAGTAACCACATATCCAAATTTACTAGGGATTTAACATATTGTATAATTTGTATGGATCAATATGTTTATAATTATTATATTTTAGTTAGAATTTATAAATTTAATCGTAATATCATAATCTAATTAATTCGAGTTAATTATATAAACGATCTTATAAATAGAAAATAATCTCATCTTGAAAGGCAAGTAAAAAATCCAATATAAAAGTTTATAATTACTAATATAATATATACAAAGTATATGTCAATATATGTGATATTTAATGATTTTGAATACAAATCTATATTTTATCAATAACTAGATTATATTATATTATGACTAAATAAAAAGACGGTTCAAAAAATAAATAAATAAAAAATAATCTGATTTCAGGATGGAACTTTGATGATAAACTACTGGAGTTGGGTAATTAAATATACAATATAGGATGATCTAATCATTTGCCACATCTTTTTAACTTATAAACCGTGATTAAATTAAGGAATATAGTTAATAAGGTCAATTAGGAAAGTGGGACCAGACAGGTGACAGTCCCTTCATGCTTGTCCTATTCTCATCTTCCCTTTTTCATCATTATTATTATATTACCCTCCCTCTTTTTATGTCTTTTTGAATATTTATCACATGGTGTCTATATAAATTTGATGTGAATTATCACCCCACAGAAAAAGAAAAAAAAGTATTAAAATGGAAATAAATAATAATAAAAAAGAAATTATTTGACGTGAAACCTACTTTTTTTCTCTTTAAATGCCATTTTGATATTAGGTTTTTCGTGGGTTCAATTATTCGAATTTTGTTTTTACTGAACAAATGACTATTATCTAGAGATTGTTAACCCGCAATCAAATTTTTTCCGTCGGGGTACATTGTGTGATATTCACTATGCGTCACATAATCATTTTATTTATTCTATGTTTTTCTCTTTTAACACATCCATTTGTGCAACCATGGTATATTATGGTTGATCGTCTCTCTCGTATGTCTCTCTCGTATCCCTCGGCTAATCTCTCTCGCACTGTGAATCTGATTAGCATCTCTTAAAACTAATCAAGAATTGAAAAAATGTTTCCCGAAAAAACAAAGGAAATGGAGAGAAAATCAATAACATAAAATGGAAAAATTCTCTATCTTTTAATTATGATTACATGCTAAGGTTTATATATATTTTGTTTCTAACTAACTCATAACAAATTTTGGCGGAAAATATAAAACGAGGACACCAGGTCGCGTTCCGAGTCGCGTCTCGGATTGCCTGTCAAGCGTCTCGGTCTCACGTCTCGGTTTCGCGTCTCGGTCTCGGTCTCGCGTCTCGGTCTCACGTCTCGCGTCTCGGGTCTCACATCTCGCGTCTCGGGTCTTAGTCTTCTCCAGCTGCTCCAGTTGCTCCAATCCGCAACCATATTCTGATAGCATCCATCTTTGTCGTGTGCTCTTGTACGTTTTCATACCATATCTAGATAGAGACGAACCATTGGAATTTTATGACCAAATGCTCCTTCCTCGGCCGAATCAATTGTACCAGTTGGGACTGATCCTAAGGTTCCATAGTGGTTTCCTCCTTTGTATACAACGGTATCCCTGAACCGATAGTTCATGACTCTTCAGATAGTATCTAAAAGTATGATTGGTCTAGTCGGATTGCACTTCGGATTGTTCTAGTTTTTATTTGATTCGGCTTGTTTATATTTTGGTTTAGTTTTGGATTGTTCAAATTTTAAAAAATGAACCAAATTAATTCCAAATGTTTTTTGTTCTATCAGTTAAGTTTGTAATTCGAATAATTCGAATTTAAGATTATTGAAATCAAAACAAATTTGAATTCAATTTGATTTTAAATAATTTAGATTTTTTCAGATTATTATTAAAAAATAAAAAAAATCTAAACAAATCTATAAAACAAAAAATATTATTGTATTATTTTAATTAAAGTTATATTTAACCGTTATTTTTATTGTTTGGATTTTTAACAGAATTCGAACATATTTTCAATTATGATATAAAGAGAATTTATATTAAATATAGATTGGATTATTTACTTTAATTCAAACATTATTGGATTCGGATAATTTGAAATGTTTATCATCGTTTTCAATCTTTTATTTCCTATAAGATTTCTCTTATATTTATATCTAATTTTATGTTTGTTCAATATATTATTCCTTTATAATATCTTTTCGTAAAGAATATATTTATATTTCACAAAAAATAAAATTCATAAAATTAGTTATCTATCTCGCTTGAAAGATAGTCACGACTAAACACTAACGTTTTAAAAATGACGACTATTTTCAATGAATTGGCATAAGCATTCACAACCAAGTGGCTACCATCCACACCAAGCAAGAGAACGCCACGTCTCCCATCCATAGATATATATAAACACATAAAAAGTTGATTAAATAATAATATATATATATAAAAGAGATAAATTTGTAACAGTCATTGAAACATTTAGAATGTATTATTTATTTATATATTATTGGATATAATTGTTTTTTAGTATCAACCACAAATGAGATTTGGGAGAGAGAGAGAAAGACAGTTTGATATTTTATGTATTCTTATTGATTTATAAAATTATAGTACAAAGGGTTTATAAACATAATTTATAAACATAATTTACAAAACAAAGAAAATATCTAATTCAATAATATAAGATTTGAAAACTTTAATGCACTAGCACTTTCATTCATGAAGACGAATAAACAAAGTGTGTTTTATCTTGAAAAGTGAATACTCATTATTTTCTATTGGTATGGCTTTGTAAGACGGTCTACCATTTGCTCTGTAGTCTTTCCATGCAACGGTTTAAGAAAATCAAATTTGAGCTGATCACACACAAAATGACAGTCTTATCTGTGGATTGTCCTCTCATTGTATATTAGGTTGTTGGCTATGTGAATGACAAATTGATTATCACTTAAGAGTGACAAGTTGTGAAAAATCAATATATCATGAAGTAAAGAAAAAATCCAGAGAAACTCACATGATGTGTCATTGCCTTATACTTAAATTTTGCACTGCTCTGAGAGATGGTTTATTGCTTCTTAGACTTCCAAGACTTCCAAAAGATTAGAGATTTATCTAAAAAAATGTAAAAATCGGTAATGGAACGACGAGAAATAGGGCAACATTCCTAATCTACATCTGAATATGTATTCAACCTCAAGTTTGAATCAAATGCATATAATAATCCTGAAACTGATGCATTCTTGAGATAGTTAAAAATTCTAATAGTTGTCTGATAATGATCTACCAAAATGAAGCCATATATTGACTAAGGTTTGTAATTGAAAAAATAATGTTTGGACCTGTATAAGCGAGGTAGATTAGCTTTTAATCAAATGTCGACAAGGTAGAAAATCATCTAATAATTCTCATGTGTTAAGACCAAGTTTAGACCTGATATCCATTAGAGTCTTGACAAATTTGCAACCTAGCAAACCATGAGCTTCAAAAATTTCTAGAGTACATCTCCTTTTGACAAACATAAATGACTTTCAATGAACGAACCACCTCAAAGTCTAGAAAATATTTCACATCACCAAGATCATTGAATTTAAAACTTAGAATGCAATGCAAACTCTAACTTTGGAATTAACGGTGTTGAATTCCCCATTATCATTATATCATTAACATAGACTAGAGAAGCAAAAAATCAAAATCCTTGTTTCTTATAAAACAATGAGTTATATGCTTGTGATTGAGGAAAATCAAAGAAAAAAAAACTAACTTAGTTTGTGATTTCACCGTATAGAAACTTGTTTCAAAAGCATATATAGAGTTTTGTAATTTGCATTGTAATTTGCAGATAAAACCGGATGGAATTTTCTCCCCTTTAAGTTGTGAATAGCCAAATGGTAAGGACATATATATATACATATATATATATATATCCTTTTTCAAGTCCTCACTGAAGAAATCATTTGATACATCCATACGATATAAATGTCGATTCTGAGATGCTGCTAAAGCAAGAACTATTCGAACTGCTATCTTCTTAGTAAAAGGGCTAAAGGTTTCTAAATAATATATCCTTTCCAATTAAGTATATCATTTAACCACCAAACATGTTTTATATCTTTCTATTGAACCATCTATATTAACTTTGGTCTTAAAAATCCATTTGCAACCCATTAGAAATATATCAGATGGTAATGGACAGATGATCCAAGTGTTGGTGGTGGAAAATGCGGTTAACTCCAATTTCATAGCATCAACCCAATGATGAAATTTACCAACTATAGGTTTTTAGTTTAGGATATTTGGTGCTGGATAAAATAAGTGGCGATAAAATGGATCAAGTTGTGAGTATGAAAGGTAGGATGATAAAGGATAAGGAGTTGATGTGGTAGATGAAGATGGTGAATTATGGAAACTGTAATAACAATGATATTGTTTAAGGTATTTTAGCGGCTTAGTTTGCCTTTGTGGTCTGCAATGTTTTCATGATATAGGTACAAAAAGAGAGTTTTGTAAATGTAAAAAATGATAGAATCAAAGGATTATGAATTTGGAACAGTGGGAATAGAAGAACACAAGTATGTGAAATACTCAAAAGACGGTAAAATAGAAGTGCCGTAAAGATGAAAAGGAAAATGACTAACAAAATTAGAGGATGAAGACTAAAAAGAGGAGTGAAATGAATGATCAAAATGAAATATAATTTCATGGAAAACTACTTTTCTAGACAAAAAAACAATTTTGGTTTGCATAACGAGGACCTTATCCCTTTTTACACGAGGAAGACGACCAAAGAAAATTGATGATTTGACACGTTCAGAGATCTTATGTCTATCCTTCATTCATGTACTAACATAATACAAGCAGTCAAAAACTCTTAAATGAGATTAATCAGGAGGTTTGCTTTCAATATACTTCATATGAAATCATATGTTGTAAAAGAGGTGTTGGAGTTCTATTGATAAGATAGATAGAACTAAGGACATAATCCCACCAATATGATAAAGGTATTTTAGATTGAAAAATGTGAGATCTTACCACATAAAAGAATTTATATTGATGTTTTCTTTCAACCCAAGATATTGTTTCAGATGTATGTGGACAAGAAACGTAGTGTAGGAACAGTACTGATAACACGTAGTGTAGGTTAGTTTTAGGCTATCAATTTAGATCATTTCTGCATAGTTTGCATAACACGAGTTATAAAACCGACGTAAATGTCCTCTATCTAGTCTTTATATTGATTTTTCAGGTTTTAAAGCGACAAGGCATAATCGAGCTTAAGGATGTTGATTCTTGGAGTCAACTGCATATACTACAAAATACTCGGAGTAGATTCAGACCAAGCAACCGCATGGAATACCCGAGCATCGAGCAAAAGAAGCAAAACCACAGTCAAGCCACGAACCCGCACGGGGTTGTCCTCTTATCCCACACGGGCTGCACCTCTAGCATATTTAGCATGACTCGTGCTAAGGGAAAGCCCGCTCTGGTTGAAGTTCAAGAGGAGCCCGCGCGGGGCGCATGCCGGAAAAACTACCCTAAAAAGGATTTAAAACGAGATAATTTGAATAGGGGGCGCCGCCAATAAATACCAAGCGGTTGAGAACTTCAAAAGGGTCTGAAGAGAACGAAAAAGACATAGAGGAGAGCTCAAGAAGAGTTGGGAGGAAAGGAAACAATATCGGAATGTTGGTGACGGGATAGGAAAGTCTGAGGCATCGTATTCCCTGATCCTTATCATGTTTATTGTTATTTTTTCTTGTTTTACAGCAAACTCCATGAGTGGGTAAGCCTTTAGTTATGGGTTAGAGACACCGGTTTGTAAGGGATGCTTATGTTTATTAATGCTTAGATCTTTCAAAGTTTCTTGTATTTCGGTTCTACGATCAATGCTATGAACGTTCTATACTTGTGTTGGCCGCTCAGTAACTTAGGATTTCACATTTAATTGGAAGGTTAGATTATGAATTCGAAAATATTGATTGTTTATTGAGTTTGATTAATGAGAATCTGACCAGTCGGTCCAACCAACTCAGGAATTAGGATTTCATGCTTAATGCTACTGCAATTACGTGTTAATCATTGCTGGGAGATAAGATTGCATATTATTGTGGTTGGAGAGTTTAGATGTCGAGAGAACCATTCGCTACTTACGAACATGAATTCAACTTTATCAAAAAATTTGATTGATTTATGATCTTTTGTTGGTTGTACCCTTGCAATTCTGGTAACCAGAAGCCCGTAGTGTTTTTAATTATCAAGTCTTTCGTGTTTCCTCATTGTTTTCATATTTCAATTTAGCATTCTCAGATTTTATCTCATATCCTCATCGCTTTCATCCGTCTTAGTTTAGTTATATTCTTAGCTTAGGTTGCATTAGTCGTTAGAGTTCGATCCTGTTACTACATCGATCCATATTCTTTCGGTAAGTGAGTATTAGACATTTTATTGCTTGATAGTTCGAGTTCATCAAGTTTTTGATCCGTTGTCGGTGACTAATTACAGCCTAGATTAAAAATATGCTAGATTAAGATTTAGTCCTTTCTGGAGTCTTAGTTGTTTTCTGCATTTTTTCTTTTTCTTTTATCGAGTCTTTTCTATCTACATTGGATTTGTACCTTTCCTTTGGTTACTCGTCTATTCTTGTGCAGTTACCATTAGAAGCTCCAACACAAGCATCAAAGGAAGTGACACTACTGAACCCGAGATAGACGATATCGAAGAAACCTACAGAGCTTACACAACTCCAAAGCATATCCAGTTGCTATCATGCATGGCCCGTCCGACGGTAAACCAAATTGAGCTACAACCGGCTATCATCTAGATGCTCAACAATTCTCCGTTTAGTGGAATGGATAATGAGGACCCGAATGCACACCTTACAGATTTCATGATGCTCTGTGGCACTACCAAAATCGGCATGGGAGTTACACATGAAGACATATAGCGGTCCGCATTCCCATTCTCACTCAAGGATGTAGCACAAAGTTGGTTGTTCAACTAGCCCACTCTTCCATGACCTCATGGAACGAGATAGAGCAACGACTCATGCAACAGTTCTTCCCAGACCATAGGATGTTGCTAGCAAAGAGCCGAATCAACTCGTTTCTTCAAGAAAAAGGTGAGAGTCTACATGATTCTTGGGAGCGATTCAAGAGATATCAGCACATTTGTCCACATCATGGGATGGATAAGAAGTACCTCATCACCAGCTTCATGTAAGGAATCTAAGAGACCACACGTTTCATGATTGTAGCAGCGGGTGATGGCTCCCTCATTAATCTCACTTTCCAACAACTCGAGAACCTGATCGAGAAAATGGCACGGGAGGAAAGGAAGAATGTTGGAGATTACAACCACGATCTCCCATCTAAAGTTGATATAAAGGAGATAAGTATCGCTAACCCATATTTAACTAACATAAAGCATCAAGTTACTGAGGTTTACAAGATGATGGTGGGTCTACACATAAAGAAACATGACACATCTATAGGTCGGCGGATCGAGGAAGTAAACTACGTCAATAATCGGCCTTACCAACACAGCTACATCAAGATCCATCCCAATCTTTCTTATGGCAATACAAGTAACGTGGCGAAAACCCGCAAGACTTTCAACCGCGGATGATGGCCAGAAACCAAAACCAAGGTTTCTAACTGAGAAGGAGTGGCGAGGACCAAGGCTATCAGCAACCCGCACAACCCTCAGGTAACTCCGACATTCTTTCTATTATGCAATTATTGCTGCAAGAATAGAAGAATCACGACTACACACTTGGAGAAATCAAGACCGAGCAAGATGAATCGAGGAAGTAAATGGAGAGCTTCCAAGCACACTTGAAAAACCTGGATTCACAAGTGGCACAGTTGACGCAAGGGTCCAACAGATAGCCTGGACAGCTCCCTAGAAAGCCTGAAGCAAACCCCCGGGAATAAGTCAACGCCATCTATCTGAGGAATTACAAGATGTGGAACAACGTATGCCTTCCACAACCACAAAAGAACAGCCTCCGAGCGATACAAATGAACGACCCATTGCTCAAAGCGTGGAAGAGAAGGAGACCGAAAAGAAAGAGGAAAAGGATCCGACCTATGTGCCACCTGCCCTGAGGCCACCACCCCTACCCTTCTCACAGAGAGAAAGGAAACAGAACGACGATGCTTAGTTCACCAAATTCATGGAACTCCTAAGGAAGCAGCAAGTCACCATCTCATTCTATGATGCGCTCATGAAGATGCCATCTTATGCCAAATTCCTCAAGGACATAATAACGAGGAAGAGGACCGTAGACAATGAGGTGGTGATGTTCATTAGCTCTCTCATGCAATAACCGACAATGGCTAAGAAGATGCCCGATCGGTAATTTAGTCATCCCATGAAAGATTTATGATTATGAGATTGAGTATGCACTAATCAACATCGGAGCGAGTGTAAGCTTGCTAGCACTATCACTTGTTAAGAAACTCAACCGAGTAGGAGATCTACAGCCCACGCGCATGACGATCACCTTGGGAAGACAATTCCTCAATACGATGAACATGGTTATATATTACGTTGAAGGCAAACTAGTCATGAAGTTCGGAGATGAGTCCATTGAGTTCAAGCTCGACGACGTGCCCAAGAAACCATACATGAATGAACCCGTGATGCACATTAACACGGCGAATGAACTAGCTGTGGAAGTTCAACATGAACATCGAGACCTCCATCCCGTGGAGATACCACTGCCAGAATGCACCAAGAGCCTTTTTGAGTCCCCTTAAGACTTCGAGGAACGCATAAACTCATGGAGGAGTTCACAACACTTAAGATGAACACTAACCCATGTGTGCCCACACTGTAAGCCTGAGTAGGCTACTCAAAGAACCCACGTGACATCATCAATCATCATACCCCCCGCGCGTGCAGACATACGCCCCGCCCAAGGCAAGAATTTCGGGGCTAATAACCGCTTTGCATAGCCCGTGCGGGGTGGAAGAAGAGACCACACGAGTTGCTTACCTGAACTAGAGTACGAGCGGGCTAGGTGGAAACCCACCTGAACATAGTGATAAGCACGAGTGGGCTACATTGTTTCAGATTTGCGCATCACGTCCTCCATCCAAGATCTACAAGGAGCGCCCAAAGAAATGGCGTGACAAGCATATCCTCCAGCACTCATTTAAGGTAGGCGATCATGTTTTACTCTCTAATTCCCACTTGAAATTGTTTTCATGGAAGCGGAAGTCTCGATGGTTGGGGCCCTTCACCATCAAAGGTGTTTCAGCACATGGAGCCGTAGACTTAGACAAGGGAAATGGAGAATCGAGCATGGCAAAGGCCCTGAGGTTAAAGCCATACTATGCTGATCACGTAGGGAATGCAAGAGGCATACTTCCTCTTTCCAATCCCACACACGTCTAAAGCATAAAGGTCAAGCTAAAGACCGTAAACAAGCGCTTCTCGAGAGGCAACCCGAGCTTCATATCCTTTCTTTTTTTTCCTTTGTTTGATTTCTAGGACTCAACTCTTCTCCCTTTTTGCATGCATGTGTACTCTACCAGCTACTATGATGTATCGTTTTCTTTCTATTTTGGGTTGTGTGACTTTTATCGCAGGTTCTCCGCTTTGATATCACCCACAATAGAGTAGACACATATAACTTCAAGCTACACTACAAACTCGAGAAAGCAGAATACACCAGGTGTACACATTCTCACTTTTCTTATCTTCTCCCAAGTTTTGGCATGCGGGTTATTCTCACAGATTTTGAACACCGAGACTGTGTTTCGTTCAAGTATAGGGGTACTCTTTGAGTGATATGCTTGCGATTAGGATTATACGTTGATTTCTTCTTTCTATTCTAGCATTTTATACGTCATTTTTTCTTAGGGTTTCTACCGGATATCTAATATAAGTCTAGTAGTTGTGCATGAATCCATGGCTTGTAGTTGTACTCCGCCCCCTAAATTCCAGTCCCAAGTGTCTAGATCTCCGTGTATAATGTTCAGTCTTTGCTAAGTCGAACACCTTTTAGATTTACTTTTCTATTCTTTGATTCTACACGCTTACACTCTACTATAAAAAAACGATTCTAGCTATTTCCGTCTTACATTGACATGAGTGGATTAATATCGATGGTTTGGGTCTATGTGAAGGGTTGAGGCGATTTTCTACGTTCTACGGGTTAGAGTTGAAGCATGATTTAATGGTTCGGGTATAACCGGTGCTTTAATAACGCTGTCTCTTCACTCCTCTAAGGTTACAAGACCTTATGAGTGTACCAAATGGCAACCTGGATCTAAGTAGAAAGTTGTCCTCTTTGACTTCGACGTCTTAGAAACCGAGCGCAGACTTTAAAGAAAACGAGAGGAAAAAAAGAAGAAAATCTTTAGGAAAGGTCTCTCACGTATGCATGACTAATTTGGTATGGAGATTGGTTGGACTTTGTCTAGGGGGTAGTGAAATGAACTTAAGTGATGTGTTGGATTGCACACCCGTGACTTTCGGTTTATAGAAGTCTGAACTAAGTTTGCTTAGGTATATGTTCGTGTGACACGTTGTTGTGCATGATGACTGATTTTTCGAAGTACTTGTGCTAGTATCCGGTTGTTGTTTGACTCTTCTTGTGCTTAGCTCCAGTTTTGTTTGAGGAAAAACAAAGGTTCAAGTCTAGGGGAGTTTGATAACACGTAGTGTAGTGTTAGTTTAGGCTACCAATTTAAATCATTTCTGCATAATTTGCATAGCATGAGTTACAAAACCGATATGAATGTCCTCTATCTAGTCCTTTTGTTGATTTTTCAGGTTTTAAAGCAACAAGGCATAATCGAGCTTAAGGATATTGATTCTTGCAATCAACTGTACAAACTCTTAACTACAAACAACTCTGAGTAGATTCATGTCAAGGATCCGCACGGAATACCCGAGCATCAAGCGAAAGGAGAAAAACCACGACCAAGCCATGAACCCGCATGGGGTGGTCCTCTTAGCACGAGCGGGCTGCACTTCCAGTATAATTAGTACGACTTGTGATAAGGGAGGTCCCGCTCGGGTTGAAGTTCAAGAGGAGCCCGCGCGGGGTGACTCTTAGCCCATGCGGGGCATATGCCGGACAAACTAGGATTTAAAACGAGAGAAGTTAAGTGGGGGCACCGCCAATAAATATCAAACTGTTGAGAAATTCAAAAAAAGGATGAAGAGGATGAAAAAGAAACATAGGAGAGCTCAGGAGGAGTTATGAGGCAGGGAAACAACATCGGAGTGTCGGTGACGAGATAGGAAATTCTGAGGCATCGTATTCCATGCTCTTTATTATGTTTATTGTTGTTTTCTCCTATTTTACAGCAAACTCTATGAGTGAGTAAACCTTTAGCTATGGGTTAGAGAGACATATTTTGTAAGGGATGCTTATGTTTATTAATGCATAAATCTTTCAAAGTTTCTTATATTTCGGTTCTACAATCAATGCTATGAATGTTCTATACTTGTGCTGGCAGCTCAATAACTTAGGATTTTATGTTTACCTTGGAGGTTAGATTATGAATTCGTAAATATTGATTGTTGATTGAGTTTGTTTAATGAGAATCTGACTGGTCGGTTAATCGACTCAACAATTACTATTGCATGCTTAATGCTACTGTAGTTACGTGTTAATCGCTGCTGGGAGGTAGGATTGCATGTTATTGTGGTTAGAGAGTTTAGGTGTTGAGAGAACCATTCTTCTTTTACGATCATGAATTCCTCGTTATAAAATTTCTTTTGATTGATTTATGACCTTTTGTTGGTTGCACCCTTGTAATTCCGGTATCCCAAAGCCCGCAATGTTTTTAATTATAAAGTCTTTCGCGTTTCCTCATTGCTATCATATTTGAATTTACCATTCTTTCATTTTATCTCATATCATCATCACTTTCATCCATCTTAGTTTAGTTATATTCTTAGCTTAGGTCGCATTAGGCCCTAGACTTCGACCCTGGTACTACATCGATCCGTATTCTTCCGGTAAGTGAGTATTAGAAATTTTATTGCTTGATAATTCGCGCTCATCAAATACAAAAGATATGCAATTTCCAATGATCATTGGAAAAGTTAAATCTTCCGTTTGAAATGACTGTTTCCAACGGATTTTAGACCGACTGAAATGGATCATTGAAAAAGACCATCCATTGTAACTTTCAACGGGGTGTCAACAGAAAATATTCGTTGCAAAATGTGAAGGGATTATAACGGATATATTTGTTTCCAGTTGCAAAGGATACCCGTTACAAAACGTCAAGGGATATCCGTTGACAATGATTTGCAGGAAATACTGAAATTTTGCAATAGAAGCCCGTTAGAAAATTATTGACGGAAAATCTGCAACGGAGGTCCGTTGAAGGTTTTGGGGGAAAGAAGCAACGGATGTCCGTTGAAAACATTTGGCCGGAATTTTGTAATGTTTCAACGAATGGCTGTTGAAATTATGTTATCAACGAGCATTCGTTGCTATCATAACAATTTTCTAAAAAAGATAAAAAGATAAAATAAGTTTTATTATAAATACAAAACCATATATAAAATTTTATAACATTTTCACTATATTTTGTCTAAACTGGCACCGTCTTCGTCATTCTTATCGTCGCCAATGCCTCAGGAAGGCATTTCATCAGAGTCAATAATTGGTTCTTGTCTCGGCGTTGTTGCCCCCGTCTGTGGTTGTGGTGGATGATACGCTTAACCGGTCAATAACTCAATTATACTCTCTAGTGAAACATCTATGCTCGCGTTTCTCGATGATTAGCCTCGAGCTGTTCGATGGGTTCTCTTGTGTATATGTCTCTCTGACTGTGGGGGTAGCGTCATGGCGTCCTCGACGATATATATTTATAGAGCTTCTAGCCAGTATAGACATTCCTTATACGACCTAATAGATTGCAGAAAAAAAATTAATGTTAAGTTATATCGATTTCAAATATTAAAATAATTAGAGAATTATTATTACAATAAAATTATTATATAACTCTAAATAAATTTTGTCCTTTTTCTAAAGGACTAAGATCGTCGGAAGTTGGATCGATGTCCTCTCATTTTTGTGTGATCTTCTCCGTCACAACTTTCACTATATGCTCTGCCTGGGGGTCAACGAGTTGCAACTCATCGACCGGTTCTCCGACGATGGACTTCTTCTTTGCGTCAGTCCAAAATTTCAGCTCTAGAAGACTCGGTTCTTTTCTCATTCTCTACATTTGTAACATTATCATAATATTGTTTGTTACCAACTTAAATTAAAATAAATTGAAAATATAAATATAAAACATTTCTTACCAATTCCTTTTTTTCTTTTCGAAAACGATTTAGATCTCGAGGTATGGCGATGCGGATCATCCCCGAGAATTTTCTCGTCGTACTGACATTTTTTTGGCCTTGAAGTCTTCTGACTCCCAATGTTAGACGACTTGGTTGAATATCTTGTTTGTTGCCCATGTCGGTTTGGTGTTCTTCTTGAAATAGTTGCGCTTAGTGTTAGCGCAACCGAGCTTGCATATCGCGCATTCGTGCTAAATAGATACGTGACGTGTCCTTCTTCCGCCATCTATATGCGTCATACACAATAAAATTAACATTCAATACATGTATTATTCAAATTAGATAATAATATTAAATTCAATTTTATATTATAAAAACTTGCAATGAATGTATACCACCATCGACGGTGTATAACTTCTAGCGTCGCTTGCTAGGAATAATAAAGTCGATCCGGTAAAGAGCTTTTGATGATGTTTTATTTGTATATTTGAGAACATCATCCACATCAAACCTACATATGTAAACAAAATAATTAGTCAATTGTTATAATTAATTCAAATATATATATATATATGTATAGGCCAATAATATCTTACCATAACATCTCGTCAGGACGTTCGAGATTAATAATCAGAATAGTGAGATGTTCATTGAAAGTATTGATCAATGAGTCAATATCCACCATATCATCTTCATCATTAAATATTGGTGGTACCGTTATAGGTTAAGAGGGACGATATGGCGGCAGAGGTGGTGGATGTGGGGCTCTTGCGGAACCCGCCAACAATCCACCTTGACTGATAAGTCGTTGAGCTCTCATTTTGTATTAGTGTTTAGGAATTTTTTGAGATAATTTATTGTTTTGATTTTGTCATTGTGTTGAAAATGAACTGTTCAACGGGTTATATACATAATTTTTCAACAGACATCCATTGAAAATGCCAATGGATGCCCGTTGGAAATTATGTCACCTCAACGGACACAATTAATTGTCATAATTGTTTGATTTCCAACAAGCATCCGTTGGAATATTTCAATGGATGCCCGTTGAAAATTGTATTTCTGAGGCAACGAATGACATAAATAACATTGTTTCCTCTTTCAAACGGGCATCAGTTGGACATGCCAATGCATGCCCATTGAAAACCAGTCACCGAGGGTACTAGGCAGAGCATACGCATCATAGTTTCCAACGGGCATCCGTTGCACATGGCAACGGGCATCCGTTATAACTTCACAATGGGCATCCATTGGAATTTGGGAACTGGTATCCGTAGGTAAATGAAATGCTTAAATGAAAAATATCAAAGTTTTTCTAAATGTCAAACAATATTGAACGATTCAACGGGTTTCCGTTGCGATTTCCAACGGGTACCCAATGAAAAATGAATATATGATGAAAAAACTACAAAACTTTGATATTACAGTTATGCAATTCACATTTCTTCTTTAGTTGATTCTTCTATTGGCGAGTATTCCTACAATTGTGCATTTAATTCATCGCCATGTTTATCTTCTGCGTCTTTCGATTCTACGTCTTCGTCATCGTAGATGTATTCTCCATCTATATCAGTTCTTGTGAGAATCCTTCCCGATTATTTATATCAATTAACCAACTCAACTCTAAATCGGTTTGCAACGAATCTTCTTTTTCTTTTGTGCTTATAACTCTCGTGGTTTAATCGTAACTACGACCACCACTCCTCTCTTCGAAGTTTCAATGTTGTTGGATAGTGCATATAACATACTAGATCTGCTTGATCTATTGTTATGAATGGATCATAGTTTCCATATTCTCGTGATGGATTGATGTCAATTCTTCTCCATCGATTCTTTTGTGTGCCATGTCCTACGGTTGGGTCAAACGATGACATTTAAAAAGCATTAATTTCAATCCAGCGAGACTAATATATTCCACCTGTAGGATTTTGTGCAAAATGCCATAGAAAGTATCATCCTTTGTTTAACTATCAATGAAAACGCCATAATTGTATGTGCTTCTATGTTTTCCGTGCTCGTAAGTGTGGAATGTGTAATTCCGAGTAAACATAATTGGCTAACACAATACATTTCTTCTAGAACCATTAGCCAAATCTCTTAACCAGGTAAAATATCTCTCATCGGAACATTTGACCTAAATAATATAAAAATGAATGATTATTATTATAGCATAAATTTTTTACCTATTTATATGAAAATACGTGTGCTTACATAATCTCTCAACCATGAGGCATATTATTGAACTTTCATTTTGGTGAGTTCAGTTTTGATGAGGATATTTACATATTACTTCTTCATCAAATATCATGTAATGAAATGTACGTTAACATATATATCTATATATGTCAATTAAAGTATCGATTATCATGGGTTTGTACCTTTCGAAAGGTAATAGCTGTTGAAAATTTAATAATATATATATATGTGTGTGTGTGTGAAAATGATTATACTCCTCTGGCATTAGCCAATATTCTTTGGATTTTCCTCTTGTACGTTCAATTGGTGTAAAGATCTCCGAAATTGCGCCAAACTGAGAATTATATTGATATAGATAGTTTGTGTGATCATTTTCTGATCTTTTTATATTTCCTCAGAATATGTGATTCGAAATAAAATGTGTTGAAATATGTGATTTTTTTCCAATAAATATTGTTTAATCCTTCAATAGCTACTTTGTTTTTTGCATTTTTCTTTAGATGAAAGAAAAACTTTCAAAAGGATACATCCATTTGAATTAAACTGGGCCTTTGAGTATTGCCTCATCTGGTAAATTTATTGGTAAATGTTTCAGCACATCGAAGAATGAAGGCGGAAAAATCTTTTCAAAGAACATAATACTTCTGAGATATTTTTTCAGTAACTCTAAGTCATCCCTTTTTAATTTTTTGCACATATATCTCTGAAAAATATGTTAACTTCGCATAGAACAACGTGAACATTTCGTGACAGCTCAGTAAATGGGATTGGAATGAACGTTGCATGAAAAGGTGACAATTGTGACTCTTCAACCCGATCAGCCTCAAACCCGCAATATCCACACATCGGACAATGTTTGATGCATATCCATCTGGAAATTTAACGTTTTTTAACCAGTTTAATAATATTGTTTTTGCTAGCCAAGACAACCTGAATATTGGGATAGGTGTCCTTTCATCAATTATCTCCAAATCAGATCTTCGACATATTGTCTTTAAATCTTTTTTTGATTGTATGTTATCTTTTATTTTTTCGTCACATCCAAAACAATGTTGAGGATGTTATCGAATTTTTTTCCAATATGCATAACTCCAAATTATGACGCAATATTAGTGATTTACAATATAGTAATTCCCAAAAAATACTATGTTTATTCCATTTATGTCATTCATTTTGACTTTATAGTTTTCGATGCCCACGATTTCCACTGCATTCTATTGATTCTTATAAATCTCTTATAGTGCTTAATAGTTGGTAAAGGATTTTTATCTTTTCTAAATGTATGTCTACGTGAAAGAGATCTTCTATGAAAATCAAACCAATATGATTTCTTTCCATGTACTAGTCGAAATGAATCTGTATCCTCTATAAAATATGGACATGTCAATCTCCCGTGCTTCATCCATATATCATCTAATATGCAGAAAAGTCGCTAATTGTCCACAACATGGCTACTTTCAATGTGAAATTTTGCTTTGTACTTACGTCTTAATCAAAAATTTCATTATTTCAAAAATCTCCTAGTTCATGAATTAAGGGGTACAAAAAACATCGAATCTTTTTTCGTGTGTTCTGGGCTTGGAATCAGTAAGTCATAAACATTACTTCTCTTTTTCAGACACATATCGAGAGAAAAATTATACGGAAATAAAATCACCGAACACAGAGAATATTGACTTCCATATTTTCCATTTGGACTAAAACAATCAGTGCACGGACAAAGATAAACATTTCTCATTTCATAAGCGAACTCGAGAAATATTTCAGTGAAATCTTACCACCCGATGGATGTTGCATTATCCCTTCGCCCGTCGAGTGTTCTGTGTGTCATCTCATTGCCACAATGGTTTTTTATTCATATAACCTTCTCAATTTGCTTGTTACAAGCGTATAGAACATCTTTTTGTACAATAAAAATTCTCATGAAGATGATTTTTTTGGATGAAATCTATTTGCACCGCAAAATTCACATTTCAATAGGTTTTATCTTTTCTCCAAAACAATATGCAACTGTTTCTACAAACATCAATGTTTTCATATGGCAGTCCAAAATCTTTTAGAACATAATATGTCTAATATGTCTCAAGAACTTGATTCTTTTCTGGTATATTTCACGCATGGTTTTGCAAAAGGAATCCGTGAAATTTTTAACTACATTGTAGTCTATTTTTGTACTCATCAATCTTGATTACAAAGATAAACGAGACTGAACTTCACGATAATATTCATATATAGGTTGTTTTGCCTAATCCAATAGGTTGAAAAATCAGTTTACCTCATTGTTCAGAATCTCTACATGTGGTTCCTCAATAACACCGGATAAGCATCTGACACCATTTCCACATATGGATTGGTCGTCGATATTTCATAAATAACTTCTTCATTTCGTTTTATTTCTTATGCTTGTTGCAGAGTACTATCTCTAATGCCACAATTTTCGTCGTGAAATAACCAAATTGTGTACTAAAACCACCTTGTAAATGTGTTTGCAAAAAATTTCTTCACTTAAATACTTCATTTTTTGGCATCTTTTGCAAGGACATAACATTGTCCCGTGTTCTTGACACATAGATAATATAAAACTTATGACCTGCTTCAATCCGTGTAAGAATTCTTGCGTAAATTCTTCGATTTTGAGATATTTTCTTCTATACACCCACTCCCTAGATCTATATATATCTCTATTTGAAGAAAAAAACATTGTTTGAAAATATATTTTGTGTTGATGGTTTGAGGGTAAAAACTTCGGATTAGATGTATAAATAGTGCATAATCCCACGGTCATTCGTTGGAAATACCAATGGATCACGGTTGACAATACCAACGGATGACCATTTTAAAACACGTTAGGTTCTTTCAAAAACAACCTAGAAATTCTAAACATTCTAATGAGCATCCGTTGTAAGTATCAATGGATAACCGTTTCCATTTCCAATGGTCATTCGTTGCCTTTTTATACCCGTTCTCAACGGGCTATCAACGAATCCATTAACAAGTTTGCAATGGATTTTATCCATTGACCATCTGTTGACAATGAAAATAAACTCCATGGATATCGTGCCATTGATAATTTCTCAAATTCTGTTGCAATTCGTCGAAAAACATATCAACGAACGGATCCATTGTCCCCTGGTTATAATCGGCTCTTTTTTTGTAGTGGATACCCTTACAAGCTAACAATAGGAAAAGGATAAATGTTGAGTATTTGTCAGATCAAATAGCTTTCATTTTTCTTTTTTATTAGGTATCTATCAAGGTAATATACTCTTAGAATCAGGTTTGAACATCAGTTTTATTAATCAAAATATATTACCACGTAATCCTAATACAATCATAAGCAATGGTAACAAAATATCTATAACCTTCATTAGTTGGAATATGAAATGGTCCTCAAACATCAATGTGGACAAGATCAAAAGGAAAAAGAGATAAGTTGGGTGAAGAAGGGAAATACAATTTTTTTTTTTGCCATACGATAGATCTAACAAAAAATAGTACTAGTAAAGGAAGGAGAAAAAACTTTCAAACGTTGATGCACCAAGATTTGATTCCACAAATCCGTAGAAGCATTGGTAAAAACAGTGCATATCTCCTAAGAGAGAAAGATGGTGTTGATAATGATGATTCCATCTTCATAATATAAAGATTTGGATGAAGTTCAGCCTTACCAATCGTCAAATCCTAAGTTAGGTCCTTGAATATGCAAGGATTATGAACTAACACTTAGAAAAGTGTGAGTTTCGTGAGATGACTGACACATGGTAAATTGAAAATGAAAGAAGGGACATAGAGGATAGAAAACATGATACGACTAGCACTACTAAAAAACATTTCAATATCAACGGATGGAACAACGGATCCATACATTGAATTTTCTACCAACAGATTCCAAGATACTTCCGCGGAAATTATTACCAATGGATTTCAATGAAACCGTCCATGGAAATCTTTACCAATAGACTCCATGGTGAACCGTTGAAAATCCTTATTCTTTATCAATGGATGCTCGTTGTAATTTTTTCAAAATTCCAACGCACATCCGTTGGAATGTTCAACCCGCATATCTTGAAAATTCCAATGGATGCCCCTTGAAAAAGTCATGATTAGAAAAAAATATGTGCTTAACCGTCTTCATGAAAGGTTGAGGTCTGACATTTTCTGATTGGACACAATTTCAACGGGCATCCATTGGAATTTCCAACGAATGCCTGTTGAAAATTCGGGTATTTAAGATGTTGAACACTTCATTTTTAACATATTCAACAAAACTTCTCAAATCCTATTAAAACCTCTCCAAACCAATTAAACACTATTTACTATGATGATTGAACAATTCACCGGTAATAGAGGATAGTTGGCGAGTTTCTGTGGAATTCCGTCATCACTCATTTTTGCGATCTTGAGATATAAGAAGAACAATATGATAATTTTTTAGATTTTGTAAGATATATTATTTTATTTGTATTTTTTTAATATTAAATTAAATTTTTTGATACATTTTAATTTAATATCTTAATTTTAATATTTATTAATATATTTTTTTTATTTTTTAAATTCATCATAAAATCATCGGATGTCCATTGATTATACAAACATAACATCAACATGCATCCATTGATATATTTAAAATTTCTACTCAAAAGAACCAGGGGGCATCCATTGGTAATTTTCAATTTTCCCGCGAAAATTATCAACGAATAAACATTAATAGTTATTCCATCGGGCATCCGTTGACCGTTCCAACGGACATTTGTTGAAGTTTCCAACGGATGCCCGTTAGAATTTCAACAGCCTTATCCGTTAAAACCCCTTGATCTTTGTTCTACGGATTTTGGCAATTGAAACGCCATTGGAAATTGCAACATATGTATTTTTTTAACGGCCGATTACCAGCAGTCATGAATTCGTTGAAATCTGTAGGAAATAACTGATTTCAACAGAAAAATTTTCATTTCCAAGGGATTTGACCGTTGGAAATGACATAGTTTTTTTTATAGTGTAGGTGATAAAATGACGGAATTAGATTGAAATGGTTTGATTATTTGATAGGGTAATATGGACTAAGGAAATAGGTTAAATATCATAAAACAAACAAACATAGCTCATGGATTCGGTATATATGATGCATAAAGGTGTGAAAAATTTAAGCCTAGATTCGAGGATGATAAGAAATGGAATACTTGGTTGATTGGATGATGGGTTTAGTGCTAAGACTTTGAAGTTGATTGTTAAGGTAATCAATGATGGTCTGAGCATGTTCAAACATTTGTTTGATGAAGCAGTAGTAGCTTTGAAATCTTCTGGCAACTCATTACTCTTAGAAGAAGACCTTACCTCATTGACATGTCTATAAGATTCTGGAATAGAATCTTTATCCTTACTAGTTGTAGTTTTGGAATTCTTTGAGTTTGATTCTGAATAAGGTTGAATTTTATACTCGGAGGATAACCATGTACCATATAAGATTTTGTAACAAGATATCCAAATAGGCCACAATGTGAATATTGAACTCTTGGTTGAGATACATTTCTTGAAGAAAAGAATTATTGTATAGAGGTCAAGGTTGAGAAAACTTTGTATTGGCTTAAAACAGTGGTATATCACTAGTATCACAACAAGGATACCGAGTATTGACATGAAAAAAATGTAGTTTCTGAAGGAGATGACATAATTAATTTTGTTGTTTTCTTGAGATATCATATTGTGAACCTTAGTTAATGAAGGAAGAGGATCAAGCATTAGAATCTGCCTCCATGTTGGCGTGTAGGAACCATTCAAACACATGAGAACTTTGAACTTTGGCAATATTCCTTCTTTCATATAACAACAACTATAATTTGATAAACCACAAGTGCATATAGTAGAGTTTCATAATTCTTTAATTACTCCCATAGAGCATTCAATTTTGTGTAATATGTTTTCAAATCTGTCGAAACTTGATGAAGATTATCCAACTTTTGTTGATTATTATACACTTTAGAAAAATTCTTTTCATAAAATCGAGTCTCAAGATGTTTCCAAACATTATTCAACCAAGTGTAGACAATATTATTACACCTAGACCTAGCTCCAGCTTCAGGATCATGATCTAAAGGCTTTAGAATTGTTCTATGTATGTAACCTAACTTGATCTTAGCATTAAATGTCTTTTACATCGATCTCGACCAAGTGTTGTAATTAGAATCACCTGAGAGTTTTTTCTTGATGAGGTGAGCATTCAGAGAATATGTGATATGAAGAAAAGAGTGGATTTTAGTAAGGATCTGGATTCAACGCCGAGCTAGAGGAAGAACTAGAAGATGTCGATTGATGATTATCAGGTGCAATAGACATCGATAAAACTAAAGAAGATAACATTGAATGAAACGAGCTAATAAGGTATGTGAAGTAGAAGAACTAAGATTATTGTTCTCATACTATTTTGAGTATCAAGCACCAATAAAGTTTGAGAGAGAGCAAGAGAAAGAGATTTTGCCAAAAACAATTTGTGTATTCTCATTAATTTGTAAAATTGCAGTACAAAGAGTTTAAATAAATAGCTTATACAAAACATAGAAATTAAGTATTGACAATCTCTAACTAACTTGTAACTAGTTCAATAATACAAGACTTGAAAACTTCAATACACTAACAATTGTCTTACGTATTAAATTACTTCTATCACATGCTAATGTAAACAATCTTTTTACAAAATATAATATGATAATAGTGTAAAAGTTTGTTATCCATTTCTTTTAAACCATTTTTCTCCTATGTTTTTCATTTATTCAATGTGGTTTACCTCTTGTTTTTCTTCTATTTCAACAATACACACCGTTCAATGACACTAACATGATCCGAATCATCTGACAATTCAAACTTTTTGGGTGGAATCGGTCATTCTATTCTAATGGTGGTAACAAATCATCTTTTAAACACGATGAATTTAATTCTTGGTTTCAATATGTGACAACGAATTATTGATGAAAACAAACTCGGTTTTGTCGATGACATTCAACCACAAGCTTCGACAGATTATTCCGATCCAAATGCTTTGAAACATTGGATTGATATTGTGTATTCTTGGCTACCAAACTCAATCTCTCAAACAATTAAACTAAATATGATATACATCAAGAATATAATTAATATATGGATGTATATTATCGAAAGGTTAACAAAATGTTCCCAAATTATACTAAATTGAACAACGTTTTCATAATATTTGTCAAGGTTCTTTTAATGTTTCTGAATATTATACATCTTTTGTCACAAATTAGATTTCAAAAAGATAAGATAATTAAACTGTTAAACCAACTAAAAATTAATGGAAAAATAGTCTATTCCCCCTAAATTTTACCACTTTAATCATATCCCCCCTAAACTTTCATATTCATTCGATTCCCCCCTAAACTATCGTTACTCATTCTATTCCCCTCTAAACTTTAAAAATTCATCCTATTCCCCTCCGTTAACTTTCCGTTAATGTTTCTGTTAAATATTTCTAAAACAACCTATTTCCCTCAAAACCATATGAATTTCAGCCTATTCCCCATGAACTATATGAATTATGGCCTATTCCCCCAAAATATATAAACTGTAGTCTATTTCTCCCGAACTATATAACATCTAGTCTATTACCCCCACGATTATGGTTATTATATATGTAACATATTTTCTTTAATTTTAATGTATTATTAAATTTTGTATATATTAAAAAATATTAAAATAAAAATACTTTAAATTCTAACGATTACAAATGATTGATAAACAAATATTATACATGACTTTTAACCAAATATCGACCCAATTTTAACCCAATTTCACCCAAACTTATCCTGATTTCATCCCAATTTTAATCCGATTTCACCCAATTTTTATTCGATTTCACCGAATTTAAACCCGATTTAACCGAATTTTCACTCTATTTCACTTAAATTTAACACGTTTTGACCCATTTCATCGAATTTCAATCCGATTTAACCGAATTTTCACTTTATTTCACTCAAATTTAACACGATTTCACCCAAATTTAACACATTTTTACCAAAATTTTACTCGATTTCACCTAATGTTTACTCAATTTCACTGAATTTCAACCCGATTTAACCAAATTTTAAATGTATTTCGCTCAATTTTAACCCGATTTCACCAAATTTCACCCAATTTCACCGAATTTTAACTCTATTTCACTCATATTTAATCCGATTTCACCCAATTTCCCAAAATTTAACTTGATTTCACCTAAGTTTTACTCGATTTCACCGAATTTCAACCATATTTAACCAAATTTTAAATATATTCCCTCAATTTTAACCCGATTTCACCCAATTTTAACCCAATTTTGTACGGATTAAAATTGGGTGAAATCGGATTATATTTTGGTGAAATTGGGTTAACATTGGGTGAAATCAGATTAAATCGGGTAAAATCGGGTTAAATTTGGGTGTAATCGACTAAAAAATTGGGTGAAATCAGATTAAATTGGGTGAAATCGGATTAAAATTGGGGAATATCGGATTAAATGTGAAATTGGGTTCACATTGGGTGAAATCAGATTAAATAAGTGAAATCGGGTTAAATTTGGGTGAAATCGAATAAAAATTGTATGAAATCGTGTTGAAATTCGGTGAAGTCGAGTAAAGATTGGGTTAAACCGGATTAAAATTGGGTGAAATCGGATTAAAGTTGAATAAAAATTGGGTGAAATCGGATTAAAAATGGATGAAATCGGGTTAAGTTTTGGTGAAATTGGGTTAACATTGGGTGAAATCAGATTAAATCGGGTGAAATCGTGTTAAATTTGGGTGTAATCGAATAAAAATTCGGTGAAATCGGATTAAAATTGGGTGAAATTGGGTTAAATTTTGGTAAAATTAGGTTAAAATTGGGTGAAATCAGATTAAAATCGGTGAAATCGGAATAAATTTGGGTGAAATCATGTTGAAATTCGGTGAAATCGAGTAAAAATTGGGTCAAATCGGATTAAAATTGGGTAAAATCGGGTTAAATTTCGGTGAAATTGGGTTAAAATTGAGTGAAATCGTGTTAAATTTGAGTGAAATATGGTTATGTTAAAATTATGTTACTATTTGAAAAATCATATAGAATTTTTTGTAATCGTTAGAATTTAAAGTATTTTCTATTTTAATTTTTTTAATATAAAAAAATTTAATAGTACATTTAAATTAAAGAAAATATGTTACTTTTAGAGAAATTGGGTAGTTCGGGAGAGGAGAAATAGACTAGAGTTTATATAGTTAATGGGAGAATAGACTAGAGGTTATATAGTTCGGGGGGAAATAGACTATAGTTTATATAGTTTGGGGGAATAGACCATAATTCATATAGTTCGGGGGGAATATGCTAGAATTCATATAGTTCGGGGGAGGGAGAGAATAGGCTGGAAATCATATAGTTTTGTCAGAAATAGACTGTTTTAAAAATATTTAACAGAAAATTAACAGAAAATTAATGAAGGAGAAATATGATGAATTTTTAAAATTGAGGGAAAAATAGAATGAATTATGATAGTTTAGAACGAATCGGATGAACAGAAAAGTTCACGAGGGAATATGATTAAAGTGGTAAAGTTTAGGGGAATAAACCGTTTTCTCAAAATTAATTTAGTAATAATTTGCTTCCCAAAATTAATTTAGTAATAATTTGCAGAATTAATATATGGTATATATTAAGACAAAGAAGTATGGACGAAAGGAGATGCTGATAATGGGGCAAGTAGCCACATGCTAGTAGGTCGCAAGGGAACACTTTAATCCTTTCTCTCATCGTTGTCATTGTTTTTGCTTTTCCATTTTTTCTTCTTTTTCTTTTCCTAAATATTATAAATTTCTGTTCTACATTTTTCAGTTTTTATTATAATAAATTAAATGAATATAGTTTATCCATAATATTTCAGTCCAACCGATTAACAAAAAATACAAAATACTTTTTTACTTTAAATGCGAGTTTTTTTATTTTGAATAAAAGATTTACATTCGTTTGGAACTGAAACTAGAGAGACGTAATGATCATAATGTTAAAAAAATATCGGAAAAATAAAATAATAATGCACGAGTTATGGGAGTTAATTATTTGGGTCACATCTATGTTAATTGTAAGCATTGATTAGTTTCGTCCCGCATCATAAATAATGGACATGTACTGTATAAAACTATAAAAGAGAAATAAAATAAAATATATTATGTATACCAAAAAGAGAAATTTAAATTCTCATTGAAATTTGAGTGCGATTAAATAGTTTATAATTGTGATATATTTTGATATTAATGATCATTTTTCTTGTTCGATTGTTATCCTATTTCAAATTAAGGAAACTATAAATAGTTTTGATTTATATTATACAGTTGTTTTCAGATTCCAATTAATTTAAATATACTTTTAAGACAAAATTTAAACCTAATATTTTGTATCATCTATTTACAATGAAATCGATCCACTTTGGAAAATATACTTTTTTTTTAAAAAAAAGTATAAATGTTATGATTTCTGATTAGGATTTTACATCAACAACTCGCTACTAAACTAACTTATTTTCTGTTTTCAAAACTACTGAATTAAAAAGGCTTGTAGACCTCACTATTGTGACAAAACAAAGAAGTCGAATCAAATCAAAATTAATATAAAGCTTATATAAAGTCGCGATTGTTAAACTATCTAAAAGTCAAACTGCCCACACATTTGTCACAAAGTTGAATGGGATAACCAAATTGATTGCGAATGCATTTATCAATACGTTTTCCAAGGATATAAATGAAATACCAATAAAAAATCCGTGTCTTTTAGAATTAGTTTATATATAAATGTATTAGATAAATAAAGTATTGGAAACACAATCGGAAGAAAAATTTAATCCACGGCTTTCAAACAGCTATGTAACATAAACTGTGATGCATGAGAGAGCAATTTGGCGAAAAGAAGGTTACCCATTCCCTTTATAGTCTAGCATAGTTAATGATGATGGATTATTTTGATTTTAAAATAATGGGTTCAAGTTATTTGTTCTGCATTCATTTTTTTATTGAATCTATTACCATTTATTTTAATGTTTTTTATTTTCACGGTTTGCAGATTATTATAGCTATCTATATGGATTTTTTTTATAATTATATATAAATGAAATTCCGAACGATTAAAATATTAGAAGCGTCATTCAAAACCTAAAGAAGTGTGTTAAATCAAATTGGAATGAATTCTTTATGAGTTGAAATAATTTGAATGTATGTGGTATAATTGTTTAATCAAATATCTCTTGAAAATGGGTTCTGTCAATAACATTATTTGTTAGTTTTTTATTTATTAAGAATATATAAAACGATTTTGTGATTATAGTTGTTTATGTGGATGATTTGAATGTGATTGGGATCTTAAAAGATATTAAAAACGATCGAAATTATCATAAACCAAATTTTAGATTGGTTTACAGCTAAAACATCTCGGGAATAAAATACTCATGTATCAATCAAAATACAAAAAGATTGTTATAATGTTTTAGCATGGATAAAGCAATTCTATTAAGCAATTTAATGATATGTAGATATTTTAATGTTAAAAACGATACATTACGTCATTGTGAAGATAATGAAGATATACTTGAACCATAAGAAGTACCAAATATGAGTGTGATTAGAGCCATTTTGGATCTAGAAAATTGCATTCGTCATATTATAATGTTTGTTACTATTCTCTTATCACAATATAATTTATTCATTATATGTCGTCACTAGACAGACATTAAAAGTATCTTTTGTTATTTATAAGGAATGATTGATTATGATTATTTATTCTAAAGTCACCAAACATGAATTATCTGGTTTTACAGATACAATTATTTATCAGATCCTTGTAAAACTTGATCATAGATATCATATGTTTTTACAATTTGATGTACAAATATATCGTGACATTTTCTAAAACAAACAGTAGTTACAAATCTTTAAATCATGTTGATGTCATGACACTTCATGAAACAAACAAAGAGTGTGTATGATTTATAACTATAACTCGAAACATATAAAAAATATGTAATTGTAAATAAAATATCGACACAATGATATCATATGAAAATATCACTGTGTTGCTCACACGAAAGAAAGATACATAAAAAGCAAACATATCCGTGCAAAATTTTTCTCATTTACCAAAAAGTTCGAGAAAAAGAAAGAAATTGATATCAATTATTCTATAAAAAAATAGCATATTTATTAACAAATAATTTTCCTACTTCAACATTTTAGTATTTTTGTTATCGGTTTTTTTTTGTTCCAAAAGATTTTTTCGTGACGAGACTTTTAACAAGAATTCAAGGAGAAATAATGTAGATACATGTGAACGTCTTTTGACTTATGCCATTGAAACTTTCTTCAACTTGAAAAAAACTGTATATTTATTTAGCTAGAAATATGCATTCACATCCGTTGGATTGGAGAAACGCAAATTTCACATCCTAAATACTCCAATTTGATCAAACATAAATACATATAGGTATCTTTTTCTTTCTTTTATATATATATATATGTTATGATAAGTTGTCCCACATCCACATCGGCTAGGACATGAACCTTGTGACTTGTATATATGGTGTTGGGCAACCTTAAACTCTTGAGCTAGCTTTTTGGGATTAGTTAGGCCCAGTCCATATTTGACATGGTATCAGAGCCCGGTTCGTCCCGATTTAATTATACCGATGTTAGGCCCCCGATTGCGATGTCCACGCTCCAGGATCGAGCCTGGGCGTTAGGGGGAATGTTATGATAAGTTGTCCCACATCGGCTAGGACATGAACCTTGGGACTTGTATATATAGTGTTGGGCAACCCTAAACTCTTGAGCTAGCTTTTGGGATTAGTTAGGCCCAGCCCATATTTGACAATATATATATATTATGACAGACATCATGTATATATCATACAATCTTCATATTTCTAATACATACATATGTATTGTAAAGGGTACATGTATAGGGGTATATACGTCTTTTTGTAATTACATCCTTTATTGTAATTTAGGTCTAATACTCTTGTACATATAGCCGTTTTGGCTTGATTCATTAATTCAATTCAGATTCGAATTCTTCATGGTATCAGAGCGGAAAGTCTAACGACGCAAACAAACCCTCCCAAAATTCCGGCCGCCTCCTCCCTCCTCCCTTC
>CM071865.1:35539419-35555439 GCA_036759665.1 Gynandropsis gynandra | reverse complement strand
GTCACGCATGTTCGAGCCGCGGATCAACTTGCTGACATTCTCACAAAGCCTCTTCCGAGGCTTCCGTTTCAGCATTTGTGTTCCAAGATTGGACTCACCGAGGGTGCTCCATCTTGAGGGGGCGTGTAAAGGGTACATGTATAGGGGTATATACGTCTTTTTGTAATTACATCCTTTATTGTAATTTAGGTCTAATACTCTTGTACATATAGCCGTTTTGGCTTGATTCATTAATTCAATTCAGATTCGAATTCTTCATGTATGTATATGTATTTATAATATATATATTTATATCTGTTTCCAATTTTTCAGCATAATTAAAGTCGAAATAGTATTTATAAAAATACTTCAAAATGGGGAATCCAATTGAATATTTATTTAGGACATAACTCTTATTTCACTTTCAAATTTGTTTGCTCTATCTATACCCTCATATTTAGCACTCATTTTATTCCACCATCATGTTTTGGTGTTAATTTTATTTCTCCCTCATCTTTAACAATTTTGCATATAGCCCCTCCGTTTAAACTTCCGCTAAATCTTCCAATTTTACTTCAAAACTCTAAAACCCTCAATTTAACCCGATTTTCGACTCAATTTCGATCCCACCCGATCTGGAATTAATTTTGACCCGATTTATCTGGCTTATGTGTAATTTTGATCCGGTTTATGCTCAATTTTGACTAGAATTTGGGTCCAATTTGGTTTATTCTCAATTTTGACCAGAATTTGAGTCCAAATTTGACCCGATTTAGGCTCATTTTTAACTAGAATTTGGAAATAATTTTGATTTTCACCCGATTAAAATCTGAATCAATATAAATACCAACAGAACTAAACCGTAATTTAAATAAAATTGATTCTTATTTATTTGTTCAATTTTGACTCGAATTCGGTTCAATTTTGAGATAATTGCGGTGCATTTTTAAGTGATTCGAATTTTAATAGAGAGAAAATCAAAATCAGATCAAAATTGCACCGAAATCGCAATCAAAATTCATCCAGTTTTGATCTCACCTAATTAAAACCCAAATCATAATGAAATTTCAACCGGACTAAACAAAAACGGATTTTTATTCGATTTTGACCCCAATTTAGTCTGATTTTTTACTCAAATTGGGTGCAATTTAAGACAATTTCGGTGTAATTTTGAGAGATTCGAGTTTTAATCGAGTGAAGATATAAATTGGATCAAAATTACACCGAAATCGCAATCAAATTGCACCCAATTTTGATTTTCACCCGTTTATAACCTGAGTAAATATTTGAAATTTCAACCGAACTAAACCGAGATTTAAACAATAACATATCTTTAACCATTTTTCGATTTTGGACCAGAATTTGGTCCAATTTTGACTCGATTTTCGGTGTAATTTTGAGTGATTCAATTTTTAATCGATTGAAAATCAAAATTGAAATAAAATTGCACCCAATTTTGATTTTCATTCGATTATAACTCGAATCACTCAAAATTACATTGAAATTCGAGTCAAAATTAGGTCAATTCAGGTTAAAATCTAACAAATTGATAAAAATCATTTTTATTTAAATTTCTATTTAATTTTATTGAAATTTCATATTGATTAATTGGATGAAAATAAAAATGGATCCAAATTATTGTCAAAATTGAACCTAAACCGGATTGAAAATGAGTCCAAATTTTGATCAAAATTGAGTCTAAACCGGATCAAAATTGAACATAAAGTCTGGTAAAATTGGATCTAAATTCTTGTTAAAATTAGATCTAAACTGAATCCATATTGAACCTAAACCGGATCAAAATTGAATCTCAACCGGATCAAAACTGAACCATTTAACGGAATTTAAACGAAAGGGATTACAAACAAAATTGTAAAAGATGAAAATAAATAAAATTAAAACTAAAATATAAAAGAAATATAAAACAAAATAAAAAAAATAAGGGAGAAATAGAAGTTATTTTTATTAGTTATTTGATTTGAATGCATGAATAATGAAATTTAAAAATGTTTGCTTATTATTCGATAGATCAAGAAAGGATAATGCAAACCCATCAACAAATTGACTTCATTCAAACCCATTAAAAAAAGGCATGAAACTGTAAGATCTACGAGGCCCAACAGAACAAGATTCACTAGAGTTGTTTGTAGCTCAGGCTGGTCCGGACACCGCCGACGGCTTTCCTCCCTCCTCCGTCGCCGTTAATTGCGGAGGCCGCCGCCATGGAAATCTTCCTCAGATCCTCCACTGACGCGTAGCTTTTACGCCCCGTTATACCCATCACTCTACTCTTTTTCTCCCCTGCACTGGCCGATTTACTTCCCCTCTCAGCCGCCGAGACCAGTAAGGCAGCGTTTCTGCTCTTCGACGACGGCGGCGATGGCGTGAGTTCCACGTGGCGAGGAAGCGCGTTTGGGATCCCAGTCGGTCTTCGATTCTCCTTGCGAATCATGGCGGAGAAATCAGGAACAGATTGAGCCAACATCGACGATTTCCTTGGCTTCTCCACCGTCTTAAAACCGAATCTCGCCTGCTTCTTCCTCTCCGGAGAAACCCTATATTCTTCTTCCGGCGAAATCACAAAATCGCCCTCGAATCTCACAATTTTCGTCTTCTTCTTCGTCTCCCTTCCGCCGAAAAACCTCTCTTCTTCCTCCGCGAGAATCTTCTCGAAGTCTCGCGTCAATCGAAGCTTCGCATCTCGTAATCGCGCGTATTCTATGTATCTGGGTCCTCTTTCAAAGCAGGAGAAACCATGAACGAGAAGCCGAAGCTCGTGAGAATCAGAATTCTGAGAAAGAAGAAGTGACATTGGATCTACAGAGAAGAAATGAGGCTCCATATGAGGGCTCGAGATCGTATCCGCCATAGTTAATCGATTCGATCTCTACAAAATGAAACTCTTTGTCTATCGAACTGTTCGGATTCGTTGTTTGGAGGGCTTTACTAATTGAAATGTTCTTTATTTATGCGTTATGGTTTGGCTTTCTTGTTCTTCTCTCGCAACGGGTATGACCGAAGGAGGGCAACTCTGAGATTTTTGTTGTGTGCGGACGTCTTTACCCTTTCCCTATTTCTGATATCTAACGGTCTTATTTTGGTGGTGTGGGACCCAGTTGACTCATCCATTAGGAGAAAGCTCGATCAAATTAATTCTTAAAAATGGAATGGTATCTTATCTTCTCTAATTTGGTAAAAACTTTATTCAAATGACAATTTTTTTTCTGTTAATATCCAAGTGACAACAGCTTTTTTGTTAAGTGTAATAAATTCTATAATAGAATTTAAAGTAAATTCTCATATTAATTAGTCCATTTATTTATAATAAAATTATACACAAATATTTTTTCACATAAGAATCTTTTTATTTGTCTACTACAATATAATAAAAAAATTACAAAAACATTTTTCAAATCGATACACATTTGATGTTATAACATTTAGTCATTAACTGCATTACATTAAAAATAAAAAAAATAATATTTACTCTTGTTCTCTATCTTCTTGTTTTTTTTTTCTCTTTTCGCTTTTTCTCTTTCTATTTTTATCGAAAACTTTCCACTACTCGAGTTGTTTACGAGGCTTTGAAACAAAATGATATTTTTGTTTCAGTCTACATTTTCTATTTAAGGAATTTACGTGTTCATGTTGGAACAAAAACAAAAGAGTCAATGGAATGAACTGGTATATCTCTTATATTCAATGGCGATTTCTGTTTTAGAGATAATGCAATACAAAATGAAGACAAAAACATGGTTGGTATTGTTTAATTTTCATTTGATGATGATGTTTCATGAAGTGGCTACAATCATTTGCCTTGCATTCATACTCGTGCTGGAAAAGATATGTAGAATGCCTTAGGAACTTGTTTCACCCTCCGTTGAATCTCGTCCCCAAATATGGTGGCATATGAACTAGAGTTTAAATCTTCTATTTTTATCTCAGTCTTTTCGATTTGATAGTTAAATTGATTTTAACCGACACAAATCTCGAAATTGGAAAGTACTAATGGTGGTACAAGGTTATAGATTAAAACTGTTATGATAGATAAGTCCGAGGGTGAAGAGACAATCCGAAACTCAAATCAGAGACCGGATCTGATAGTTGCAATGCTAAGCAACAAAAAAAAAATTTATCTATCTCATGTCTACAATCAATATTTTCGATTCTTCAACTCATCATCAAACCATTCGAAATGATATGGGGTGACGCACAATATTCTCGTGTACAATTCATTTGGATGTTGTTTTGTAGATAGAAAAAAAATTATGGATTCTATAAATTTCAGAATGTATTCATATTACCTTGATTACACCATTCTCGTTCTTTTGCTCTTATATAGAGCTACAAAGGATGACGAAAGGATAAGATTTGTTTCTACACGTCATTGTTTTGTTAGCATACTGGAAGAATATTGTAACTATTTGTGAGAGGCAATTCAAAACCACCAAGATTCCTTTTGTCTGCTATTGAACGTGCTGAGCAAGAGGTAGACGATTATCTACTATTTCGCAGTGTTGTGGAAATTAGGTTGAAACCCTCTGAATGATTCCAAGCCTTCTTTCCTTCAAAACCTTATGATGAAGCCAGTGTCTTCTGCTTAGTGAAACCCTCTAAGAGAACTGGAGTCTCCTTTTGAATGTGTAGTACCGCCAATTTCTTTGTTTCCTCTGCTTTAACAGTATCACTACCTGTAGTGTTGATAGCCTCCCTCAAACTGGTGGTAGGTGGAAAACCTAGCCCCAATTTGTTGCGAAAATAGACAAATAGACCATATGAGAGAGATTTGGTGAATATATCAGCTACTTGATCTTGAGTTGAGATGTGCGTTGTGATGATGGAGCCAAGAGCAACCTTTTCCCGAATGAAATGATAATCCAACTCAATATGTTTTGACCGAGAATGAAGAATTGGATTGGTGGTAAGATGGACGGCTGAGAGATTGTCGTAGTGAAGTATAGTTGGCTGAGGTTGAACAATCCTAATGTCATGGAGAATTAATGATAACCAGGTGGTCTCAGCAGCTAATGAAGCCATTGCGTGGTATTCAGCTTCCGTGGAGGACCGAGAAACTGTGGGTTGCCTTTTTACAGACCAGGAGATGAGATTACTTCCAAGGAATGTGCAAAAACCAGTGGTAGAATGTCGTGTAGCCTTATAGCCAACCCAATCACTGTCATTGAAGGCATGGAGATGCATAGGACTGTTCTGATGGAGATATAAACCAAGGTAGAGAGTGCCCTTGAGATAACAAAGAATGTGTTTAAGAATTCTGAAGTCTGAATCCAGAGGATCATGCATCCGTTGACACACAACATTCACAGCATAATTCAGATCGGGTCTGGTTAGCGTGAGATACTGCAGAGCACCCACAAGACTTCTAAACTATGTGGGATCAGAATATCTTGAACCAACTGACACAAATCTGTTTAGATTTTGTGGCAAAGGAGTAGATAAAGGTTTGCATGCCTTCATACCTGATCAGACAAGAAGATCCCGAGCATATTTTGTTTGAGAAATGAATAAGCCAGAATCATGAAACCGAGCTTGAATACCCAAGAAGTAGTGAAGTGACCCCAAGTCTTTCATTGAGAACTTAGCCCTCAAGGTTGTGGTGAGAGAGCTTAGTAACATTGATGAGTTCCCTGTAAGAAGTATAAAGTAGGAGAAGCAGAATGTCTTCGCCTCTACGGTAGATGAACAGAGTTAGCAGCACTACAAACAAATCCAAATTCAAGGAGATACGAACTGAATTTGTTGAACCAAGCACATGATGCCTGTTTTAATCCATATAGAGCCTTCTTAAGAAAACAAACATGATCCGGATGATTGTTGTCGACAAAACCAGGAGGTTGCATCATGTAGACATCCTCTTGTAAATCACCATGTAGAAAGGCATTACTTACATCTAGTTGCCGAATGCTCAACTTCTTAACAACAACAACAACTGACACAACCACTCTGATTGTAGCAGTTTTAATCACAAGATTGAAGGTTTCAACAAAATCAACTCCTTCCTCTTGGTGAAACCCTTTAGCTACAAGTCTAGCTTTGAGTTTGTCCAAAGATCCATCAGTTTTGAGCTTGGTTCAGAATACCCATTTACAGCCTAGGACATTCATTTCTGAGTTTGCAGGGACAAGAATCCAAGTATGATTTGTATGAAGTGCATGCATCTCTGTTTCCATGGCTGCTTTCCATCCTGGATGCTTAAGAGCTGCATATACTGATCTGGGTTCACACGATATTGAAGTAGTGTGTAGAAGAGAATATTTTGGGTTAGGTTTAATAATACCAGATTCGGAACGGGTTACCATAGGACGTGTTAAGGATTGTGAAGGTAGAGTGTTTGGAAATGTGGATGAAGAGATAAAAGACTCTGTATTTGCAGGTTCAGTATAAAGGGACATTATTGTAATAGGGATATAATTGTAATTTCTGTATTCTCTAATTACGTTAACTCTCTAATTAAGTTACCTCTTGTACATATAGCCGTTTAAGGCTTCATTTGAATACAATTCGAATTATTCATTCATATGGTATCAGAGCTAAGGAAATCGTCTCACGACGTAACCCTAGTCGTCCCACCCTTTCTTTTCCGGTCGGACCATGCGGGGTTAACCAACACACGATCGAATTCTGCTCCAAATAGTACCGTTGGTCCAGGTCCAGCACGTTCCAGCCGCATGTTCCAGCAAGTCACCTCACCCGCCTGTTTCGTCGGTTCATCGTCGTTCCAGCCGCTGCTTCGTCACCTCATCAGCACGTTCCAGTCATTGCTTCGTTGCTTCATCAGCACGTCTGCCTCGTCGCCTCACCAGCCTGCTGCAATGTCGCACGTCCCTGAATCATCAAACGTCTGCACCGAATCTGTGAGCATGTTCGATCCAACCCAGCCACAGAAACTCCTCTTCTCGTGTAACATGTCAAGTTTACAAAACTCACACCGACGAATTACCTCACTTGGAGTGTCCAGATCCGCTTCCTTCTTGAAGGATACAATCTCGAGTGCTTCATCACCGAAGACTCCGTTGTGCCGCCAGCCACAATCCAAATCGATGGAACTCAATAATTCAATCCCACCTTTAGCTCGTGGAAACACCAGGACAGACTGCTCTTCAGCTCCATGCTCGACGCACTCTCCCTTCTGCTTCAACCGGTCATCGCTCGAGCCACTTCTATCCGAGAAGCATGGCGAACCCTAGCCAACATCTATGGCAAAGCCTCTCGTGGTCATATCAAACAGCTACGAGATCAAATCAAACGCTGTGTCAAAGGATCTCAATCGGTTGCAGAATACCTTCGGTTCATCACCACCAAAACGAACGAACTCTCACTCCTTGGGAAACCAATGGATCATGAGGATGTCCTTGAAGCCATCCTTGATGGACTGCCGGAGGAATACAAAACCGTGGCTGACGTGATCAACGCAAAAGACACAGCAAACTCAATCGAAGAGTTACATGAAAAACTCATCAATCATGAGGCGAAACTTCCTTTGGATCTTCCTCCGCCAGCCACTGCCCTACCCGTCATGGCTCATCTTGCCGCTACCAGACCCAAAAACTGCAATTAAAATGCTGGATCACGAGCACCGAATCCTCACTGGAATCGTAACAACAACAAAGGTTCCACGGGAGGTTACCGAGGCCGATGTCAAGCTTGCGGAACTCAGGGACACTGTGCGAAGTTCTGCAATCAATTTCGACTCATATCCATGAGCTCATCCTCGGATCCGATCCAGAATAGGTGGACACCCCCTCAACGTCCATGGACGCCCGCTACTCATGTTGCTACGTATCCGACCTATGACACCTCGAGTTGGCTTCTTGATAGTGGTGCCTCGCATCACATTACATCCGACTTGCAGAACCTGTCACTTCACAGCCCATATCAAGGAGGCGAGGAAGTCACTATAGCCGATGGCTGAGGACAACCCATCACTCATACGGGTTCCTTTTCACTCTCTTTACCAACTCGTTCCCTTGCGCTTGATAGTGTGCTTTGTGTTCCCTCCATGCACAAGAACTTGGTCTCGGTTCATCGTTTATGCAAGTCTAATAATGTTTCTGTGGAATTCTTTCCTCATATGTTTCAGGTGAAGGATCTAATCACGAGGGCGTCGGTTCTTCAAGGAAATACTAAAGATGGAGGTTACGTGCGGTCGTCCCCTAGTACCAATGCCTCACCCACCGTTGCCTTCTCTAGCCTTAAGCCTACCGTTTCCACTTGGCATTCACGTCTAGGACATCCGTCACCCATCCTCAACAAACACGCCTTATCCAAGTTTCAAATTCATTTGGTTCGAGATTCTTTAGTTTCTCCATGCAATTCTTGTCTTAGTAATAAGAGTCACAAACTCTCGTTTCATGAGTCGTCTATTGTTTCTTCTTGTCCACTTGAATTTATTTTCTCTGATTTATGGACATCTCCTATTATTTCAACGGATGGTTTCAAGTATTATGTTCTCTTTGTGGATCATTTTACGCGTTACTCTCTTTATCCGCTCAAACAAAAATCACAAGTTCGAGCAACCTTCATTGCTTTCAAATCCCTTGTTGAAACCAAGTTTAACACTAAAATCGTCAACCTCTACACCGATAACGGTGGGGAATACATAGCCCTTGCCTCTTTCCTTTCGGCCCATGGAATTTCACACTACACAACCCCTCCACACACCCCCGAGCATAATGGAATATCTGAACGCCGACATCATCACATTGTCGAAACCGGCTTATCTCTCCTTATGCATGCCTCCTTACCGCTACCCTATTGGTCCTATGCCTTCACGGTTGCAGTTTATCTTATAAACCAAATGCCAACCCCTCTCCTTTCCTATGCCTCACCCTACGAAACTCTCTTCCAAACACCAGCAACAGCAACACAAGCTCTCCGAAACACCAAATGGAGACGAGCTATGAGTGATGAATTCAATGCTCTTCTTCAAAACGAGACTTGGGAACTTGTACCTCCTCAAACCGCCAGCAATATTGTTGGAGCAAATGGGTTTTTCCGTATCAAACGAAATCCTGATGGTTCCATCGATCGGTACAAAGCTCGTTTGGTTGCAAAAGGCTTTCATCAACGACCGGGAGTAGATTTTCACGAGACTTTCAGCCCAGTGGTTAAGTCCGCAACAATCCGTACCGTGCTTAGCCTTGCGGTCTCCAACGGATGGCACATCAACCAGCTTGATGTCAATAATGCCTTCTTACAAGGCCAACTCACCGAAGATGTATACATGGAGCAACTGCCTGGATGTATTGACAAGGATCACCCCCTCCATATCTGTAAGCTTCGTAAAGCTATTTATGGGCTCAAGCAGGCACCTCGTGCATGGTACTCCGAATTACAGAATTTTTTACTTGGCTGTGGCTTCAAGAATTCCCTAGCGGATGCTTCACTCTTTGTTCTTCACACGCCAACCACCAAGCTTTATGTTCTCATCTATGTGGACGATATGATCATCACAGGTTCTTCCTCCTCTCAAATTCAGACCTTCATCACCTTGTTGGCATCTCGATTCTCAATTAAAGATCTCGGTGCCCTTACCTTCTTTATGGGAATTGAAGCCACAAGAACACCACAGGGTCTACACTTGTCGCAGCGGAAATCACGAACCTCCTTATCAGGACAAACATGAATGATGCAAAATCCGTCTCTACACCACTGCCATCGACCTCACGGCTCACCATCTCCTCGGGTTCACCTCTTCCTGACCCAACAAAATTTCGACAAGTAATTGGAAGCCTTCAGTACCTTTCTCTCAGGCGTCCGAACGTAAGCTATGCTGTCAATAAGCTGTCTCAGTTCATGCATCAACCAACGGATGAGCATTGGCTATGCGCCAAACGTGTGCTTCGCTATTTTGCTGGCTCTCGTGCACAAGGTACCTTTCTTGCAGCTCAAAACACTTTGTCTCTTCATGCTTTCAGCGATGCGGATTGGGCTGGAGACTCATCTGACTTCAAATCCACGGGAGCATACATTTTTTTATCTTGGCAAGCATCCAATATCGTGGTCGTCCAAGAAACAAACTGGCCACTCAAGATCATCCACCGAGGCGGAATATCGGTTCGTAGCCAACACCTCGGCCGAAATTTGTTGGCTAGGCAATCTCCTCACGAAACTTGGTATTACCCTCACGTCGGCTCCAATTATATATTGTGATAATATTGGAGCTACTTATCTCAGCGCCAATCCGGTTTTTCACTCCTGTATGAAGCACCTAGCACTTGATTATTTCTTCGTCCGTGGACAAATTGAAGCTGGTAACTGATAACACTGAAAGTGTATCAATATTAGGATAGGTTTTTACACCATTTTCGTATATTTCTTACATCGAGTCTTACTTATCCGATACGATTTCGAGCTTCACACACCCGTTTTGTTGGTTTTCAGGTTTTTAGGCGACAAGGCCTAAATGAGCTCATTATGAAGGATTCCCTGCCAAAACCACAAGAATTTACGACATATCTACTCAGAGCTCCAGAACCCAAAGGAACACCCGAGCAACGAGCGGAAAAGAGAGATTTCAAGGACACAAGGGTGCCCGGTCGGGCACTGTTTCTCCACCCGCTCGGGTAAAACCTACGAGGTTTATCCACGCAATTAGCACGACCCGGGCACATGGGTAATGAGATCGGGTGATCACCACCCGATCGAGCGCAATTTGAGTACCCGCTCGGGCTATTAGCCATCCAATCTGCCCCGTAAGTTTACGCGACTCGGGCCCTCTCAACCACGCGATCGGGTGATGTCCACCCGATCGGGCGTAAGAAGCAACACGGTCGGGCAAGCCTATACCCGACCGGGCAACACCTATGCCCGAGCGGGCCGCGTAATCCGTAACAACCTAGATCTAAATTTCAAACGAGCGGATAAAAAGAACTGAAGGGATCTAGAGATGGGGGGGCGACAAACAGGGCAAGGAAAGGCTGGAAAAAGATCTGGAAAGGCTCGGGAAGCATCAGAGAAGAAGAGAAGCACCAATCCGTACACCGGTAACACAATAGGGAAGGTCGAGGCATCGAATTCCTTAGGGTTTATCATGTATAGGCTTTTGTTATCTCTTTCCTTCGCTTATTCCATGAGTGAGTAGAGTCCCTACAGCGGGTAGGGATATCGGATTTGTATGTATGAACGATGTTTTACGTTAATGCTTAGTTTTATGGATTTACTCTTGATTTACGGTTCTACGCTTAGCAATATCATTCATACGTTAGTGCTGACCGCTCAACAACATAGGATCTCGAACCTTCCTGGGAGGTTAAGGAACGAATCCGGTCCGCTAAGTTATAGATTAAGTTTTGGCTAATGAGAATCTGATCGGTCGGTTAGTCATCTTAGGGATAGTGATTGCGGTCATAACGCTGCCATGGTATATGTTAATCGCTGCTGGAAGGTAGGGTTGCATGTAACCATGGTTAGGAGGTTTAGGCTCGGAAGAATCACTCCTCACCGTAGAGCATGAATTTCCCGTAGTCAAGAGTAGGTTATAGATCTATGATCCTTAGTCGTTCATCTATGCAATTCCCGGTATCCCGTACACCCGTAGTGTTCACCATATCTAGTCTCATCCTTAACCTAGTTTCGTTATCACCCTTAGGATAGTTTTAGGAAATTTAGGACCATATCCCATTCTATCTTCTTTCGTCTTAGTTTAGTTTCGTTCTTAGTTTAGCTGTTTTAGTCCCTGAGATCGACCCTGGTACTACAAGATCCGTATACTTGCGGTGAAGTGGACTAGGTTAATTATAACTCGTGTTTCCACACGTCAAGTTTTTGGTGCCGTTGCCGGGAACTAAAAACGGCTTAGACTAGGAATAGCTAGATTAAGATCTAGTCCTTTCCGGAGTCTTTCTTTGTGTTTGTTTGTGTTTTTGTTTGTGTTTGTTTGTGTTTGTGTTTGTTTTTCGTTTTTATCGAGTCTTTTCTTATCTACCACAGATTTACGTTAGGTGTTTTGTTTCTTGTTGTGCAGGAGACTTGCATGAGAAGCTCTACACAGAAACTTCTCATCTACGATCCAGAAGTCGAACGCACACTTAGAAACCTGCGTAAGAAAAGGAGAATCGGAATAGTTGATTCCGAATCTGAGGTAGAGGAAACGAGCTATCATGAGCAACACGCCTCTGAGGAGGAGGATACATATAGTGCGAGCAGCGGAGAAAACGCAAGTATTCCCGATATGGTTGCTGCAGACGAGACTTATGGAGCATACACCGCTCCTAAGCACACCCAGCTACTTTCGTGCATGGCCCGCACGATTGATACGCAAGTTGAGCTGCAACCAGCGTTTATTCAGATGCTCAACAACTCGGCTTTTCGTGGAATGGAGAACGAAGATCCGAACTCCCACCTTACGGACTTCAAGATGTTGTGTTGCACGACTAAGGTTGGAACGGGAGTCACTAGAGAGGATCTTTATCTTACGGCGTTCCCATTCTCACTCAAAGATGCGGCACAACGTTGGCTCTTCAATTTGCCGGCTGCATCTATCACGTCATGGGATGATATGGAACAAAGGTTCATGCAGCAATTCTTCCCGGACCACAGAACGCTTCTCGCTAAGAGCCGTATAAATTCTTTCCTTCAAGAAAGAAGCGAGACGCTACATGATGCATGGAAGCGATTCCAAGACTACCAGCGTATATGCCCTCACCACGGGATGGATAAGAAATATCTTATCACCAACTTCATCCAAGGATTCCAAGAGACCACCCGATTCATGATCGTAGCAGCGGGTGGCGGTTCCCTAAGCAATCTCACGTTTGATCAGCTCGAGAACCTAATCGAGAGCATGGCTAGGGAAGGAGGCAAGAAAGTGGGGGAGTACAATCGTAACTACCCATCAAAGGCTGCAGTAAATGAGCTTGGTACCGTCAACCCGGAGCTAACGGATCTAAAACAACAAGTTGGCGAAATTCACCTGATGATCGCTTGACTACATGTGGATCGACATGATTCATCCGTTGGCCAAGGGATAGAAGAAGTGAATTATGTCTCCAATCGGGGATATCAACAAGGCTACATCAAGAGCCACCCCAACCTCTCATACGGTAACACGCACAATGTGGCAAATCCGCAAGACTTTCAGCCGCGGATAATGGCGAAAAACCCTAATCAAGGGTTCCAACCGAGAGGTAATGGCCAAGACTATGGGTACCAGCAATGTGCACAACCCTCGCATGATTCCGACATTTTATCGTTGCTCCAAACGATGCACCAAGAGCAAAAGAGTGCACTTGGAGGGATTAGAGCCGAGCAAGAGGGCATGAAGAAGAGGATGGATGGTTTTCAAACGCATTTGAGACTTCTAGAGACGCAAGTGGCACAATTGGCCCAAGGTTCAAATCGACAACCCGGACAGCTTCCCGGGAAGCCCGAAGCGAACCCCCGCGAGCAATTGAACGCCATTTTCCTAAAGAGCGGGAACACTGTGGGGCAACCAATGCCACCCACGGCTGAGAGAGATGAGTCTAAGAGCGATGACATCGAACAACCGATTGCTCCAGCCGTAGAAGAGAAGGCAACCGACGAGGAGAAGGAGCTAACCTACGTAGCACCTCCCCCGAGGGTACCGCCATTCCCTTTTCCTCAGCGTCAACTCCAAAAGAAGCAAAGTGACGAGACGCAATTCTCCCAATTCGTAGACCTCTTGAGGAAGCTAAAAGTCACAATTCCCTTCTATGACGCTCTCACGAAGATTCCTTTCTATGCCAAGTACCTCAAGGACATCATCACGAGGAAGAGGACCATGGATAAAGAGATGGTAATGGTTACAAATTCTCTTATTCAACCTCCTACCACGGTCAAGAAGATGCCCGATCTAGGTAACTTCGTAATACCTTGCAAGATCTACGATTATGATATTGAGCATGCGCTAATTGACATTGGAGCGAGTGTGAGCTTGCTACCATTATCTCTTGTTAAAAAGCTCAATAGGGTAGCAGATCTTCAGCCCACGAGGATGCAAATCACATTAGCAGATCAATCCGTCCGTACTCTCATGGGTATCTTGACGAATGTTGCGGTCCAAGTGGGGGAATTTTGGTTCCCCGCGGACTTTGTTGTTGTTGACATGGAGATCAATCCAAAGATCCCCGTCATATTGGGACGACCGTTCCTCAACACAACAAAGATGGTCATCTACTGTGCTGAAGGAAGATTGGTGATGAAGTTCGGGGATGAGTCCATCGAGTTCAAACTTATGAGGCGTTGAACAAGCTCTTCATGACCGAACCCGCGATGAACGTCAACGCGACAAATGCATCAATGGAGGAGCCTAGACAAGCGTATAAGGACACTCATCCGAAGGACACACAGTTGTCCCAGTGCACAGAGGTAAAGTATCACACAAAGGTAAGATCAGATGTCTTCACGCAGAAGAGGAGAAGCCGAATATCATTCGGCAGGGGACCCACCCGATCGGGTAGTGCACTTCACCCGATCGGGCAGACAGACATTTTGGCGACCCGATCGCGCAACCTCAGCGCCCGAGTCGTGCAACACCTGCAGGGGTAAGTCCTCAACCTAATCACCCGATCGGGCAGTGCACTTCACCTGATCGGGCAGACAGACATTTTGGCGACCCGCACGGGCAGACCCAGCGCCCGACTCATGTACACCCCACGGGGGTAAATTGCGCAACAATTACCCGACCGGGCGTTCTCAGAGCACCCGACCGGGCGTCTATAGGGACCCAACCGTCCTATGTTTCAAGCGATACTTCAACGCGGGAAACGGTTCCAAAGTCGCGCGCGTCATCTCCGACGTCTTCAGTGGCACGCATACACACTTACCCAGCCTGGAACACTGAAGAAACGCTCAAACTCAACCGGTTTAGTAGGAGATACCGGAAAGGCACGAGTTTGAGGGATGCGGATCGAGGATTGCACCTAGGAAGTCCACCCGGTTTCGAACCCAAGCTCATCGGTCATATAGAAGACGGAAGAGGCATACCTCCTCTATCCGAGTCCACCAGCGTATGAAGACGCCATGGTCGAGCTAAAGACCTTAAACAAGCGCTTCTCGGGAGGCAACCCGAGCATATCCTTTTGTGTTTTTAATTGTCGTATTTTTGGACTCAATTTTTAATTTTTGTTTTGGAAAATTTTTCTAGGAATTAGGAAGTTAGAAATTTATGGTTATTGTGCATTGTTTCCTCGTCTAATCTTTTTAGGTCATGCAGCAATACTCGATCGGGCCGATTTTGCTACCCGATCGAGCAGGTTCAGAACACGGAGAACCCGGTCGTGCGTCCTTGCACGAGACCCGACCGGGTAGGTCAGATTTGGAGGCACCCGATCGGGCATCTTCAGCGTACCCGATTGGGCATCGGACTTTTTACCAGGTAGGTTAAAAACTCGAGTAACCCGAGCGGCCATCATTCTCACAAAACGAACACCCGATCGTGCTCTCTCAGTTGGCAAGTCTTTCACGCCGAATCCAGTCACCGGAGCCGCTTGGATACCGCCGCCGTTCACCACCACCGGTGAAGAACTCGGTTACTCGAGAAAAACTTCCCCATTTCTCTCCAAATTCTGAAATTTCCTCATCCAAATTGCGAAATCCAGGTAAATTCGTAAACTTTGTTGAGATTAGGACTAGCATGGGGTAGATCTAGGTATGAATAGGAAGAATTAGAGGAATTTCGGTCGATTTAGTCGCATTTCGCGAACTGCAGATCGCGAAATCGCGATCTCACCCGATCGGGCAGGACTAGCAATTCGATCGGGCCGCTTAGACATTCACCCGATCGGGCAACCTCAGCGCCCGAGTCGGGCACTACTCACGGGGTATCTCGACACCATTTCACCCGATCGGGCATCATACAAGCACCCGATCGGGCACTCTGCAAATCTTGTTCGGTATTGATTTTTATCCTTTGATTGTTTTGCAGATTGCCTCTAGGACTTCCCAAAGCTCAAAGAAACGTCGTTCCGATGCACACGACACAGAGCACGGATGGCCCGTAAGATCGGACATGATTACGGAGCTGACGCCGTACACGCCGATCACCGCCTCTCCAGCAGTACA
>CM071865.1:35497155-35516677 GCA_036759665.1 Gynandropsis gynandra | reverse complement strand
ATTGGATCCTTTCTCGAAAGGAATACCAACAGGAGGATCATGGCTATATATTACTTGAAACGGGGTAGCTTGGAGAGAGGAGTGAAAGGTGGAATTAAGCCAAAACTCCGTCCAAAGCTAGAAAAGTCTCCCATTTTTTCGGATGTGATCCTACAAAACAACGCAAATAGGTCTCCAAACATCAATTTATAACCTCAATTTGTACGTCGGTTTGCAGGTGCAAAGTAGTGTTAAATCGCAGTTTTGCGCCTGATAGCTTAAACAACTCTTTCCACAATCCACTAAAAAATATCTTGTCTCTGTCTGAAAAAAACGATTTAGGAAACCCATGTAGACGAACAATCTCTTTAACAAAGAGCTTAGCCACTTCTTATGTTGTAAATGGATGTTTCAATCGAAGAAAATGACAATACTTACTGAGTCTCACTACAAAAAACATACATTTTCCAACGGACAAATCCGTTGAAAAATGCCTAAAATCCGTTGGAAAGGGCTTTTTCCAACGGACGACAACGGATTTCTGCCTGTTGGGAATCGTTCGTTGGAAATCCGGATCCGTTGCAAAATTGTAACGGAACTTTCAACGGAAACATCTATTGGACAGTTGTAATGGATGCCCGTTGAAGATATTTGTAACGGATGCCTGTTGCAAGTTAGCAATGGACGACCGTTGAAAAAAGAGCAACGGACGTCCGTTAAAATGTTGCAACGGACGTCCGGGACCATCTAGGCGGGAAAAATGAGCGGGAATTTAACTTTCCAACGAGCATCCGTTGGAAACTGGCGGGAAAGAGCAATGGACGTCTGTTGCAAATTGGCGGGAAAGGGCAACGGACGTCCGTTACCATTTGGCGGGAAAATAGCGTCCAACGGATGCTCGTTAGAAATTGCAACGGGCATCCGTTGGAAAGTTGTTTAAAAATAAAAAAATAATATTTTTTAAAATAAAAAGTTTTTAATTAAAATATTAAAATTGTTTACAAAAAATATTAAAACTAAAACTAATCCTATTACATTTCATTTCGATCGGCTGGGCCGATATCATCTCCGCTATCACCACCACCTCTAGACGGCGTTGCGTCCGAATCAAGACCTGCTTCTTGGCGCGACGTTGATCCCCTCACCTGGCCAGATAGCAACTCAATGACACTCTCCAACTGCTATATTTCAGAGGTTTGTCGCGCTACGTGGGCTCGAGTTTCTCGAAGTTGTGATTCGAGATCGTCGATTTGCCGTTGTTGCGTGAAACTCTCTTGGACTGCGGGAGGTACCGTCATGGCGTCATCGACGATATCTTTTTGAAGTGCCCCGAGACCGTATGACGCCCCTTATACGGTTTCACCGATACAAGACAAACAAAATTAGAGTTAGATTTTCACAAAATATTTTATTAATAATCGAAAAACAAAAGAAAAAGTTTTTACCTCTAAATAAATTTTGTCCTTTTGTAAAGGACTCAGCTCGTTGGGAGTCAAAATCACAAGTTTGTAATTGTTGTGTAATCTTCTCCGTCACAGCTTTCACGGTTCTCTCCGCTCGAGGATCGACGAGTTTGGGTTCGTTGACCTCTTCCCCGACAACCGGCTTTTTTTTTGCGTGGGTTTCCAATACCAGCTCAAGAAGAGTCGGTTCTCTTCCTATCTGTTGCATCTGTAATATAAAATAAACTTAATTAGATAAATATTTTAAAAAAATTAAGTAATAATAAATTTTATCAATTCGTGTTTTCTCTTCGGAAATGATTTAGATCTCGAAGTATGGCGATGCAGACCATCTACGGGAACATTCTCGTCGTACCGACATTTTTTGGCCTTCTTGCTCTTGGCCTTGAAGTCTTCGGACTCCCAATGCTGAATCATTTGATTGAAGACCTCGTCCGTTGCCCATGTCGGTTTGCAATTTTTGGTGTAGTAGTTGCGCTTGCCGTTGCTCATCATAAGGCGCATCCGAGCCTGCATGTCGTGCACCCATACTGTGTAGATGCGCGTTGTATCCTTTCTCCACCATCTATATGTGCGCTGCAAAACAATTTATAATTTGTTAGTTTTATAATATATATAACTAATAATTTTAAATGAAATGTAATTTAAAACTTTAGATAAAAGTGCACCACCATCGCTGACGCACTGCTTCTGACGTAACTTGCCAGGAATAATATAATCGGTCCTGTAAGGACCCTTGGATAACGTTGTTCGTGTGTTTGATCACATTATCCACGCCAAACCTGAAATATCAAATTAAAATGTTAGATAATATTTATAACTTACAATAATATAAATACAAATAATGATTTTTTTTTACCATAACGTCCCGACAGAACGTTCGGGATCGATAATCGGAAGGGTAGGACGCCCATCAAAATCATCGATCAAGGAATGGATATCTACCATATCGTCCTCTTCATCAAATATCGGCAGTGCCGATATTAGTAAATGAGGACGATATGGTGGTGGCGGAGGCGGGGAGGAGCTCCCGCAGAACTAGATAACATTCCTCCCGATCCTATAAATCGTCTACCCTTCATTGTTTTGTCTAGTGTTTGTAAATGTGTTTGTGTGTGAAATGTATAATTTGAGAGGATTTTGAGGTTTTGATTTGTGTTGAAAATGAAATTGTTCAACGATTTATAAGTAGAAATTTCCAATGGGCATCCGTTGAAAATTCCAACAGATGCCCGTAGAAAAATACGTCATCTCAATTGACGCAGTTAATTGACACGACGTTCTGTCTTTCCAACGGATGTCCGTTGGAAATCCGTGTTCCCGAGGCAACGGACGGCGAAATGGCAGCTCGTATCCCTTTGCAACGGGCATCCGTTTCAATTTCTAATGGATGCTCGTTAGAATTTCTGCAGATTAGGGTAGGCATCATTACATTTTGCAACGGATATCCGTTGAAAGTTTGTAACGGACGCCCGTTACACAATTTCTAACGGAAATTCGTTGCCAATTGTAACGGATGCCCGTTAGATTTTTTCGACCGTTACAGGTTCCAATGGATGCCCGTTGGAATTTTTTAACGGGTGTGCGTTAGAAAGTTCCAACAGATGCCCGTTATAAATGTGGAAAACTTAAAAAAATTTTCTAAGTGTCGGGAGCGATTTCGTGTTTCAACGGAGTTCCATTAATATTTCCAACGGATGCTCGTTGGTATTAGATAATTCTAATTTCTAATACATTCAACATCGTTTATATAAACTGTTCGATTGTATTAACATTTCGATTGTTCGGTTACACATCATCTAAATTATTACACATCATGTACATTATACGTCATGTATATTACACATCATCTACATTTATTACACATCATATACATTATTATATTTATGTTTCTTCTTTAGTAGATTCATCGATGGGCGAGTCGTCCTTCGATTGTGCATTGAATTCATCGTCGTTTTCATCTTCAGCATCTTCCGATTCAACGTCTTCATAATCACGTATGAATTCTTCGTCTATGTCAATTCTTGCGAGAATCTCCTCGCGATCTGTATCAATTAAACGAATCGGCTGCAGATGATCGGGTTGCAACGAATCTTCTTTATCATCAGAGCTTATGATCCCTTGTAGCTTGATCTTTACTACGACCCACCACTCCTCTCTTCGATGTTTCAATGTTGTTGGGTATTGCACGTAACATAGTTGATCTCCTTGATCTATTGTGATTAATGGATCATACTTACCATATTATCGTCTCGGATTGACGTCAATTCCTCCCCAACGGTTTTTTCGTATTCCACGTCCTACAGTTGGGTCGAACAACTGAAATTTAAAAAGCATCACCTTCAACCCGACGAGACCGAGATATTCCACTTGTATTATTTGGTGCAAAATGTTGTAGAAGTTATCACCTTCTATATCACTATTAACGCAAACGCCAAAATTGTATGTGCTTCTATGTTTTCGTGTTCGTACGTGTGGAACGTGTAGCCGCGAGTAAACAAGATTGGCCAACACATGACATTTCGTGCAGGACCAGTAGCCAAATCTTTTAACCACGTAGGAAGTCTTTCATCAGAACATTTCACATGTACGTATAATAATAACAAATGAATACTTTATAATAAATAAAATTAATTTTAATAGATGTGTACACGAGTACTTACGTAATCTCTCAACCACGAGCCATAATGTTGAACTTTCATGTCTATGAGTTCATTTGCATTTAAATGAGGATATGTACCATGTACTTCTTCATCAAATATCATGTATAATGAAAATACGTTAAAATTGTATATATATATATATATACATATATATATTTAAAATATTGAATAATATGTACCAGTACCTTTCGAACGGTAATAACTCTTGACAATTTAATATATATATGTGTGGACGTGATTATACTCCTCTGGTTTTAACCAATATTCCTCGGATTTACCTCGTGTACGTCCAATCGGTGTAAACATCTCAAAGATTGTGCCAAACTATGGATTATATTGATACAAATAGTTTGTGTGATCATCCGTTGCACGTCGTTCTTTCGTTTGAATATGTGAATCGAAATAAAATGTGCTAAAATATGTGATTTCTTCTAGCAAGAATTGTTTGACAATAGATCCTTCGACCTGCTTTATTTTTTTCTTTGTTCTTTAAATGAAAGAAAAACCATTCGAAAGGATACATCCATCTGAATTGAACTGGTCCACCGAGTATTGCCTCATCTGGTAAAATGTATTGGCAAATGCTCCATGACATCGAATAATGAAGGTGGAAAAACTTTTTCCAATGCACATAATACTTCAGAGATATTGTTTTTCATTAAATCCAAGTCATCCCTTTTTAAATTCCTTGAACATATATCTCTGAAAAAATATGTTGATTCCACATAGCACATCGTGAACATTTCGTGGTAAGAGCTCAGCAAATACAATTGGAATGAGTCGCTTCATGAAAACGTGATAATCGTGACTTTTAACCCGATCAGCCTTGAACCAACAATATCCACCCACCGAGCAATGTTCGATGCATATCCATCTGAAAACTTAACGTCGTCTTTTAACCGCTTTAATAATATCGTTTTCGTCGGACCAAACAATCTAATACCGGGACAGGTGACCTTCCATCTCTTAAGTCCAACTCAAGTCATCGGCATATTGACTTCAAACGTTTTCTTGATTGTATATTATCCTTAGTTTTACCCGCCACATCTTGAAAGGCAAATTATACAGAGAAACAATCACCGACCACAGAGAATATTGACTTCCAAATTGTCCATATGGACTAAAACCATCCGTGCATAGGCAAAGATAAACATTTCTCGTTTCATACGCGAACTCGGGAAATATTTTATTGAAATCTTTCCAAGCCTTATCATCTGATGGATGTTGCATTATACCTTCGATCGTCGAGTGTTCTACGTGCCATTTCATTGCTGCAACAGTTTTTTCGATTTTAATAACCTTTTCAACATGTTTGCTACAGGCATATATAACATTTTCTTGTATGGTACATATTTACGTGAAGATGATTTTTTAGGCCAAAATCTGCTTGCACTGCAAAACTTGCATTCCAACAAGTCTTTATCATTTCTCCAGAACAACATGCAACTGTTTCTACAAACATCAATTTTCTCATGTGGCATTCCCAAATCTTTTGATACATTCTTTGTTTCATAGTATATCTCAGGAGCTTGATTATTTTCCAGTAAATTTTCACGCATTGTTTTGCAAAATGAATCCATGAAATTTTCAGTCATATTGTAGTCTGGTTTAATACTCATCAATCTTGAAAATAAAGATAAGCGAGACTCACCTTCATGACAACCTTCATATATAGGTTATTTCGCCGAATCCAATAGGTTAAAGAATCGACGTGCATCGATGTTCGACATCTCTTCATGCGTTTGTTCATTAACAACTACAGGAAAAGCATCTGACACCATTTCCACATATGGATTGGTCGTTGATGCTTCATAAATAACTTCTTCATTTCTTTCTACTTGTACATCTTGCACAATATCTTTAACACCACAATTTTCGCCGTGAAAAAACCAAATTTCGTAATTTTCAACGAAACCCACCTTATAAAGATGTTTGTAAACAAATTCTTGACTTCGATATTTTATATTTTTGCATCTTTTGCATGGACATAACATTGTCCCGCGTTCTTGACACAAATGTTGCATCGATGCAAAACTCATGAATTGCTCAAATCCATGTACAAATTCTTGCGTATTCTCTTCGGTTGTAGGATCTTTTCTTCTATACATCCACTCTCTTGATCGATATATATCTCGATTTGAAGAATACGACATTTTTGTTAAAAATATGTTTGTTATTGATGGTTTGATGCAATCTTTATTTTTTATCTAAATAGTGCAATTTCCAACGGACATCCGTTGGAAAGTGCAACGGATGTCCGTTGCAAGTTCACGTGAATTTATTTCCACCGGTGAACCTCGAAATTAACAATCTCAATGGGCATCCGTTGCCATTTGTAACAGGCATCGGTTACAAATTTCAACGGATGCCCGTTGAAATATTTTTACACGGCTTCTAACGGACTTCCAACGGAAATGGCCAACGGAAGAAATCCGTTAGCATTGCGTTAAAAATTGCGACGGATTGCAACAGATGGGGCAATGGACAGTATCCGTTGAACCTCCGTTGAAATTTGTAACGAATTTCAACGGATTTGTGCCCGTTGAAAGTGTTCACATTCCGTTACAATCCGTTTCCATTTCGTATCAACAGACGGATCCGTTGCCCCGTCTGTTGGAAATGGCGTGTTTTTTACAGTGTAAATCGATAGAAACGACCTAATAATCAATGGATTATATGATTCAAACCTATTAGATAAGCATGTGAAACCTAGTTAGTATATTTGAGAAGCGACCTAACAACTATGGTGCTCACTCATATTAGATAGTTTAAAAAACTACTAAAGATGGTGTGACCAAACCGAAAGCTGAGAATGACAAGGTCGACCATACCGATGTTGAGTTCTTTTTTCTCTAAGAAGAAATGACACTAGAAGAGAAATTGCAAGTAGTATCTTGTAACTCTCAATGATAAGAAATAAGGTATAATATACATGGAAAGGGTTGTCATTATTTCTTTGGTCATTATGGATTCTTCAATATGGTATTAGATATTGAAAATAGTTTTAACATCTATAATATATTGCAAAGGCTGAAGATTAATAAAATGTTGAATAAGAAATATTTTAATCTACCAATGGAGAATGGTGTAAATGTTGCGGCATTAGTTGATGATCAATTTCTCTTTGTATGCAAATATCATGTTGGTGGAAGAAGTTCACTATATTCCAAAAAAAAATCAAATATAATTTATATTTCTATGTTGGATAGATGTAGGTTTTGGATTATTTTATCTAATAACATTTTTTTATATTTTTCATATTGATGAATTAATTACAAATGGTTATTTATAACAAGTTGTATGTATATGTTTTACCTAATGTGAGTATAAATTTGATTCATGTGCATGTTTTCGATTGCAATAGCGAGAATGATAATCGTTTAAGGTAGACTTTCATCTAGTGTTGTAGGTTCGATCACATCGGTTAGAAGAGGATATACTCGTTGCACCGAGATGATTATCTTGGACAATATTTTTATGAATCATATGCAATCTGTGAATATTATCTCCAAGGAAAAATAAATGGATCTTCTTTAATGAGAGTTGGAGAAAGGGCTACAGAGTTAAACTAAAGTAGTGTATTCATACTTTACAACGTTTACTAACGATATGGAAAGATATGGATTCTTATATCTTATGAATACAAATGTGAATCTTTTAAAATATTCAAAATATTTTGCACAAAGTTTGAGAAGTAAATGGTAAAATCATCAAGGTGTTTAGATCTAAACGTGGAGGAGAATAACTAAGTCGTGAGTTTTCGAATTATATACAACCAAGTCGGATTTTTGGTATTAGATTTATCATGGAACACCACATCATAATAGTGTTTTAGAAAACAAAAATCATACCTTATTAGATATGGTTATATCCATAATGAGATTATTTAATCTTTCAATCAGTTTATGAGGATATGCTTTAGAAGAAAATGTCTATTTGCTTAACAAAGTTTCTATTACAAAATTTTTTATTACATCATACGAGATATGGAAGGAATGCAAGCCGAATATATAAGAGTACATGATTGTTCGATGTTTTTTAAAAGACGACAATCAAATAAGTTAGATCTGATTAATTTCGATTTATAAGATATCTCTAGAAAATAATGAGATATAATTTCCATCACTCCTCTAAAACACGAAGTGTTTATGGTTAGAATGTGACTTTTTTGGATTTTGGAAAATGACTTCTTTATGGAATGAAGAAGAGTGACGTGTGGACAAGAAGAAGGTTAGTGGAAGCGACATTATTTTGATTGTCCTAAATTTTGAGATGAGAAAAAATGCATGAACATAATCATGTATGTTAGATGTCGATATCAAGCGGATTCGAGTGAATAACATCGAAAATTAGTGAAAGCTATTAAGTAGTTGAGAATGATCAAAGATTAATTATTTATCTATGAATTCTTAAACTCTAGTTTGGAGTTTAAGAATTCACTGATGCAATTTTTGTATCGGATAAGAAAAACAACAAATTTACGTCATCCTGTACAAATTAGACATAACACAAAATTTGAAGACTTCAATTTTTAATATATTAATATTGTTTAAAAAATATTCTGCCGAAATATAAAAATACACATCAAAATGTATCATATTAATTGTTTTTTAATAAATAAGATCAGAAAATTAGAAATAAAACTAATTATATTTATTTGAATGTTACAACTACTTCAGTACTAAAAGAAAGTTCCACAAAGTTGAGCACCAAAAAAATTATGCTTCTTCTAATTATAATATGGTTCAAGATTCCATATTTATTTTATTACTAGCATGAAAATATTTTTGTAAATGCTATTTTTAATTCAATACAATTTACCTTTAAAAATTCTCAATAAATTTCTGGCAACGTTAAGTAAGTTGCACGTAAATCGTAAAGCAAATATGATTGTATTATTTTCATAAGATGATACATGGTTTATATATACATAGGAGTGCATATTTCAAGGAGAGAATTAGACCAAATCAGTGGAGAAATTAGACCAAATCAATGGAAAGAAAGTTATGGAGAGAATTACACCAAATCAATGGAGAGAAAGTTATGGAGAGAATTAGACCAAATTAATGGAGGGAATATTTTTTATTTCCTTTTATTATGCCCCCGCAAGATGTGTGTCGGTCGAGACACCAATCTAGACCCGTAAGAGATTGAACTGTGTCCGTGGCAATGGCTTTGTGAGTGCACTGCGAGTTGATTTGCCGATGAGACATGATAAATACGGAATTGGTTGGTTTCACCAAGTCCCCGAATGTAGTGATAATCAATGGCCACATGCTTCATCCGAGAGTGAAAGACGGGGTTGGCACATAGGTAGGTATCACCCACGCTATCACAGTAGATAATGGGAACGAATGACATGGAAATGCCTAGTTCCGAGAGCAAAGACATGAGCCATTGTACCTCTGATGCGTGGACGAAATTGTTTATACTCGACCTCAGTTGAAGATTTGGCTGCAAACCGTTGTTTCTTCGAGTACCACGAGATAGTGTGCCTTCCAAGGTACACGATGTGTGCTCCAGTCGAACTATAGTCATCACAATCACCTCCTCAATCAGCATCAGAGAAATCATGAAGAGATAGAGCGTTGTCCTTGTGATAGAACACAACGTAGGATTTTGTCACACCGAGGTAACGAAGGATTCATTTTGTCGCTTACAAGTGCTCGGATGTATGACGATGCATGTATTGAGAAAGTTTGTTCACGACATAAGCAATGTCCGGACGCGTGAAAAGAAGATATTGAAGGCTGCCAAGGACTTGACGGTACTCCGTCGGATCATCTAGAGGTATGCTCGAGATGGACGAGAGAGCTGATGTGGAGACCATCGGAGTGGACACAGGTTTGGCGTGTAGCATGTTGTGACGACCGAGGATGTCGTTGATATACTTTTGTTGAATGAGATGCAAGCCATTGACATTCCGAGTAACTTCTACACCAAGTAAGTAGGAGAGTTGTCCAAGGTCCTTGAGTGAGAATCTTGTTGCGAGAAGATCAATCACCCTCTGAATTTCACATGCTTGGTTGCCCGTGATAACAATGTCATCCACATAAACAAGAACAAACTTCGTGATATCCTTGGAACGATATATGAAAAGTGACGAGTTGGAGAAGGCATTGTGAAACCCTGACTGTAGGAGAAAGGTTCGAAGTTCATGATTCCATGATCATGGTGCTTGTTTGAGACCACAGAGCGCCTTCCGAAGTTTGCACACGTGGGAGGGGCGGTCACGATCAATGAATCCCGGTGGTTGTACCATATACACGTCGTCGTTGAGTGTACTTTGGAGAAATGCGTTGTTGACATCGAGTTGTCGAAGATCCCATAGAGGTAATAGTGAGACTTAGGATGAGCGGAATGGTGGCAGGTTTGATTACCGGACTGAAGATATCATGATAGTCAACTCCTGGACGTTGATGAAACCCCTTCGCGACAAGGTGTGCTTTGTACCTATCAATGGAGCCTTTAGAAAGACGTTTAGTACGAAATACCCATTTACATCAAACAATATTGTAGCTCGAATCTGGGGGTACTAGAGTCCAAGTGCCATCGCGAAGAAAAGCATCAAATTCCTCTGTCATAGCTTGTCGCCAATGCAGAAGTTTGGGAGCTTTAGAAACACATGTCGGTTCTATGTTCGGGTCATTAGGGAGGGTTACGGTTATGGACAATTTTGTGTTTGGCTTGGTGACGTGGTTTTTGGATCTTGTGGTCATTTGGTGAGTGTTTTGTGTTTGGTTTGGACATGGGTCAGTAGACGAGGTGGCGTGTGAGGGAGAAAGTGGTGGTCTCGGATCAGTGAGCACTGGTAAAGGATTCAAACGAGGAATCTTTGTTGTTACGTCATGTGTACGAGGGCCACAGATTGGAACAACTGTGAAGGGTGGAGAGGAGGAACATAGGGGCGAGATAGAGGAGGACAGGATAGAGGAAACATAGATGAGATGGGGAAAGGGAAATTGAGATTCAACAAAATCCACATGACGAGATACGAAGACTCGAGCCGACGGAACATGAAGACAAAGAAATTCACTTTGAGTGAGAGAATACCCGACGAAGATACAAGGTGTAGATGTTGGATCAAGTTTGTGAGTAGTGTAGGGACGAAGCCATGGGTAGCAAAGACATCCAAAGGATCGAAGTTTAGAGTAATTTGGAGTGGTTGTGAAGAATGTTTCGAAGGGAGATTTGAAGTTTATAACTAGCGTGGGAAGCCGATTGATGAGGTATACGGTTGTGGTAAGAGAGAAGGTCCAATACTGAAGCGACATGGAAGCATGAGAGAGAAGATTTAGCCTTGTCTCGACTATGTGTCGGTGTTTGCGTTTGGATATCCCATTGTGTTCGGGGTTGTGAGGCGGAGATGTTAGGTGAGATATCCCATGAAGAGAGAGGAAGTTCTTGAGGGCCATGTATTCACCACCATTGTCGAAATATAGATGAACAATTTTCGTTTGGAATTTGTTTTCGACGAGAGCTTTGAAGCGAATGAAGACATCATGAACATGAGATTTTTGTTGCAAAGAAAAGAACCATGTGTATCTTCTGAAGTGAACTCGTTTGGAATTTGTTTTCGATGGGAGCTTTGAAGCTAATGAAGACATCATGAACATGAGTTTTTGTTGCAAAGGAAAGAACCATGTGTATCTTGTGAAGTGATCAACGAAAATCACGTAATATTTGTAGCCATCAAATGATGGTATGGGTGATGTCCATACGTCGGAGAATATGATATCAAGAGGTCTTTTGGAGACAATGGAGGAGGTATAAAAAGGATGTTTATGCATTTTATTAACTGAACAAGCCTCACAAGACAATGATGTACTTGACGGACGGGACAAAGGAAAGGAAATAGTGGAGACGATTTTATTAAGGACTTCAAGAGAAGGATGACCAAGCCTAGAGTGCCACTCGGAGAAAGTGGTCTTGACTGTGGAAAAAGCAGTTGGAAACGAGATGGAGAGATTGGGCCGTGAAGTAGGGAGTTATGGCCACTCGTACACACCGTTGTTGAGTTCACCCTTGGTGATTCGTGCCCTCGTTTTAGATCATTCACGTGAAAATGAAACAGAAAGAGTTCGACCGAGAAATCGTTGTGAGTACAAAGTTGGTGTATGGAAATAAGATTTTTATGCATGTGAGGGACACAAAGAACATGTTGAAGGGAAAGGGAGCGAGAGGATGAGTGGAGAAGCATAGAACCGCTACCATCACCAAGTCCGACCCCATTCGGACCATTGTACGAAGAGTGAAATGATAGATTGGCAAGGTCTGTGGTGATGTGATGCGATGCTCCCGAGTCGAGCAGCCACATTGGAGAGTTTGATGGATTATGTGACACGTGATTGGCGGTAGCCTGCTAAGCAGATGGTCCCCGAGGACCTGAGGGTGGCGTGGGCTGAGGTTTGGCTTGCGAGCGAAGTAGACGACATTATTTTGCACTGTGGCCATGAACACCACAGAGTTGACATTTGCCTTGGTATCCCCGAGTGAAGGATGTGCGAGAATTCGAGTTGCGATGGTCAGAGACTGATTTGTGGTCTTTTCGCCATGTTCCCCGCGGTTTGTGTTGAACGTTGTGAGCCGAGAATGGAAGAGTTATTGACAAAGGTTGAGTCTGGATCAGATCTGCTTCATGATTGATGAGCTTCTCATGAAGCTCAACAAATTACGTCGGTGTGTCCTTGGCATTCACGATGTCTTTGATGGGTTTGATGTCGTCCCCGAGACCAGCAAGGATAAGGTCGAGGAGGTGTTCGTGATCCATCGACTTACCGAGGAGAACGAGTTCATCGGTCTTCACTTTGAAAAAATGCATGTAGTTGTCGATGGATCACGCATTTGATCCTTGATCTGCTTCAGATGCCCACGGCTAGAGCGACCGTACGTGGAGGCAAGTGTGGCCCAAGCCATTGCGGATGTTGAGGCCGAGGCAATAAGGGCTTGGCATGAGGGAGATATGGATCCGAGAAGGGCTGCAAAGATGAGATGATCCTAACGAAACCATTTATTGTACGCCAGATTTGGAACAACGACGTTGTTGGTCGTCATAGTCGCCGGTGGTGCTCCAGTAGGCTCGAGAAAATCTTCGAGATTGTACCCTTGAAGAAGAGCACAGATCTGGACTCTCCATGTGATATAGATTGTTGCTGTAAGTTTCGTAACATTGGAAACGTTGATATTGATCAACGTCATCATCGGATTGGCTGGATCAAAGGGAATGACAATATCGGAGGGAGCAGAGTTGCTCGAGAAATGTCCGTCGGTGGCCATGAAATATAGACGATTTATACATTAGACTATTTGGAACAACGACGTTGTTGGTCATCATAGTCGCCTGTGGTGCTCCGGTAGGCTCGAGAAAATCTTTGAGATTGTACCCTTGAAGAAGAGCACGGATCTGGACGCTCCGTGTGATATAATTTGTTGCTGTAAGTTTCGTAACATCGGAAACATTGATATTGATCAACGTCATCATAGGATTAGCCGGATCAAAGGCAGTGACGGTATCGGAGGGAGCAGAGTTGCTGGAGAAATGTCCGTCGGCGGCCATAAAAAAAATAATTATAATACGTCGTTAGACGATTTTTAGGCTCTGATACAATAAAGCAAATGTGATTGTATTATTTTCATAAGATGGTACATGGTTTATATATACATAAGATTACATATTTCAAGGAGAGAATAGACCAAATCAATTAAGAGAAAGTTATTGAGAGAATTAGACCAAATCAATGGAGAGAAAGTTATGGAGAGAATTAGACCAAATTAATGGAGGATATATTTTTATTTCTGTCTATTAAATTGATGTCATTTTGGATGCAAAAAGTTTAAATTTTTAAATGAAAATAGTGTTTGAGATAATTGAATTTAAACACTATAATTTATGAAATTGTTGATTCAATTCACATGGGTCCATGTTTAATTTGAAAGGACTTATAAAGCAAATAAAAAAAGAAATAATAATATTAATAATATAGCTGTCTAAGAAAGAGGAATAAGAGCAATAGACATAAGCTCGCTTTCCTCGCTTCATGGGGATCCCACGTTTGGCCAATCAAGTGGCTAAGCTTTGACCGCCGAGAAGGAGAGATATTGTTATCCCGAAATTACCCCTGTCATGACTCAACATAGGTTGACTATTTAAGGGGTAATTACGTCATATATGTATATTACCTGTTCATATCTCCCAAATCCTCCCCCCTGAAATTCAGGCTTGAACAGCTGGATTAGTGATTAACGAGCACGCAAATCCAATCCTCATTTCTCAGCTCTTAAACACTTTTTGAAACCCACTTGTGATTATTTATTATTTTAGCATATTGTTATGTTGTGTATATATACATTATTTTAAATATAGTGTGTACAAACATCCATGCATGCACATTGGTCTCTCATGCAGACAAATATATATCTATATGTGTATGTATATATCTGTATGTGTTTGTGTGTATTGCTTTCGACTGATCGAGCGTGATCGTCGGGATTATGATGTATTTGTCACGTGTTTCGGTGGGGAATTTCATGCCATTATACAATTATATTCAGTAACAATATATTTCCTTGCTATTATTTTTTACTAAGTTGTTTGTTGCTCAACCTTACCTCAGGGTTTAAGTTAAAATCCAAATCTTGTCGTGAATTTTCTACGGTTGTCTTTTTTTAGTTTTTGTTTTTTTAAAGGAAATTCATGTATTATGACTCAATAGTCTTATACAATTCTGGTTAATGCGTAGAAGTTTTTTTAACTTTCACGAAAAAATAGATATAAAATCAATATTTATTGGTTCAATTGATAAGCGAAATATGCACTATATCTCTTCCACCCAAATTTTGAAATTTTATTTTAAAGAGATTATTAATATTAATTAGATCACAACCGTAAAACCTTGATATGAAAATATCAAACAAGAATAATCACGTAAATCTGATCCACTGAATACTATTTCGCTAAGATTCACGGAAACATAATTAGCAAACCACAAAAGCAATTCCTTATTATACCCGGCCACTAATTTATTTTTATGGAGTAATTTGTCACCATTTTCTTTCACACCTACATTGGATAAATTCACCAAAATAAGTTAGTATGTTACGTAACTTGACCAATGGATTTTGTTAAAATTTATAATGACAGTTAGATTCGATAACTTTCATATTTGAAATAACCTGAATTTTATACTTTTTTTTTGAAGGTCAACCTCTGAGCATTGAGTAATATTAAACTTGCCACTTCAAGAAATAATTCAAAATTTATTTAAATTAAATTAACATATGCAAGTCAACCTCACTTAGAGACAACATAAGATAGAGAAAAGAATCCATAAAGTCAAATTGTGTGTAATCACATTACACCGTAAAATCTCATCCAATTACATATGTATCACTTAAACGGGTCAAGATCAAGGTTTTAAAAAAAATATATATATATATATATGTATGTATAATATAGTTGAAATTAATCTTGTCTTGTATGATGGGAAATAAAAGGGTCGGTGGTGTTTTTTTCTTTTGTTTAACGGGGAGTTAAAAAGGAGATTGAATACATTAGCTTGATGCATGTGAAATGAAGTTTCTTTTGGTGGGGTACAGGAAAAAGGTTCTACATGTAGTGGTGGGTGAAGCATCTTTCAGTGGGCTTCTCATGTAGGGCACATCCCTAAATGCTCCTGTCCACTTCTTTAAGCCCTCCCTCAGTGCTCACCAACCATCTTTGAATCAATATGGTCTTGCCCTTGTTGATCAAGGCTGGTTCCTTAGCATCAATGGATCTTTAGTATATACATACACTTGCATTAGTGTGTCTGTGTGAGAGAGAGAGAGAGAGAATGTTCATAGTTGCTACCTAAATGTGGACGTATCACCTACTTATTGGATTGGAGTTGCGATGTAACATAAGAGATCATGGAGCTAAATTCATGTCGGGACAAGGTGATGTCAAGGACGCTGATGACCTACAACTAATGTTCCATGTCCATCAAGGTAAGATTCATGTGTTCCAACAGAGATTTCATAAGACAGATGATTATACTAGATTCGGTGTTTCCGGATTATAGATCCCCGAACAGGGAAGGGTTGAGGGTTTGCTCAAAGTTTTATTAGGTAAAGAAAGAGAAAGTTTTGTCTTTGCTTAAACTCTTACAACGATGTAACATTCATGATTCAGGCAGCTCCGACTCTGTCACGGGGAATGAGGCGGAGTTCAGAGCCATGCTTCAGAAAGACATTGCCTGAGATCATAAAAAAAAAACAAGATGAGAAACAATAGTGTTTTTTGAGGATTTTTGCATCTTGTTATATAAACCACAAACACACATCAAACCAAACACATACATCTTTTCAACAAAATGGTAAGCTTAGACTGGAAATTAACAACTAAAGTTATGGCGAGATTCAACAAAGAGACAAGAATCAATGGCCCTCGTTCAGTCTCTGTCAGGTCGATCAGGGTATAAACACAGAAGTTTAGGTGTCTTGATTAAGGCACAGACATGGGAGCAATATACTTGGGCTCAGTTTTGTTATTGCGAAAAAAAATTCATAGATTGGAGAGTTTCATTTTCTCACCAAATGATTTCTAACTTAATATCGAGAACATCGCTAGATAAACTATCCCTCATGTGAAACTTGTCAAATGTGCAGTTTCAGACAAGAGGAAAAACATAAATCAGACACTGGTTTCACAAAATTCAGATCCATGTAGAATTTCAAAAACTATGGACATACGTACCTGCACTTTGCTGAGGATTGATTCCTACACCATCTGCAAGAGTAGAATACCACAAAACTCAGAAACCACAAAAGATTATGATGCAGGAAACTATGCAGCATTTAACACTTAAGGAATGGACCGCAGATGATGGAGGAAGAATCCAAATGCCAAATTCCCAGTTCCAAACAACAACTAAAAACCACAACGATAGAAGATTCTGACACTACTAATTGCACAAGATAACTAGCAAAATCGGACACTTGATATCAACTATCGGAAAAGAGAGTTCTTGTCTCTATCCAACACTCAGACAACCTTTGCATTCAACAACGCTAAATAGCCTTATCAATTGGATATCCAGTAATCAAACAGATATGAAGAATTCACAATTCGGGCACTGAGTTGATATATACATTGAAAGAGATTAACCAAACAATCACGCTATAAATTTTTCATGCAAAAGGTCGATTCTAACGCAACACAATACCGTTCCACACTCAAGATAAACTTCAATCTGAAAATAATGATTTACACAACATCATATTAAAAATGAAAATGAATACACATACCATTGGTGATAATAGCGCTGGTCTGGGGAGGAACCTTGAATTCTTCCGCCGCGAATTTCAGAACCGCCGTGAAGGGCGCAGCTTCAGGAACGCTAAACCTGCGATCCGAAAAATAAAAAACGATAAGGGGAAAAAAAACTGAAACAAAAAACCCTAACGACACAATTTAAGGGAAAAACATAAAATCAACGAAGACGAGGCGTTAACACAAGTAACCGAACGTGAAGTTCGGAATTTTGGACATACACTTTGAAAGGAAGCTTCGGATCTGATGTGAGTGTGACCTTGAAGGACACTTTACCACCGGTAGCCATGGTTTTCTTCCTCCTCTTCTAGTCGCGGCGATGGAAGAAGATCGACGGCTCAGCTGTTGTTCTTCACGATCTTCAGTTTTTTTTCCTAAAACATATTCAATGGTGATTCCATTTGCGTTTTTGTTAAGCCAATCATATTTCCAAATCGAAAGAGATGTAAATGGACTCAGCCCGAGAAATGAATTTAGGCCTAAAAGGCCTAATATGTCAAACCGGTTTTGTCACGTGTGTATACGGCTCAAAAAGGCAATACGGCCCAAAACGGGCTGTGAACAATGTAACTGCCATGTGTCCCAAACTACCTCTTCTCTTTGATCACTGCATTTGTAGGTCTAGCCATACATACATTGATTTTTTAAAATAAAATTGTTGTAATTCGAACAAATCATTCTAAGTTCAATTTCAAGTTTAAAACCAAGTTGAATTTCAGTGTTGAGTACGAGAGAATTTAGAGAGAGATTACACGATGTTTTGCGAGTTCGATTGAATCTTTGATTCAATCTACGTCTCGCAAAAAAAAAAAAGATGGATTCTAGTTAGAGTGAAGTGTTTATCAGTTTACGAAGAAAGAGAAAAAATTGAACGAAAAATTGACGAAGAATCGAGCTGTGCTCTGCATCATCTTCAACCTCCAAACGTAGCCTTATTTATAGGCTTATCCTTAACTTTTCACCCGTTCCAATTTTAACCCCTCAAGTTTGTAATTTTTCAAAAACACCCCTTCAACCGATTTAACTACTTCGAGCAGCAAATTTACAGAAAAGCCCTTGAAGACTCTCTCTCACTTGTTGTCTTTCCCTGCTTCTTCTTCTTCTTCTTCCTCGAATCACCTAGCCAAGAACATGATTATACAATCAACAAATCTTCACCTTAATCAAGTTCTTTGCTGACGTTAATGAACAAAACTCCATCTCTCTTTTCTTTACCAATTGCCCATACTAAGATTTAGTCTTCTACGTATAAGTGGAAGAGACATAAATGTAATTTAGGTTGATTAGGGTTTTCATATCTCTTGTATATTGCTATATAACTGATGTAATTATTCATTCAAGGAAACATACGAAAACCATTCCACATGGTATCAGAGCTGAGTGTCTAACGACAATTCGTTTCTCGGCGGCCTCTCCCTTCTCCCCCCCTCAAACCGAATCCGCCGCCCCTCGCCTCCCCCTCCCCCTCCCAACCTCGCCTCCCTCCATCCCCCACGCCTTCGCCGCCCCTCTCCTCCCCCCCCCACACTTCCCCACCCCACGTTCGCGGCCTGTTGTTATAGCATCGTGGTCGACTCCCTCCTGTCATCGGCTCAACCCTAAATCTAAACCTAGATCCAAAATCCACGTTCACCTGTTACCGACGTCCAAATTTTAGCCGTACCCGATCGGGCACTAACTACCCGATCATCCCACGTTTTGCCCTACCCGACTGGGCACTCATATATTACCCGATCGAGCACCTTCCTACCGCTCCAAATTCTCACGCCGACAATGGCTACCTCCTCCGCTGCTGATGCAACTCCGGCGTTCAACGTCAATGATCCTCATGCAACACTCCTCACCGTCAACATGACAAACGTGACGAAGCTCACCTCCACAAACTATATGATCTGGAGTATTCAGATCCGTGCACTCCTTGAAGGTCATCGGTTGGAGTGTTTTCTCCAAACCGATTCACTTGTTCCCGATGCCACTATCGCTGTTAATGGCATCTCAAACCCGAATCCAGCGTTTGCGCCCTTCAAACAGCAAGATCGTCTCCTATTCTCGGCCATTTTAGGAGCAATATCGCCCCCATTACAACCGATGATTGCTAGGGTTTCATC
>CM071865.1:35479827-35493992 GCA_036759665.1 Gynandropsis gynandra | reverse complement strand
CTACACGCCTTTAGTGATGCAGATTGGGCGGGAGATCGTGATGAGTATATTTCTACGGGGGCATACATTGTTTACCTTGGCAGCCATCTCATTTCTTGGTCTTCCAAGAAACAGAAATTCACTGCTAGATCATCTACCGAAGCGGAATATCGTGCTATCGCGGATACAGCAGCAGAACTTCGATGGATCACGTCTCTCTTAACGGAACTTGGTATTTCTTCGTCACAACCTCCAGTCATTTATTGTGACAACATTGGTGCAACGTATTTGAGCGCAAATCCCGTTTTTCATTCTCGCATGAAGCATCTAGCTTTGGATTACTTCTTTGTTCGTCAACTAGTGCAAGGCGGTATCCTTCGAGTTTCTCACGTCAACTCCAAGGATCAACTAGCGGATTTACTCACTAAACCGCTCGCTCGTCAGCCATTTCTTACACTTTGTCACAAGATCGGCATCACCGAAGGTGCTCCATCTTGAGGGGGCATATAAGTGGAAGGGACATAAATGTAATTTAGGTTGATTAGGGTTTTCATATCTCTTGTATATTGCTATATAACTGATGTAATTATTCATTCAAGGAAACATACGAAAACCATTCCACAATCCTCAGCAATTTTAATGCTGAGTTAACCTTGTTTATCGGAAGGGTCTTCGTGAAAGCATTCGCTGGGTTTTCTTGAGTCCCAATTTTCAGAATCTTTACATCTCCTTGAGATATAATATCTCTTATAAAATGAATATGAACATCGATGTTTCGTCCTTTTATGATGAACATGATTCTTCGAGAGTGATATAGCACTCTGTGAGTCACTCACTATACACTTCAGAAAAATTTTGTTGCATACTGAGCTCATTTACAATTTCGTTAAGCCAAATAGCTTCCTTAACTGCTTCTGACAAAGCCATGTATTTGGCCTCTGTTGTTGAGAGTGCCACCACATGCTGGAGATTTGATTTCCAGCTTACCACATTACCTCCGACCATGAACACAAAACCAGTTATTGATCTGCGTTTGTATAAGTCTGCTGCATAATCAGCATCACAATATCATTTGACCATGAAATTAACACTAGCTTCTTCCTCTGTGATCCCTTGTTGTATCTCAACACCCATTTCACTGCATTCCATTGACTCTCTTGAGGGTTACTCATAAACATGCAAATAACACCAACTGGATATGCAAGATCAGGTCTAGTGTCGATCATTGCATACATGATTGACCCAACAACATTTGAGTATGGTACTGCCTCCATATGTGAATTGTCTATTACTCAACCTTCAACAATGATCCTGAGTTTGAAATGAGCTCCTAACGGTGTAGAAGTTGGTTTAGATTGATCCATGCTGAATGTCATTAACACCTTCTGCAAATAATCTTCCCGTGAAATTATCAGTTTACCAGCATTCCTATCTCTATCAATAACCATTCCTAGGATCCTTTTGGCCGCTCCTAAATCCTTCATTTCAAATTCTTTGCCTAGCATTTCCTTAGGTTCTGTAACTCTGTCACATTCCTTGCTGCTATTAACATATCATCTACATAAGTCAGTAGATAGATATACGAACCATCTTGCAATTGTTTGAAGTAAACACACGCATCAAACTTGCTTCGACTGAAACCTTGATCTATCATAAACATGTCAAATCGTTGATTCGTTGCCTAGGTGACTGTCTAAGACCATACAATGATTTCTTAAGTAAACAAACCTTGTCACTTGAGTCTTTTTCCTCAATGCCTTGTGGTTGTTTCATTAGAATCTTCTCCTCCAGATTACCATGAAGAAAGGCTGTCTTAACATCAAGTTGTTCAAGCTCTAAACCTAGGTAAGTGACCAAAGATAATAAAGCCTGATCGAAACATGTTACCTACTGGAGAGAAGATTTCATGATAATCAATTCCTTCAATTTAAGAATACCCTTTCGCCACTAACCTGGCCTTGAATCTTTGTTGTTCAGTCCCTATTATTCCTTGCTTGAGCTTGAATATCCACTTACTCCCTGTGACCCTTCTTCCTTCTGCATTCTGTACCATCTCCCAGGTTTGATTTTTCTTTAGTGAATCCATTTCATCTTCCATGGCTCTTTTCCATTGATGCCATTGTTTACTTCCCTTTGCTTCTTGATAACTCTTTGTTTCTTCTATTTCTAACTCACTGGTAGAAACATATGCAAATTCCGTGATATCAGTCTCTTCATATCTTGAAGGAATTTTGATGTTTCTTCTCGGTATGTCCCTTGCAAGCTTGTAGTCCGTTAGTACTATCTGATCATATGTATCTTCATTTTGTTTTCCTTATAGGCTTCCTGATGCGTTATCAAAGTTAAACAAATAACCTAAACTACCCGCAAGTGCACGACACGTGTGTAGTACTTCAGGTGTCGATCCCACAGGGACTACGCAACACAACCTAAACTCAAACTACGAATCAAACTTGCTAACGAACGGAATATGGTTTTAAGAATGAAATACTAAAAAGCAAATTAACAAATTAGTTCTTAAGAATGAGACAAACGTTCCAGGAAACCGGTTTCACCACAAGACTACCGAAACCAACAAACAACCTACCTATCATGCAATCCCAGTCAAGTTATCTAAGGCAGATGATCCTAATATGATATCTACCCTCTCTCGACGCATAGACACGTGATCTAGTCAAATTATCCCCTACTTTCATGGCAGACACCTTTAACTAAATCCATAAGACCTGTGATTCATCCGTTTTACCCTCAACCGCTGCTACCCTACTTTCGTGACCTAACCTCGGTTGTTAGAAACTTGATCTTCTAGGACTAGAATTCTCCTTTCGGTCCTTCTCCTAATACCTAACACATGCATCTACGTGGCCATTGCAAACACAAGTCAATTAAGCACTCAGATAAAGAATAGATAAACGAAAACGGGAAGATGCATTCAAAGATAAATCAAAAGTGGTTCCGGGATAGCCATGGGCTAATCCCTTCTCCTAGAACAAACAAACCACTCGTTCATGCGTCCGTAAACAAACATAAACAAAATAGAAGGTCTAAGGAACATGAAAACCAAATGAAACCGAAGTATGAAGTTAATCTCCAATGCTCCTTGCAAGTCTCCTTCGCAAGAACCTTCTTCTTCTCTCTACTCTCTCCTCTCGATCAAGAACTGATACTGAGTGAATGAGCTCGACCTCTTACTCCTCTCCTCTTCTTTCCTTCCTCTTTTCTTTCCTTTTCTCCCTCTCTTTCTTTCTGGCCGTTCAGTTCTTCCTTATGTTGCAACAGCCACCGATTGTTGTCTTTTCATGAGTTTCCGTTCTTAAATAAGTTGGGTGATGTTTCCATTAGTTCCTCCAGCAAAATATCACTTATTCCTCTTCTCTAAAGTTATTTTCCTTATTGTATAAGTCCCCAACAAAATCCCATTTGTTTTAAATCAAATTAACTTATTTGGAGTTGCAGGTGATGGACGCGGCCCGTGCGGGCAGGGTAAGTGACCCGCTCGGGTACGGTGCGGAAGGTCGCATGGGATCGCGATGAGAAAAGAGGCTGCCTGCTCGGGCTCAAGGGCTGCCCGCTCGGGCTCAAGGTCTGCCCGCTCGGGCTCAAGGTCTGCCCGCTTGGGCTCAAATGCTGCCCGCTCGGGCTCAAGTGCTGCCCGCTCGGGCTCAAGCCCCGGGCGTGGTATTTCTCGCCCGACTCGTGCTCAATTCGCTGGACAAAATCACCGTAACAAATGCCCACTCGGGCTAGGGAGTTACCCGCGGGATAGTGGCTATTCCATGCCGATTCTCGTCTCGTTTGTCCCGTGATGATCCTCGATGTTGGTACTTTGTCTCGTGCACGTCCTTTAGCTCCGAAATGAACCGAATATGCATAAAAACCTGTAAGAACATGAAAACACGAAAACAAGTAAAACAGATACGGAATCATATGTAAAACATCGCATATATATCATAACTATCTCTAAAATTGTGCAAGAAATACGTATGAAAACGAGATGATCACTTCCCCTGTGTATTCAGTTGTAGGTTCTTCATCTACTTGATCCATCTTATTTCTAGTACTTGTCTGACTCCCAAGTGTTGTTGCTTCATCTTGAATCTCAGTTATTTGAACTAGATCCTTTACCAGAAATGGCAACTGGACTACCTCTACTCTCCTTGTATTCTTTTCAGGTTCCTCCTTTTCCATTTCTGTCACTTCTTTGAACATTGCTTATCACTACTTTTCCTTCCTTATGCAGTCATACCTTGTATCCTTTAGTTCCAAAAGGATAACCAATGAAGAAACCTTGCTTGGCTATATTCTGAGTTTTTCCTTTATCACTGTAAACATAAGCTACACAACCAAATCTCTTCAAATGTTTGTAGCCTTCTGACCTGCCATTCCATTTCCTTTGTGGTATATCACATCCTATAGCCTTTGATGGGGATTTGTTGATGAGATACACTGAAGTTGAAGCTGCTTCTGCCAAGAAACTCTGTGGTAAACCAGATTCATTAAGGAGACATCTCACCTTCTCCACAATAGTTCTGTTCATTCGTTCCGCCACTCCATTCTGTTGGGGAGTGTATACGCATGTTTTATGCCTTTGCATGCCTTCATCTATGCACAATCTGTCAAATCTTTGATTACAGAATTCCAATCCATTTTCTGTCCTTAGAGTCTTGATTCTCTTGCCTATCTGATTTTCACTCAATGTTTTCCATTCCAAAAATCTTTCAAACACCTCATCTTTTCTTTTCAGAAAATAGATCTATACCCTTCTAGTATAATCGTCTATAAAGGTTGTGAAATACTGATATCCAGACTGAAAAAATGGAATGTTGGGTCCTTCTAAAACACCTAGGGATATTAAATTTCTCTTAAGTTCCGGTATATACCTGGCATGGGTTAAAGTGACAGTAGATCCATCATGTGTTGTCAAATGGATCTTTCCTATTCCTTTTATCTTGCATACTAAGTTGCTTCCCATCTTCACTTTGCCACAATTCTGTTCTTGAAGTTCTGTAAACCATTCTTTGCGAGGTGACATGTGATATGTACAACCAGAATCGAGTATCCATTGTTCATCAATATCTCGGTCTACTGCTGATAGTGAATCATGTTCTATCACTGAAAGAACTTCCATGTCTGTCACACTACCTTTCACAATAGCTGCTTCACCTCTTTATTCTGAAGCTTCCTTATGGTACTTCTTTTAGGCATTACATTCCTTTTTGAAATGTCCACGCTTCCCACAAAACAAGCAATCCCCTTTCTCTCTGGATTTAGAACGAGATCTCCCTTTCTTATTACCATGTTGGTGACTATCTCGTTTCTCTGATCTGCCCCTGACCATCAATCCTTCAGCATTAGATTTATAACCCTTACCTTGTGAAATCAATTCCAGTTCTTTTGATCGAGCAGTTGCCTTCACCTCCTCTGGTGTAATGGTTGTTCTTGAGTACTTCAAAACTTCTCTAAGTTGCTGGCAATGAGTTCAAAAGGTACACTGCTTGATACTCTTCTTCAACTTTAACTTGAAGATTTTGTAGATCTGACATCATCTTCTAAAATATATCTAGATTTTCTTCCATTGTTTTGCTTTCATCCATCCTGATCCTTGATAATCGTTGCATCAGATACATCCTATTTGGGAGTGATTGTTCAAGAAATTTTCTTTCCAACATATTCCACAATCCAAACCCTGTTTTTTCTTGAATCACTTTTCTCAAAATCTGGTCTGATAAGCAAAGAACTAAATTTCGAACCCTTCTACTTCTCTCGGCTCTTGTTATTTGAACTTGTTCCCTGCTATCCTTTTCTTGGATTCTAGACCCTTGTTTGATTAATATTGAAGCTATACATGTAGACTCCATGACTGATCCTGGTTCCACTCCTGAAATAGAGGATCTTTTTGGGGTCTTGAGCTCATCTTTGAGTTCTTCTTCTGCATCCATGTCTCATGTTATTGGGTCATCCGTTAAAGCTTCATGTAAACCCATAATTTCGAGACTAATCAATATATTTTCTTTCCCAAATATGAAATCTCCTTTACCGTCAAACTTCTCCACGTCTAACTTCTGCATTGTAGCCATTGTTTCTTGGACCTTTACACTTCTTGGATTTCCACTCGGCCTCTTTTCAACTTTGAGCTTTGCTGAGTACTCCCTGGTTTAGAACCAGACTCTTATACCAATTGTTGTAATTCGAACAAATATTTTAAGCTCAATTTCAAGTTTGAAACCAATTTTCGAGATGGATTTGAGTGTTGAGTATGAGAGAGAGAGTTTAGAGAGAGACTACACGGTGTTTTACGAGTTCGATTGAATCTTTGATTCAATCTACGTCTCGGGAAAAAAAGAGATGGATTCTAGTTAGAGTGACGTGTTTATCGGTTTACGAAGAAAGAGAAAAAATTGAACGAAAAATTGGCGAAGAATCGAGCTGTGCTCTGCATCATCTTCAACCTCCAAACTTAGCCTTATTTATAGGCTTATCCTTAACTTTTCACCCGTTCCAATTTTAACCCCTCAAATTTGTAATTTTGCAAAAATACCCCTTCAATCGATTTAACTACTTCGAGCAGTGGATTTTCAGAAAAACTCTTGAAGACACTCTCTCTCATTTGGTGTATTTCCCTGCTTCTTCTTCTTTCTCGAATCACCTAGCCAAGAACATAATTATACAATCAACAAAAATATTGGAAAATTATGTAAGGTGTTATTTATAAGCTAATATCTAATCTAAATTCCTTCACCAAGTCCCGAGGATTGAAGATTGTGATAAGTTGTTAATTTCATTAGCTCGATGAAACACGAAAGAGTGCAATTCGTAGGAAGCAAATGATTGAGGCGCATGGTTTGCTATGTTGTTATTGACTTTTTGTTAATTCTGTTGTTTGTATTTTGAGATTATATGAGACACACGTGGTTTGCTATGTTGTTATTGATTTTTTTTATTTATGTTGTTTGTATTTTGAGATTATATAAATCATCGTGTCTATATTGTGGGTTTTTATTAAGAATATTTTTTTTTATGAGAAATTGGAGAGTTGTAATCTTGAATTCACTAAATTCTTTCTTTCATTTCAATTTCTCAACCCTTTTTCTAGTTGTTGTAATAAATGGTGACAAAGTCGTGGTTGACAATGACTCGTTGGAATGATATTGCAAACAAGACGATATCAAAAGAAGTTGAAGATACACAGAAGATAATCTCTGATGAAAAACTGAAATAGATGGTGAAAGGATTTAAGATGATGCGAGAATCTTGGGAGATGATCATGCAAACACTACAAAAAAACACGCCAGTTGCAACGAACGGGCAACGGATCCGTCCGTTGATGATCATTACCAACGGATTGCAACGGATACGCAAGAAATTCTAACGGGCAGTAATCCGTTGCAATCCGTCGCAAAGTTCAACGGACGATTAAGGGACAGTTACCGTTGCTACCGTCCGTTGCAATCCGTCACAAATTTTAACGGGCGTTCAACGGATATCTTCCATTTACATGTTCCGTTGAAAACCCGTTAGAAATTCTTCAAAAAGGCTAACGGTCATCCGTTGCAGTTTGTAACGGGTGTCCATTGGCAATTGTAACGGATACCCATTGCAATTGTTAATTTCGAGGACTTTCGGTGGAATAAATTCACGTGAACTTGCAACGGACATCCGTTGAGGTTTCCAACGGATGTCCCGCTTATCTTTATCTTCAAGATTGATGAATATAAAAACAGACTACAATGTTGCTGAAAATTGCATGGATTCACTTTGCAAAACCATGCGTGAATATTTATGAGAAAATAATCAAGCTCCTGAGGCATACTACGAAACAAAGAATGTGTTAAAAGATTTGGGAATGTCACATGAAAAAATTGATGTTTGTAAAAACAGTTGTATGTTGTTTTGGGGAAATGATAAAGACTTGATGGAATGCAAGTTTTACGGGGCAGACAAATTTCGGCCAAAAAAACCATTTTCACGTAAATATGTACCATATAAGAAAATGGTTTATACGCCTGTAGCAAACAGGTTGAGAAGGTTATTTGAATCGAAAAAACCGCTGCGGCAATGAGATGACACGCAGAACACTCGAGGGACGAAGGTATAATGCAACATCCATCGTATGGTAAGGCTTGGAAAGATTTCAATGAAATATTTACTGAGTTCGCGTATGCAACGAGAAATATTTATCTTTGCCTCTGACCAATGGTTTTAGTCCATATGAACAATCTAGAAGTCAATATTCTCTGCAGCCGGTGATTTTATCTCTGTATAATTTGCCTCCCGATATGTGTTTGAAAAGATAGGTAATGTTTCTGACATTGCTGATTCCAGGATCAGAACATCCGAAGAAAAGTTTCGATGTGTTTTTGCAGCCCTTAATTCATGAATTAAGACATTTGTGGAACGAAAGAATTCTTGCTTATGACGTGAGTACAAAGCAAAATTTTACATTGAAAGCGGTCTTGTTGTGGATAATTAGCGACTTTCCTGCCTATGGAATGTTATCTGGATGGAGCACACATGGGTGATTAGCATGTCCATATTGTATGGAGGATACAGATTCACTTCGACTAGTACATGGTAAGAAACCATGTTGGTTTGATTGTCATAGAAGATTTCTTCATCGTGGAAATGCTTTCTGGAAAGATAAAAAACACTTTCGAAAAAACATTGTACAAAGAAAAGAGACATCGTGCATGCAAATCGGAAGACAAATCCTTTACGAAAGATTGAACATAATAGGCGATTTACAAGAATCGGTAGAATGTGGTGGAGATCGTGGGCATCTTAAACCTAAAGGCCAAGGTGAATGTCATAAGTGGTATAAACGTAGTATCTTTTGGGAACTACCATATTAGAAATCATTGATATTACGTCATAATTTAGATGTTATGCATATCGAAAAGAACTTTTTCGATAACATCATCAATAATGTTTTGAATGCGGCTCGTAAAACTAAGGATGATATACAATAAACAAAAGATTTGAAGACAATATGCCGACGACCTGATTTGGAATTAAGAGATGGAAGGTTACTTGTCCAATACTCATATTGTCTAATCCGGCGAAAACAACATTATTAAAGTGGTTAAAAGAAGACGTTAAGTTTCCAGATAGATATGCGTCGAACATTGCTCGGTGTGTGGATATTGTTGGTTCGACAAATTTATTCGTTACAATTTTTCAACGGGCTTCCATTGCAATTTTGTAACGGGCATCCGGTACAAATTTATTCAACGAGCGTCCGTTACAAATTTTCAACGGCGGTGTCCGTTGGACTTTCCGTTACACTTTCTCAACGGATAATATCCGTTGCAACTCCGTTCCAATTAGCAACGGATCTCGATTTGCAATGATCGATTCCCAACGGGTAAGAATCTGTTGCCGTCCGTTTTGGAAGAGCCTTTTCCAACGGATTTAAGGCGTTTTCCAACGGATTTTTCCATTGGAAAACGCATGTTTTTTTGTTGTGAAAGTACATGTATCATGACGTCTTCTACAACAATAAAGATCAGGTTATGTGTTTACATCTGCTACTTTGGTTGAAATGACTTGGTTGATATCGTCTGTAATTGGAAGTTAGGTTTATCTCGATAAAAATAACACAATATGGGCATGTGACAATCCTCTTTTCTGAAATTGTATTGTACATATCAATGTAATAGCCGAAAGATAAAAACACTGCTTTCGTGAGAGTTATAACTAGACCTAAATATTTTCCGTTCTAAGTTCTAATAAAAGGTTATCAAGTTAGATCTTGAACATCCTTGCTAAGATATCATGTTGGTTTTTCGATGTCAAATCTTGGTGTTTCAGGAACCGCTGTATTTCTGGCAATTTTGGATTGTATATAAAATTTATAAATAAATATGGATAGCCAACATGTTTACAAACAACCATGGTATCCAAATAATATGCTTCATAAATCTGCTTTTCCCTCTGAATGAAGAAGGTAATATAAAACTTTGACCTTTTTCAATTGTTGACTATATAGATGTACAGTTTTCTAATTACAATTTATTTTGGTTATTTCTAATATACGAAATTTGTTCCAATTTAACCATACAAAATCAGTCAACCACGAGTTGTTGGAATAGACAACCTGAACATAATAGAAGATCCACTTCAGATTGTTGTTCTTGCCATCAATATACTGTGAATTCTCTTAAGCCCATACAAAATCTAAATTTAGTTTCTGATGATGTTATCGATTTTAGCTCAATGTCTATATTGTAACAACCTTCTCCATGAGGAAATAATAAAGGAGAGGCAAGTAAATAGAGTGCAACTATGTGATGAAGATGTATTCAGTACTTTGTCTCTGCAAAATTATATCATGTGGTTGTAATGATTCGTTAAAATTTCTTATCAACAAAGCATCAATTTTCGTAACTTAGGGCAAGTTTTATATCCGTAACTCATATTCTTGAGAAACAACTAGTCAGAGCTTCAAATAAACAATTTGTCCATTTCATGTTAGCCACTCACCAATTGCTCTATAGACTTTCGCGTATGGTTTACATTTATCGAGCATGTGTTTTAAGCAATTCACCAAAACTGGTTTCAAATCATTACATTTATGATGTCGACACTCCAGAACCACTACAATTTCATTGAATAAAATAATAGTGGACATAAGTGTAAGTGATTATGTGAACATGGTCGTATGCATTATAGAACTTATGTTGGTTGTGATCTCATTCGTTGTATCGTTGATATAAAGTTGCACAAATTTTGGTTGATCATTTTCTAGTTGTAAGAGATTACCAATTTTGTGATAAGTTTGACAGTTCGAATATATAAAGGTCTTGGCCAATATTACGAATGTGTCGATTTTACAAACCATCGAAGTAAATACAAAAAATGCATTGTAAGCCCAAACATATTGCGTAAAATGTTTGGAAATTTAATTATGTTGAATAACAAGATCTTCTGAGAATTTTTGGGGTGGGGTCATGTTATGAAGTTCAACTTTCCCATGTAAACAACAAAGGGAGAATTTTGGTAAGAAACATTCTTTGCCTTTGTTAACTCTCTAGTTGAACCACATTTGTGTATTGAAATGCTTGTATTCATAGTATGTGTCATCTACATCATCATAACCTAGGCGACATTTTTACACGAATAAAAATTTGTTTTGATTCGTGCACTCCAAGTTTCCAACTGTAGTAAAGTTGGAGATGGACAAAATAGAAAGTATGTATTAGGATATCCTATATACGAGATCACATCATTTTCACATGAATACAAAATTGTCTTGATGCGTGGACTCCAAGTTTCCAACTGTAGTAAAGTTGGAGAGGGGCGAATTTTTTGGGTTGCAAGCCGACACACCTATGAAAGAGAGACGAGTAGAAAAATAAGTATTAAACGGATTTCAATTGTTTGTGTATGGTAAATGTATATTTTACTGGATATATTGTATTAAACTTTATTAAGAACATTGTTTATGGATGAAACTTAACTCCTAATAACACAATATGGATACCTATTAAGTCGTGTGGAAAACCATACAAAGCAAAGAATAAAAATCACAAAAGCGAGCAGTGGTAAACCTAAAAGTAAATGTCCATACATAAGTATTGCGGAGCGTTCTAAGAGTGAAGGCTTAACATAAAAGTCTTAGTGTTCACATACAAAAAAAATCACTGCCTTGGACATTGTTACCGAGGATGTTTCTGAGCTTGCAAAGATCCTAGAGAAAGTTAATGTATATAATTACACATCCTAAAAGCATAACTATCATAAACAACAAAACATACATGAATACACGCATATTGCCTAAGATGTGCGAGTTTATTGCTTATTTGTTTCACTGGTCTTCGAGAATTTCACCTTGCTGCTTGAGGAACACAAAAATTGTTGGTTGTCAAATTCATTGATGTTTGTTTTCCTTGGTGTGGACTAAGGAGATGTTGCTTGAAATGGATAGACCGAAACTGCGTTGTGGGGACATAAAACGTTGTTGCAATGGAAATTCAAAAGTGAGGCAAGAGTAATGCATTGGTATATATCTAGTGAAAGAAAAATGTTTATTTATTTAAATATCTTGAGTAACCAATAGTTACCAACGAAGGAGTACTACTCTTACCAAGTCATGTCTAGCTCCCTACATATAGATGTTTGTAAATTAGGTTAGAGAAAACCAACATGTATAATGATTCGTTCTCAGTGACTTTACTAACTCAGTAGATGAAGAAGACACTTCATTAACGACTCCTCGAGAAGGACAATGGTGTAGGAGAAAGCGAAATTGTCAACTTGAATCGGCCTTTCTTATGGACTAAGCACAAAAGCTTTAGAGGACAGTCTCGTGCAGCTGTGTGTTGGGTAATATGAATAGAGAACCCTTACCATCATAGCAAAATTTTATACAAAAATATTAAAAGAGAACCATAAGGTCTTTGCACGTCAATGCAAACTCAGATTGGCATCATTCTCTTTAACTGTAGACACTGACACATCAAGCAACTGCTCAACCTCTTTGTCAAAAAGGAGGAAAAATTGAGATGCCACCATCATCAATCACACGAACATGCATGCGGTATCTCCAATGTAATATTTTTTTACTGGAAACTGTATATGAAAAAATCATTAATAATAAGAGTTGTTCGAATTTTTTTTGCAATAATCACAGTAAACCCCTTTGCTTGCCCATGAAGTTGAATTCTTGTTGGCCATAGCATTTACTTTCCGCGATTACTTCTACAGCCTAAGTAATACCAACCATAGTTGACTGTTAAAATCTAGAGTCCAAAGAAAAATTGTCAAACCAATATGAGTAATGCATTAGCAAAGAACTAACAACTTAGAAAAGGAGACTCATCAGGTACCTATGACAACTCAATTGTCTAAGTTTCCCTGCAATACGTCCTAGAAAGTGTAAGTAAAGTAATTATCCACGTTCGATAGTCCCTCATGATGTGGTTAATCTCAAGTACTAATACCTAGACTAACGTTTCCGTAAGAATACGGAACGTGTAGTACCAAGGTCGAACAGAAGGGAATCGATGCAACTCTAAAGCTAGTAAACTAATGAATAAAAAGGTTAACATCAATAAGTGTTTGGAAGCTAAACTAACTAATTAACGAATTAAATTCAATTAACTAAAAACACCACAGGTTTTGGGAGATGCACGATGATGCAATGAAGTTCTAACATGATCATTGGTCTTAGATATTATCACGAGTTCAAGGAATTCAAGCTCTAATATAGGAGCTGACTGGCATAGACTTGTCCACTACCTAGCGTGCGTACTACCAATCTCCTAATTGTGTAATCTCACCCACTAGATGCATTAAGACCGCAATCCTAATCCCTAGATTCAATCAATCGACTTGACGTGGATTCTAAGTTGATTAAATCCTAAATCATGGCTAAGTTCCAAAGTCTAATCCCTTGGCGTAGATTCATTAGACATCTACAACAATTCATTCAAGTAGCATGCAAGATCCAAAGCATTAAGAACAATCAATCATTCTAAGAACAATCAAATACCATAATCATTCATTCAAGTGGCGTACAAGAATAAAAACATTAAGAACCACCAAGCATTAAGCACAAGACATCATTACATTTCGGCAAAGCTCTCTAATTCGTAGCTACTAGATCACTCCGACATCGACTTGAAAACAAAACACGAAAGAAAACTATATTCAACATGGATAAAGAAACTGACTGGCGCAGACTTGTCCACTACTTGCGTGCGTACTATCAATCTCCCGATTGCATAATCTCACCCACTAGATGCATTAAGACCGCTATCCTAATCCCTGGATTCAATCAACCGACCTAGCATGGATCTAAATTGATTAAATCCTAAATCATGTCTAAGTTTCAAAGTCTAATCCCGTGGCTGATCATCTCGTTTTCATACGTATTTCTTGCACGATTTAGGAGACGTTTTTGATACATATGTGATGTTTTACGTATGATTCCGTATCCGTTTTACTTGCTTTCGTGCTTTTCATGTTCTTACAGGTTTTTACGCGTATTTGGACCATTTTGGAGCTAAAGGAGCATGCACGGAGCTAAGGAGCACTTCGGGGATCATCACGGGACAAACGGGACGAGATTGAGCAGGGAGAAGCCTCCACCCGGTCGGGTACAAGCCTTACACGATCGGGCAGAACCCACGGGGCTTTGGACAGGACAAACCACACGACTCGGGCAAGCACATGCCCGAGCTGTTGCC
>CM071865.1:35451349-35466008 GCA_036759665.1 Gynandropsis gynandra | reverse complement strand
AGAAAGCTCGGAACAAAGCTCCTATTCTCAACATGTCACCCGCAAACCGACGGCCAAACTGAGGTCGTCAACCGGACCTTAGGGACATTGCTGCGGGCAACGATCGGCAAGAATCTGAAGAATTGGCTCGAGTGTCTACCTCACGTGGAGTTCGTGTACAACCGAGCAACGCACTCAGTGACCAAGTGCTCGCCGTTTGAAGCAGTCTATGGCTTCAACCCAATCACGCCATTGGACCTTACCCCGCTGCAACACAACGAGATCGTCAACCTCGACGGAGCAAAGAAAGCAGAAGCAATGAAGAAGCTTCACCAAAGCGTCCGCAACAACATTGTAAGGCGAACCGAGCAATATGCAAAGCAAGCCAACAAACACCTCAAGGACGTCAAGTTCAAGGTTGGAGATTGGGTGTGGCTGCACCTAAGGCAGGAGCGTTTCCCCAACAAACAAAGTTCGAAGCTTACCCCGCGCGGAGCCGGCCCTTTCCGCATAATCGAGAAGATCAACGACAACGCCTACCGCGTCGAGCTTCCAGGTGAGTATAACGTATCCTCCACCTTCAATGTCACTGAATTGGTTCGTTTTGATGCAGATGAACCTGTTTTGAGGGCAAAACTTTCGCAAGGGGGAGGGGATTATGAGGGCATTACAACGAGCTACGACTCTAACGAAGGAGAGGAGCGGAGCAAGGATGAGCCGAGCATGGATCACAACGAGGACGAGCTTAGCATAGGCGAGACAAGCACGGGAGTGGATGGAGAGCTAGGATAAGACGGAGCACACATTGACATGCCAGTGGTCCACGACAAGCCACTCACGAGATCCCGAGCAAAGAGCCTTCGTACAAGAATCAATGCGTACGTAGCTCAAGTGCTTCTCAACAACCGTCAGGAGTTCAACAACGAAGAGGGAAACATCAGCAGCAATTTCCCAAAAGCCAAGTCCCTCTTCGTCATCAATGAAGCCCAAGGAACTCCATCAAGTGGCTTCGTGAACAAAAGCAACAACACAAGCAACGAATTTCCATATATAGACCGCCCTAGTTCGTCTTGTGCTCCGGGAGTCCAAGCCGAACGTGTGACTGTATCGAAGGTCCCATCCGCAGCCTTCGTGGTGTCCCGCGATCCACCCGTCATCCACTACTCCTTTGAAGGGCCGAACGAGCACCCCTTTTGGCCTGTTCCCCTTCGTCCGCCTTCACTATCATCGAGCCTCGGCTAGAGAGTGCCCCTAGGCCTTCTACCGACTCAAACCAGTCCATACTTGCGGCTAAAGCTTCGGTGCTTGTATCAATGCATTACGAACGCTATCCTAATCCCTGGATTCAATCAACCGACCTAGCATGGATTCTAAATTGATTAAATCCTAAATCATATCTAAGTTTCAAAGTCTAATCCCCTGGCGTAGATTCATCACACCTCTACAATCATTCATTCAAGTAGCGTGCAAGAACGAAAGCATTAAGAACAACCAATCATTCTAAAAACGATCAAATACCATAATCATTCATTCAAGTGGTGTACAAGAATAAAGGCATTAAGAACCACCACGCATTAAGCACAAGACTTCATACATATCGGCAAAGCTCTCTAACCTGTAGCTACTAAACTACTCGGACATGAACTTAGAAAACAAAACACGAAAGAAAACTATATTCAACATGGATAAAGAATGAGATCACTCCCTATTCTATTACTGATATCTTCAACAGCTCCTCCGTGTTCCGAGTTCGTCGCCCCGTCTCTAGCCTTCTGGCGTGCTACTCTCTCTCTCTCTTGCTCTCTCGCATGTGTTGTGTGTGGGATGGTGTTTTGTCCGAATTTTTAGCTTTCCTCTTGACCCCTTCATCCTCTTTCCTCTTTCCTCTCTTTGCTTTTCTCTTTCTTTCCTCTTTGGCCGAATCTAAGCTCCACAGCCCTTTCCTTTTTGCCCTCCTTTCCTCTTCACTACTCATTTCCTTTTTCTCAGTTCCATTTTCTTCAACAGCTTGTTTTTCCTTTTCCTCTTGTGCAACAAAAATTTCCTTCTATTTTCTATCCTTTCTCTTTGGCTGGCTGCCTTCTTTCTCTTGTCCATGCATTTCCATTTATTGTTCTAGCAGCAATTTCTTTTCTCAATCTCCAACGGTTGTAGTTTTCAATTCTTGTGTAGGCGGTTATGTTTCCATTTTTGTGTAGGCTGTTAGGAGTTTTTATTTTTTTTCAGCAACTAATTTCTATTTTATGGAAACCATATTTCCTTTTCGTGTTCCAACCGTGCTCTTCTTATTTTTGTTCCAGCAACCGAAAGTTTCCATTCTTGTGAGTCGCGACCTAAGTTTTTAATTTTGTGAGCCGCCTATTTCCTTTTCTTTGTGGTCGTGTGCCTTCTTCGTAATCCAATCGTCCTTGCTTCCAATTTTCTTTTTTGATTCAAGATCCTTTGATGCTGACCATGTATAGTTGATAGGAAAGTGATTTTTTCTTCAGTTACTCGTGTTTGTATCCCGATATTTTATTTCCTGCAATTACATGAGAAAATGCTAGAAGAGGACTAAATGATGTTTAATGCTCGGTAAAATCTAAATGAATGATTAAAGTAAATATAAAAATGAACTAAAATACTATAAAAGAATAGAAGTTATCACCTTACATGTACAGACCATTGTCACAGGGATAATCCTTATTTTGTAATATGCAGGTGAGCATCGATTGTCACCGTAACTCCTACAGACATTGAAATTAACTATTGAACAATAAATTACCTCGAATATATCGCTGATAATGATTCCAAAAGGACGGATTTATTGACCTCTGCATTCATTACCCTGCGAGAGTTAATCGCTAAACAGTCCATATAGTTATCCAAACCACTAGAGAAACTAAATATTTAATGAACGAATACAACATAGGATTGTATCTATTCATCTCAGAACAATATTTTCTAACCTGATTTATAACGAAAAAACATAAGGTGTAGCAAAAGTCTACAGACGCACAATCTGAACATGTATTTGGGATGATAACTCTTAAGAGGATGTTATCTCAATTAAAGGAACAAACATGGTGATAGTTTAATATTTAACGTTATAAACATATATTGGAGTAGCTAGCTAAGCAAAAGATCGAAGCGCAAAATCTGTATAGAGAAGCAAGGGGAATCTACTATATTTATAGTTAAAAAATAATAAAAAAGAAGGCAATATGAAAGAGTAGGTATGAAATCCAAGGAGATGAGAATCCAAATAACAACATGTGAGAACACGATTAAGTCGCATGTGAAATGGAGTGAATATTAATGCATCATTCGAGAAACAGGTGCAATTCGTATAGAAAAATACACGATAAGAAATAACTTTTTCCAAGAGTTAATGATTGGACTAAAGCAAGGTTAAAATATCAATGTCCTCGCCATTAAGTGTAAATGATAAAAATTAGAGGCAAAAAATCTCAATGATCGTGCACATTCATCGAACTTCCACAAGATTAAGAATACTTAATACGAAAAGAATAAAAATAAACCTTTATTTGGCGGTTTTACGACACAACGACGATCTGGAGAGAACTGTAGAGCTTGTTGATCGTTTTACACATAAAGTTTGTGTCGAGAGCTCAAGTAAAGTCCATTTGCAAAGGAGGCTAACTTAGACAACACTGACATATGCCATAACAAAAGAATATACTAACTTAGCCTAAAAAAATATCGCAAGACACATAAAACAAATAAGAAGTGAAAATCATAACAACCATCTAATCTTAGGCACTCTATTTGCAAATATGATGAAACTTGAGCTTGGGCCGAGGTTGGTCCAACGGCCCAACATAATCAATTAGACACAATACATCACATTTAATCGAGAATCCAACTCTAACCCAGAGTTAACGGTGACCCTCCAAATACCCAAAGAAAGTAATATTAATACTAAGGAATCGATAACTTTACTTCTATGTGTCCACGAAAACCAGTTTTGACATCACCTGTTAGCAACTATTAAGCAATGCACCAATGTGTCTTATGTTTTCCATTAAGTTGTCGAAGTACATATATACAAGACAGAGTCGAACATGAAAAAAGGACTCTTGCCAAAACAGAATTCTGCCAAAATAGGAAAATATAGATATAATAGGAAAATATAGATCTACACAAATATATGAGGAGATACGTGCGTATCTCTAATACTCCCCCTCAAGTTGGAGCATGAAGATTGCGAATGCCCAACTTGTGAAGAAGATAGGAAAACTATTGTCGTCCCAACGCCTTTGTGAAGATATCCGTCGGTTGTTCTGTTGTCCGAAGATGAGATGTGTAGACACGACCAGCCTTAATCTCATCACGTACGTAATGGCAATCGATTTCAATGTGCTTAGTATGTTCATGGAAGACGGGATTCGCCGAAATATATAGTGCAGCCTGACTATCACAGGCCAAATATGCCGCGGGTAGCTCAATCCCGAAGTTCTTGATAATTTCACGAAGCCATTTCAGTTCACGACACGTATATGCCATGGCTCGGTATTCCGCCTCCGCCGAAGAAGATGATAAAGTGACCTGTTTCTTTGTTTTCCAAGAGACCGGAGAATCACCAAGCATAACCATGTAGCCAGAGACGGAGCGTCGGCGGGAGGGATCGGTACCCCAATCGGAGTCACAAAACGCAGAAAGGTGAAGCGTACTATCAGACCGGAGCATAATACCTTGGCCCGGGCTTCCTTTGAGGTACTTGACAACCCGTACGGCGGCCTCCCAGTGATCGATTGTAGGAGATTGCATGAATTGAGCCAAAGTCTGAACTGCATATGCTAAGTCAGGACGAGTCACCGAGAGATAAACCAAACGGCCCACGAGTCTCCGATACTTCTCGGGATCTGGAAGAAACGCCGAGGTGGAAAATGCCAACCGGTGGTTTTGCTCCATGGGAACAAGAGATGGTTTGGCCGCAAGAAGTCCACACTCAGAGATAATGTCCATAACGTATTTCCGTTGAGAAAGAAATATCCCTTCGTTGCTACGCGCCACTTTAATGCCCAAAAAATATTTCAATGGACCTAAATCCTTCATGTGAAAACACTGGTTGAGATACGACTTACACTTAGCCAAAAAAACGGGGTCATTACCTCCAACCAATAAATCGTCCACATAAATAAGCACGTGGAGTCGAGTACGGCCTTGAACGAGAGAAAACAAGGAAGAATCCACATAACTCCGTGTGAATCCGAAATTAAGAAGAGCCGTCGTCAGTTTTTCGAACCAGCATCGTGGTGCCTGTTGAAGTCCATAAAGTGACTTGCGAAGCCGACAAACAAGGGTGGGATCAGATTTGGTAAAGCCCGGAGGAACGCGCATGTAGACCTCTTCATCAAGATCGCCTTGGAGAAAGGCGTTGTGGACATCCATCTGATGTACGTCCCACTTGTGGATCGCTGCGACAGCCAAGAACGTGCGCACCGTAGACATCTTTGCGACGGGAGCAAACGTTTCATTGTAGTCTATCCCCTCCTTTTGATGATTTCCAAGAATGACGAGACGAGCTTTGTACCGTTCAATGCTTCCGTCGGATTTATGTTTAATTTTGTATACCCATTTACAACCTATGGCTTTCTTGCCTGAGGGAAGCGGTTCAAGGGTCCACGTACCGTTCTTTTGCAAGGCATCTATCTCCTCTTGCATCGCCACACACCATTTCGGATTCTTAATTGCCTCATTATAGTGCTGGGGTTCACGTGCTTCCGAAAGTGCCGCGAGAAAACCCTGATGACGTTCTGAAAAGAGAGTACATGTGTCATATCGATGTATCGAATATGGCAGATCCACAGACATAGGAACTGTTGGAGAACTCGGAGAACAAACGACATATGTGACATACGGGCGAAGTAGGACAGACGGTTGTTTAGGCCTATGTCCACGTCCAAGAAGTTCACCTTGTTCACTGGAATCATGAGAAACAGAGGGAATCAATAAGTCTGTTGGAGCTGCTAATGCAGAAGGTCCAGGGGCTGGTGACAAGCTCGCGTGTGGAGGCAGATCATGTCGTTCGGTTTGTGCTGAGGTAGTGTCGAGAGATGAAATGGGAGTCTCAACACGAGGCTCAGATATGCTGGGTTGTTGGCTCTGTCTCCCCCTGACGTCCGAGTCTGAATCAAAATAGAAGCCGAAGAAATCTCCTATACGTGCGAGATCCGGATGCATCTGAAGAATCTGCGACGAGGGCGGTTTGTGAGTGTGAAGAGGAGTTCGGTCGAAGGAAAACACGTCTTCGTAAAATACAACATCCCATGAGTATAAGTACTTTTCGGCTTCCAATCAAACACCCTCCAAGCTTTCTTAGCATCTCGATAACCCACGAATATACATTTTCGGCCCCTTTCGCCAAACTTGTCCCGATGAGGTGTTTTATGGTGAACGAAACACAAACTCCCAAATACACGCAGTTGTTCAAAATGTGGAGGCTTAGCAAATAACATGTCATACAGCGTGCGTCCATCCAATAGAGTCGAAGGCGTGCGATTAATTAGATAAACCGCCGTCAACACACAATCACCCCAAAAATCAATCGGTAGGTTGGCCTGAAATCGAAGAGAACGAGCCACATTGAGAATATGGCGATGTTTCCGTTCCACTCTACCATTCTGTTGAGGAGTGTCAACACACGACGTTTGATGAATAATTCCCGCAGATTCAAAAAATGACTGAAGAACGAGAAATTCGCTGCCGTTATCGCTATGAAGGACTTTTACTTGTTTACCAAATTGTCGTTCTGTTAGACTGCAGAAGTTTCGGAGAAGGCTAGCAACTTCATGTTTAGCTTGTAAAAAGTAAACCCAAGTAGCGCGAGAATAGTCTTCTACGATTGTTAAAAAATAGCGTTCCCCGCTCTTAGTCGGTATCGGATACGGACCCCAAACATCACAATGTATAATAGCAAAAGCAACATCCGCTTTATTATCACTTTCAGAAAAAAATGCTCCGAGTTTGTTTGGCTCGATAACAAACATCACAAGGAAGATGCGGAGAAACTGAAAAATCCAAAATAGAAGATAAACGAGATAGAATCTTGTCTGATGGGTGTCCGAACCGCCTGTGCCAGAGCTCCATCTTATTCTTGGCCGAAACTGTGTTGACTGAAGCTACCGACCCATGTCAAATTTTAAACACGCCATTAACCTCCTCAGCTACTCCAATCAGGGTCCTCGTGAAACGATCCTGTATGATGCAAATCCAATCAGAGAACGTGATGTAGCAAGTGTGTTGCTGCAACAACTTCGAAACTGAAATCAAATTGCATGTGAGGGCAGAAACATATAGGACATCACGAAGCATAAGATCATCTGAAACCCAAAGATCACCAATTTGAGTTGCCTCTGTACAAGAACCATCAGGGAGATCTATAGGATGAGCCAGTATTGAACGAATATTGACCAACAAAGACACATCACCGGTCATATGATGTGACGCCCCGGAGTCAATAATAAATTCTGTAATTTTCTTACCAGACAGACGATCGGAAGTGCTCTGTTTCTGAGTGTTCAAGAAATTCATCAAGGCCTGGTATTGTTCAGTGTTAAGACCGGGAATAATGCTGCCATCTGAACCTGGTTGCTGCGAGGATGCGTTGTTGTGGGATCCAGAGCCCGCACTTTGCGCCGCGTGAGCAGAACCTCGGCCTCTACCACCTCCCCTGTCCGAATGAGCTCCCCCTCGTCCTCTGCCCCGATTAGTTCTCGAGCGCTCGCCCCACCAAAGATGGCATGGTAGTGGTAGTGGAGAAACCCATCGGGTTGTGCCGATGTTCTTGAGATGCAAGAAGATGCAATTGACGTTCTGCCTCAATGACGATAGAATAAGCTTCGTCCGTGTCTGGCGGTGTTTTCATGCTCACGATGGTGGTCCGCCCATGACCAAACTTCCCACTATCCAGTCCCATAAGAAACTGGCTGAGTCGTTCTTCCTCCCGATCTGCCGCCAATTCCGCCGCCAATAGACGAGAGCCACAACAACAACTTTTCAAAGGTTTGTATGTGGCTAGTTCCTGCCACATTCCTTGCATCTTGCCATAGTAATCAACAACTGCTTGGCCCGGCTGTTGTTTCCAGTTCGCAATCTCGGTACGCAACTGATGTACCCGAGAACGATTTCCCAACGACATCCGTTTGCAGATGTTGTCCCAAAGTTCTTTGACTTCACCGGTGTAAGCGAAGTAAGAACGAATGGTAGGAGAAATCGTATTCATGATCCATGCGACCACCATAGAATTTACAGCAATCCAATCTTCAAATTCAGGGGAATTCGATGATGGTTTCGGACCTTCCCCATTGATAAACATTAGTTTCTTCTTCGCGCTCAACGCATTTCGCATCGAGTCTGCCCATCGCTCGTAATTCTCGTTTGTCAATTCCAAATTCGTCAAAACCATTCCTGGATGATCTGCAGGATGAAGAGCATACGGAGACACGGCCGCGGTCTCCTTTCATTTGTCATCTGATTTTCCAGAAGACCTGTAACCATCCGCGGTTCCGCTGGAGTTGTCTGATTCATCCCCTGTTGCCATGTCGTGAAACAGAGATTTAGTAGTTTATCAGTAGCTGCCGCAACGCTCTGATACCATATTAAGCAATGCACTAATGCGTCTTAGGTTTTCCATTAAGTTGTCGAAGTACATATATATAAGACAGAGTCGAACATGAAAAAAGGACTCTTGCCAAAATAGAATTCTGCCAGAATAGGAAAATATAGATATAATAGGAAAATATAGATATACACAAATATATGAGGAGATACGTGCGTATCTCTAATAGCAACGACGTGGAACAACACAATAACCTCACAACGACGAATGGAAAGCATATTTACGACAAATGCTCTGCATTTCAAGTAAAACCGAAATCGAGACCCGATCAACTTTTTCCCATCATTGAAATACATCGTCACCGATAAGTCTTTTAATCTAACCGTTATGGAGGGTCGAGGCCAATGGAAAGCTCTCTCAAAGATGGGTAGAAAAGGAATGAATGACAAAATATTTGGATTTGGGGAGAGATAAAGCCCGTGATTTTACCATCTTCAAATAAATCATCACCGTCGGAGCGATTTGGCTCGTCCTAATGCTCAGAAGCTTCAACGGAGCACTATCTTGTCTGTCGTCGTGGATGATACTGCTGAGATTACGACAAACACACAATGGTTGTTGTTCCTAAAGAGTGCATTAATGATATTGACATCTTTAGGAAAGCCTGTAGAAGGTGGATTAGAGAAGAAAGTGTTGGATTGGAGAAGAAAGTGTAAAAAACGTGAACGGCAAGAGAAATGACATCTTCTCCTGAAACTCTCTGATTTGGTTAATGTGAGAACAAATCAGATTGAAAGAGTTTAGAGAATGAATCCAACATCTCTATACATTGGAAATATCCAATGGACAACACGATAACAACTCTAAAAAATATTCTTTATCTTGTCTTAACTCTTAATGTAAATTAAGATATATAGTTTTTCTATATTTTTTATAAAATATCAATGTTTTAAATAAAAAATTTTATGATACATAATAAAAATAAATAGAAAGAAATAATATACTTTAAATTTATCAAATAGAATTTTTACATTCCCAAATCTTTAGATTTTTTCATCTCATTATATGTGAATTTACTATTTATTTTAATAAAAAAACTATTTAAAGATTTTTAACTTTGACAAATTGAGTTCGCTTATTGGATCTAGATTTTTCCTAAACATGTAAGTTAACCCATATACTTAAATGTGTCATTAATCAATTTGAAAATTAAGATTAAATTTATCTTAATTTTAAAAATTTTAATGATATATTTTTATTATATCAAATATAGAGAGAGAAAGGAATTATTTAATGTTATATTAGTAATATGTTTTAAAAACAATTGATTTAACATAAATCTAGTGGATTGTAAAAAAACTTTAATGTTATAACTATGAATTAATTGAAAAGATAATAGACTAATCATTTACCATTAATACGAATAATTATATATAACACCCATCCCGGATAACCTCGGGATTAGGAGTGTCCACTATCACCTCTGATAACACTGAAAGTGTATCAATATTAGGATAGGTTTTTACACCATTTTCGCATATTTCTTACATCGAGTCTTACTATTCCGATACGATTTCGAGCTTCACACCCGTTTTGTTGGTTTCCAGGTTTTTAGGCGATAAGGCCTAAATGAGCTCAATATGAAGGATTCCCTACAAAAACCACATGATTTGAAGATATATCTACTAAGAGCTCCAGAACCCAAAGGAACACCCGAGCAACGAGCGGAAAAGAGAGATTTCAAGGATACAAGGGTGCCCGATCGGGCACTATTCCTTCACCCGCTCGGGTAGAACCTATGGGGTTTATCCACGCATTTGACACGACCCGGGCACATGAGCAAAGAGGATCGGGTGATCACCAACCGATCGGGCGAAATCTGAACACCCGCTCGGGCAATTAACCATCTTTCAGCCCCGTAAGTTTACGCGACTCGGGGCCGCTTAGTCACGCGATCGGGTGACATTCACCCGATCGGGTTCACGAATCAACACAGTCGGGCTGCCTGTACCCGACCGGGTAACATATGTGCCCGAGCGGGCCGCGAACTTCGCAACAACCAAGATTTAAGTTTCAAACGAGCGAATAAAAAGAACTGAAGGGATCTAGGGCAAAGGGGGCGACGAACAGGGCAAGAAAGGACTGGAAAAACATCTGGGAAGGCTCGGGAAGCATCGGAGAAGAAGAGAAGCACCAATCTGTACACCGGTAACACAATAGGGAAGGTCGAGGCATCGAATTCCTTAGGGTTTATCATGTATAGAATTGTGTTATCTTCTGTTTTCGTTTATTCCATGAGTGAGTAGAGTCCCTACTGCGGGTAGGGATATCGGATATGTATGTATGAACGATGTTATACGTTAATTCTTAGTTTTATGATTTTTACTCTTGATTTACGGTTCTACGCTTAGCAATATCATTCATACGTTAGTGCTGACCGCTCAACAACATAGGATCTCGAACCTTGCTGGAAGGTTAAGGAACGAATCCGGTCCGCTAAGTAGTAGATTAAGCTTTGGCTAATGAGAATCTGACCGGTCTGTTAGCCATCTTAGGGATAGTGATTGCGATCGTAACGCTGCCATGGTATATGTTAATCGCTGCTGGAAGGTAGGGTTGCATGTATCCATGGTTAGGAGGTTTAGGCTCGGAAGAATCACTCCTCACCGTAGAGCATGAATTTCCCGTAGTCAAGAGTAGGTTATAGATCTATGATTAAACGTTCATCTATGCAATACCCGGTATCCCGTACACCCGTAGTATTCATCATATCTAGTTTCATCCTTACCCTAGTTTCGTTGTCACCATTAGGATAGTTTTAGGTTTATTAGGATCATATCCCACTCTATCATCTTTCGTCTTAATTTAGTCTCGTTCTTAGTTTAGCTGTTTTAGTCCCTGAGATCGACCCTGGTACTACAAGATCCGTATACTTGCGGTGAAGTGGACTAGGTTAATTATAACTCGTGTTTCCATACGTCAACCTCCAAGAGGTGGCTACACGTGTCATCGCTCAAACGCATTTATAAAATAAATATAAATGATTTATTTTGAAATAAGAGTGGTCCGGACCAGATAGCAAAACAAATACGTAAAGATCATAGTCACGATAAATAAAATCAATACGAAATGCAAAATAAAACTCATCGAGACCTCGTGCACGCCTCTCCCATCAGTCTTTTGAACCTTCATGTTGCTGCTCGAACTGAATATCATAAAATAATGATATATCTAAAGTCTAAACTAAAGATATACAAATCACTCTACCCAATCCGACTGAGTATCCAAAATCTAAGACTAGTACCACACTGGATCATAACACACAGAGTCCACACAACTCTAGCTCTGGCATACGCTCGCAAAGTCAAAAAGACCCCCACACACTGAAAATCTCGCAAGGTCACAACGTACCACAGCTATCAGTACAATACACTGAAAATCTCACAAGGTCACAACGTACCCTAGCTATCAGTACACACTGAAAATCTCGCAAGGTCACAACGTACCCCAGCTATCAGTACACACTAAAAATCTCGCAAGGTCATAACGTACCCCAGCTATCAGTACCATATAGCGCTCCGTCGCTCGAAAGGTTACCACAACCCCAACACGGTATGACACCGGCCCAGATCCAAGTGTCGCAATACTAACGTCATCGATCCGATACTCCTCACGTGATAACTCTCACCAACGCGCTCGCACACGCCTTCTTCCGAAGGTTTGAGTGTGAAACCACCCGATCGAGCACACTAACAAGATATTCACTCGAATTAAACACCGAACCCAAATATCGACGTTCTTCGACCCCAATACTTGGTCGTACGTCAGTTCTCTAGATCATCTCTAGTCACTTATACAACTCAAATACTTATCATCAATTCTCATACGACAAATTTAGGGTTTTAATCCAATTCCATTTGTAACGTCTCATTTTTCCCATTATGATCCTATAAATTCTATCGTGATCATGCCTCATTTTAAAAATATAATCTCTTCCATAAATCGATCAAAAATCTAAAATTAGGGTGGAGAAAATCATTACCTTAGCTTCTCCGATGATTTGACGATTCTGATAATATTGCTAGCAACAATTCCGATCTATTTTTCCTATTATAGATCCATTCAATTCCATAAATTTCCATGATATAAATATCGAATGAAGTGAATAATCACAACGATTTACTTAGAGATTTACCACAATCGCGATTAGAATCCACCCACGAAGAACGTGATGGAAATCTTCTTCGATTTGTTCTTCTTTTTTTCTTCCCGCACGCCGGGTCTTGCTCTCTCTTTTTCTCTTTTTTTAATGAACCGTGTACTTGTATTTTTTAACCTAATATTTATATATATATACATATGGAAGTCGGTGGTACCGACTTCCTCTAAAATCGCGGGTCTAACAATTCTCCCCCACTATAAAGGAATTCGTCCTCGAATTCTATGTCTCCAATTCTTACAGCAACATTTGTATTCAATGAATGGAGGAACCACAAACCTCATTTTCAAACAACTCAGGATACTCATGTCTCATATCCTCCTCAAATTCCCATGTTGCTCTTTCCACACCATGATGTTCCCATACAACCTTTATCATCGGAATTTGCTTACGCCTCAACTGTTTCACTTGGTGATCCACAATACGTATTGGACATTCTTTATACGTTAAGTCCTTCCTCAAGGTTTTTGGTGGCTCTACAAGTATCTTCTCTGGTACTGATAGACACTTACGCAACAATGATACGTGAAACACATCATGTATTCCCTCTAAAGATGAGGGAAGCTCCAATCGATAGGCCACTACCCCAATTCGCTCAATCACTTTAAACGGTCCCGTGATCCTTGGTGATAGCTTGTTCACTCTACTCCCACCTGATCTCCCTCGCCTCGCTTGAATTTGCAAATACACCATATCTCGAATGTTAAACTCAACATCCTTCCTTTTTAGATCAGCATAACTCTTCTGACGATCCTGAGTCGTCTTCATTTTCATCTTAACAATTCTTATTTTTTCCATGGTCTCCTCGACAATCTCTGCTTCGAAGATAGATCTCTCCCCCACTTCAGTCCAGCACAAGGGTGTACGACATGGTCGCCCGTATAAAGCTTCATATGGTGGCATCCCAATACTAGCATGATAGCTATTGTTGTATGCAAACTCAACGAGTGGTAAATGATTCTCCCAACTACCAGGCCACTCCAACACACATGCTCGTAATAGATCCTCAAGCATCCTTATAGTTCTCTCAGATTGTCTGTCGGTCTGTGGATGATATGCGGTGCTCATGCGCAATTTGGTTCCTAACTCTTTTTGAAACGCCTGCCAAAATACGTGAATGAATCTCCCATCTCGATCTAAAACAATACTTGATGGAACCCCATGCAACTTCACAATTTATGCAATATATATTCTTGCTAGCTGATTCACATCAAAAGTCTTCTTTATCGGAATGAAATGAGCTGATTTAGTTAGTCGATCCACGACTACCCAAATAGCATCCTTACCACTTTGCATCCTTGGAAGACTTTGAAATCCATGGTAATATGATCCCACTTCCATTCGGGGATTGGTAGACTTTGTAATTTCCCGCTCGGTACTTGTTGTTCCGCTTTAATTAATTGACACGTTGGACATTTTGCTACCCATCGAGCAATGTACTTCTTCATCCCTGGCCATTGATAAAGCTGGCGAACATCCCGATACATCTTCGTCGATCCCGGATGAATCGAAAACTTAGATTGATGAGCTTGGCTCAAAATCTCTTCTCTAATCCCTAGATCCTACGGTACACAAACTCACCCACTAATCATCATTAGACCGTCTTCCCTGATCTGATACAACTTGTACCTCGGGTCTTGCTGATTATTACGAATCTTCTGTAACCTCTCATCGAATAATTGTGATGTACGAATTCTACTCAATAGACCAGCCTAATTTACGGCTTGCAAACCGACAGTCCGGACTCAGTTCTGCACTGCCTCTAGTCTCAAAGCACTTATCTGGCTAATCAAATCCCCGAATTCTTGCATAGCCGAAACCTCAACTCTCTTACGGCTCAACGCATCTGCAACAACATTTGCCTTCCCCGGATGGTACGCGATATCCACCTCATAGTC
>CM071865.1:35387513-35404971 GCA_036759665.1 Gynandropsis gynandra | reverse complement strand
CGAGGAGAGAGAGTTCGTCGGTTTTGGTGGTGATGAACCGTAGGTATTCTTCCACCGATTGAGATCCTTTGGCACAGCGTTTGATTTGATCTCGTAGTTGTTTGATATGACCACGAGAGGCTTTGCCATAGATGTTGGCTAGGGTTCGCCACGCTTCTCGAACGGAAGTTGCTCGGGCAATGACCGGTTGTAGCGGGAGAGAGAGTGCGCCGAGCAAGGAGCTGAAGATCAAACGATTTTGGTGTTTCCACGGGCTGAAGGTGGAATTGGGTTGCTAGATCCTATCAACGTGAATCATGGCTGATGGTACAATAGAGTCTTCGGTGATGAAGCACTCGAGATTGTAACCTTCGAGGAGAGAACGGATTTGAACGCTCCAAGTGAGGTAGTTCGTCGGAGTGAGTTTCGTAACGCTTGACATGTTGCAAGCAAAAAGAAGTTTCTGTGGTTGTTGCGGATCGAACATGCTCACAGACTCGGTGCGCTCCGGGATGTTCGACATGAGGGCAAGACGCGGCGCGGGAGACTAGGGAAGTTGTTAGAGGACGCGGCCGGTTTTGGTGGGGTTGGTTGGGACGCGTCCGAGAATCAACGAATGCAATTGGGTGACTCGGCTTGAGTGAGATCTGGGTCCGTGGTGGGCAGATCCGTGGTGGTGAGACGATGGGGCCAAGAGAAAGTCGCCGGAAAAGGATTCAGCCGGCGGTGCAAGAAAGTAGGAAAAGCGGTTGAGCGGGATGCGGCCGTGGATGGAGCGAGCGGTTGGGCGACGGGGCGCAAATGGACGGGCAAGGTAGATCCGTGCTGGTGGGGCGACGGAGGAGCAACTGATCCGAGGGGTGAGACATCGGAGCAGCAGCGGAGGGTGGGCTAACTGCGGCGGCCGGACCGGTGATGGTGCGGCGGCTAGGGTTGGCCGAGAAAGACGAAATGAGCGGTTAGGGGTTCATCGTGAGACGATTTTAGCTCTGATACCATGTGAATGGTAATCTGAATTATTGATTACTGAAAATCCATAAACGGCTATATATACAAGAGGTTAATGATATGACCTAATGAGGGAATAGTAAATTACAAATATACCTTTAATACAATAATATCTTAATATCCTTATAGTAGATGGCAGAAAAACAGAAGAAGACGATGAAATCGAGCCCCTAATTAAGCACGAAAAATGATATTTCAATGGAAACATTCGACCCATCAATTTTTTAAGGTAGTAAATTGAAGGAATAGAAGGCAAGTCATCTTCCACAGTATCACTAAATTTAGGAGTTATCAAAGTAGAATGAGACGCAGAGACGAGAGCATCCATTTACGAAATAGTATGAAAAGGAAACTATTCTTCAAAGAACTTAACGTCGCGATTAACAAAGAAGACCCGTTGCAAAAAATGAAAAAACCTCCAACCATTATGCCCAAAAGGATATCCCACAAGCACACAACAACGACTGCATGAGATAAACTTGTCACCATCGTATTGTAGGTTATGAGCGTAACAAAGTGATCCAAACACACATAGATTAGTAAGATTTAGTTTATTCTTGTTAAAGAATTCAAATTGTGTCTTGGCTTGAAGAGTCGATTTTGGAGTACGATTGATAAGATAATCAACGGTGATATAATCTCTTCCCTGAAATCAATTAATAATGCTCTTTGGAATAACAATGCTCGAACAACATTCAAAATATGCATACGCTTTCGTTCGTCACAACCATTTTGGTGTAGGCTCTAACACATGAATTTCATGATGAATAACCTGATTAGAAAAAAAAAGATACACATACACAATTTTGGATGTAAAATAGCTTGATAGATTCAAAGTTTGGATGTAGATTTTTTATTTATAAGATCATATAGATGTATTTTAGTTATAAATAGGTTTTTATGTATTTTACTTACAATCATCACTAAATTCATTTGCATCTCTCAATTCTATTTTTTCTACTTTTTATTTATACTCCAAGAGTTCTCTTTGCTCATATTTAAGATTGGTCTTTTGTAAATATTGATATGATACTAGATCCTTGGTGTTACGTTCTTCGCATCTTTGATCGAATCACTAATTGATATTTTCTTGGAAGCATCATCGACATACGCATTGTCATTTTTTGGGCATTCGATTTTTTGCCGTCCTCTTCGTGCGAGAATTCGTAGATCTTAGTAGGCTTCTTGATAAAGAAACCATCTTTAAAATATTATGTTTTGAATTGGCCATGAAGATCTCGTTAACTTCATTGCAATCCAATCAAAACTTGTGATTTGGCTCTACAGTTTTTGAACTTTGAATATACGGTGTATCACATGGATTAGAATCTAATCTTAAATGCAAATTAAAACTGCAACAATATTAGTTATTTCAATATATTTGATATATTTAGTCCTCAAATCAAAAATACATTGCACACTTGTCTATATATTTATATAATGAGTGTTAGAATAAACTTAGTAATATTTTTTATTTACAATTTGATCATTCAAATCAATTTTGTTATACATGTATAAATTGTCTATTTAATATTTACGAATACGAATAGTTCAGATAGTTGAGTATACTATTTGTATTTGTATTTGTATTTGTCGTATATCTGATTTTTAATATTTGTATTTGTGTCCGCGGATATTCGAATTTTCGATTCGAACTCGAATCTAATACAAATATATATATTTTAGAAAATGATATTAATTCTTTTTTTCCTAAATATATACGAATCCGATACAAATATATAGGAACTAGTGTTGTACCTGCGCTATGCGCGGGAAGGTTTTTTTTTTGCAGAAATTGATATAAAGATCAAATAAAATTTATATACATATGTCTAATATTACATTCAAATGTGCTACGTAATAATGTTCAATTGTTTGGTGGAAAATGTATTATGAAATATCTTTACAAATATAAAGTAAATAAGTTACAAATTATGAAATATCTCTTTAAAGACGACGTTTATTGTTTTCGTACATATTGTCCGGTTATCATCTAGAATTAGTATTTTAAGTCCATCACGTGTTTTAACTCTAGAAACGATAACGTATAATTGTCCAGGAGTAAATACAGGACGCAGTAAGTATACGAACTTTACTTAAGATTTGTCCTTGACTTTTTTATTATCATTGCAAAGCAAGGTATGATTGGAAATTGTTTGCGTTTAAATCGAAATGGTAGTATAGTATTTGTAGGAATTAAAGATAGTCTTGGAATAAATACTTTGTCACCTTTATTAGTTCCTATAATAATTATGCCTTCAACTATATTCGTTCCTAGTTGCGTAATCTGTAAATGCGTACCATTACATAATCCAAGTGTTTGAACTATATTTCGTAAAAGCATTACAGGGATTCCAATTTTTAGTTGCAAACAATGATTTTGGATTCCAGGACATTTAATTGTGTTTAAAAATTCAGTGTTATATATTTTGGTGTCGTTATTGTTATCTTTAAAAGGACATAATGTATCCGAACTAAAATATTCTTTAACATGACCTGGTGTCATATCTAATAGTATATTGTTTATTTCATCAACTATGTCATTTGTCGAACATAATATTGCTCTGTCTTCGAAAAAAGACTAGTTTTGATATTTTTTTGCTAAATCCTCGTATACATGATGTATGATAGATTGGATTAGGTTATTGTTTTCTGTTATAAGTAAATCAAGAGGAATATCTATATAGCATTCACCGTCATTAGGTTCTGATAATGAGTCATCGCCTAGTTGTAACACCCAATCCGAAAATGTTTGTATAGTTTCAATGCTGGTATTTGCATTTGTGTGTAGGCACATACTTTTTGCAGGTTTAAGGATGGGACAGTAATTCCATAGATACGAAGAATTTATTGATGCTGCAACAATATCGTGTCTATTACCTTTTGCTATAACAGGTAATATTTGTCGAAAATCGCCAACAAATACAATTGTTTTACCACTGAATGGTATGGTTCCAAACTTATTGTTAACAGATTTCATAATATCTTTAAAAGATTTATCCAGTGCTTCAAAATAATGTTTATGTACCATCGGTGCCTCGTCCCAGATTATAAGTTTTGCGATTCTTGTTAGTTCTGCTAATTTTGTCCCTAATTTGATAGAGCATATTGACTCTTCAGTGATGTCAATGAGAATAGCAAATCTTGAGTGAGCAATTCGTTCGCCTTGTAGTAATAACAAAGTTATTCTGTTTGATGCAACAGTTAAAACTATATCTCCATTTGAGCGAATACATGTTGATAGTGTTCTCCATAAGAAAGTTTTACCAGTTCCTCCATATCCATAAACAAAAAAGAATTTGACCAATGGATTGATAAGCCGAGTCTATTATTGTAGTGAAAATTTGACGTTGTTCGTCGGTAAGTTGGTCTTTTAATTCGTTAAATTATGATTTCATTGTGGTTAAATTGTAAGACATTTCTTCATATATTAGTTTGTTCAGTGTGAAGTTAATGTTGCCATTGTTAGGGAATGAAATTACCGAAAATGTTTGAGCGATTTGCCATTTCTTTGTAATAGACATTCAATTTGGATAAGCGTTTTTTGCTCCAAATCATGTGATGAGATCTCAAAATCTGCAAACAAAAATAAGTGTGTCATAGTTAATCTAACCATACGAAGACATGAGTAGTCAATATAGAAAATAATATAAAACTTGGAAGGTGTAAAGCCTTTCGTTGTTTGTATATGATATCGTTTACAAGATCTAACCAAATAGTTGACCAAACATGTTTCGGATCTGCCATACATTCCATCGTTAACAGTATGGTGAATAATGATTGCAAATAAGATGGGGACGCCCAATTACTTGCTTCTTTTATGGCATCTATATATTCTTTATCATCGTCTAAAAGACCTAGTGCACGACATGTTTCTTTAAAAGTTGTGTAGGTTATACCATTAATAGTTCGTAAATAGTTGATCGAAGTTAAGCCTTTTATTTTGTTAATTAGAATTCTTAAGTAATAAGCTTCACCTCCTGTAGGAGAAACATGGTGTAGTCGACCAAGTGCGTAACCTTTTTGTTTATCTAGAATTTTTTAGTTTTGTTCCACACGAATTTAGTTGGGAAATCAATGTATGGTAAACCTTTTGTGTCATGATATGTAGTGTTGCATTTGAACCATCCTGTAAACATGTTATGATTGTTATTTTGTTCCGAGACAATATCAGTTAATACGTCATTTTCTGTAAAAAATCATATTTTGTTCTTCAGGTAACAGGTATACTTCGGTAGTGGATATCAAATTTGAAAATTCGCCAACATGCTTCACAAGCAGAAATATATCAACAATTGAAATAATTATTTATTTCGTTTGTTTGTTAGTTGTAATTTTGTCTGATCCTTTGTTTATGTATTTGAAAAGGTATTTAATAGCTTTTGTTTGATTACACCATTCAATACTTATATGAGCTATGTACCTTAATAGTAAATATGCATTATACGGTACAATATAACGATTGTCTAGTCTGATATCATTTTTAAAGATAAATCTCCCGTTATCAGGTCTCTTGTATACCAGATAACCATCATGATCTATATAAGTACTTTGGTTGAATTTTTTGGGAAATAGTTTTGTACATTTTCCTTTTTCCATACATGGCGAAAACTTATTTGCAATACCGCAAGGTCCATGTACCATAATTTCTTGGACTACATTGTACAATTCTGAGTTGGAAAATTCGTCTGGAATTTCAGCAGATATGATTGAATCAATATCAGCAGTTGTAGGTAGTTTGAATTCACGTGCTAAGAATAGTATAATGTGTGCGTGCGGAAGTCCTCGTTTTTTTAATTCAATTGTGTAGATGACCGCAAAATAGACAATATATGGGATTTAGTTTAAATTATAAAAAATATGGAAATATGTTACGTGAAACTTTACAGTAATTTATCTGCTAATACACGGCCTAATACCTCATTGTTTTTAAGATCGATTAACATGTTTTCGAGTTTTATTTTAAATATGAGAGTTAGGATATTTGGACGATCTTCTGGGGCAAGATTTAATTTTGAAAGAAATCTTTGTATTTCTGGCCATTTCGGTTACATGTAAAAGTTATAAATAGATCTGGATATCCTAAATGTCGACATATAGCCATTGCGTCCATATAGTTTTGTCTCATATATCGAGAACTTCCTGTGAATGAAGAAGGCAAAATGACACGATTTCCAATTGTAGAAGCATCATTGTTTCCAGAATTAATAGTTGAACGTATATTAATATAGTTTTCGCAACGGAGTTTGGTTTGATTGTTTCTAATATAAGAAATACGTTTGGACTCAACCATACAATAGCCATCGACAACAAATTGTTGGAAAAGTCTTCCACAATATTGTAAAATAGAAAATTCAGAGCGTCGCTCTTGTAATCGATAAGCAAAATATTCTCGGATACTTATTCGGATTCGTGGTTTTTTTTTAAAATGACACTGAGGGGCATAATTCCAAATCCAAATGATAACCGTCTTCACCGTATGGAAACAATAGTGGATACTGAAGTGGTAAATAGGTAGGATAGAGTTCAGTAATACGCATTAATTCGTTAGTATCTTTTTCAATAAAATATCTTGAGATTCTAATGATTCATCAAAATCACCCACTAATAGCGTAGCTACTTCAGCGACCTGAGGTGTCGAGTATGTCTTGTCAATATTTTTCCGCGAAGCTATCAATCGAATTTTCATATTAATTTCTTTTTCTGAATTGAACATGTCATTTGCCTAGCGAAATATTTTAACATATGGGTTATACATATCAAGCATTTTTTGTAAACCTATCACGAGGCTGGGTTTAAGTGTATTCTCTTCATTTGTTGTATGTCGTGTACCCCTGCAACGTGAAAGAAGAAACAATTAAAAATTGATGGTTAATTTAGAAAAAAATATAAGTTTTATTGAGACGTTAAAATAAATATGACCTTATAGAAGTAATTTTATTTTGAAGTTTGTTCACAGTGTCATGTATGTAAAGTTGTGCAAATTTTGGTGTATCTCCTGGTAAAGGTAATAAAATGCCAATTCGATGGTAAGTTTGTCCATGTATTTTGAAGATATATGGTCCAGATTTGTCATTGACTGAAGTATCAATCTTTCCACCCATTGATGTAAATGCAAACATTGTGTTATATGCTCTAATGTATTGGCAAAAATGTTTAGCGTTAGGCGTTTTTTGAATATAAGGTTTTGCAGATATTTAGGAGGTTTGGGTATTTTTAATAACAATATTCTTCCCCGTGAGAACCATAGTGAGAATTTAAAAGGGATATTTTTTTTCTGTTTGTTAGCTCTTTCGTCATACCACATTGATGTGTCACAACACGAACAATAATATTCTTGATCTCCAATGTCATGGTATTCAGTAAAAAAGGATTTAAATATCAATTTAAGAAATACCATTTTTTTAATATAAAGATTTTGAGAAGGATTATACCAATAAATGATGCACTGTGTGTTGTTTTCCATAGCATCATTTAAAATAGCTGATACACGTGGACTTCGTATATGCAATTGGAAAACTTCAGAGTTTTGATTTTTGCACGAATCTTGAATATGTGATCTCTGATAGATATATATGTATATATATATACATATGTTAAATTGTTAGGCTATTGATAAAAACAGAAAATAAGTTGCAAAGATAATAAGATTTAACAATATACACTATATATAAGAAAACATTATTACATATGATATACATACGTATACATACTCTGATAGCACTCCCATCCAAAAAGTGATCACCATGGACCAAAAAGTTATACTGCCGAGTCTAGAGTACGGTTCCACTTGTTATAGACCATGCAAGAATCCGCTCAAAAAATTGTATCAACGGGATTCAAGTTTATCACGCGTTGTAATATACAAACATAATATACACGATGAAAACGTCGATTGTTCAGGTACGTTGGTTTTCCATTGTTTCAATTCCATCATCGTCAGCATTTATTTGCTTTACCTTGGAGGACAAAGACTAGGATGTTACATAACTGTCAGTATCTTCAACATGTCGTTTCTCGAGAGAATGGAAAGCTGACGTCGAACCATGAGACGATTGTGCATGTGGAGGCCCGAAAACTGCCGCCTAATGGAAAGAGGAAAATCGTAGTACATATTATTATGAATAATTTACGAAAATCTTAGCATGTATGATTGGAGTAAGGTAACACATACCCTTGTAACAACGGTAATGATTTCTTGATTGGCTGTTACTTTACTTGCACAGAATATGATTCGAGATCCTCTATTGTATGCATGGGCGGATGAAGCATGAGCAATAAGCCTTTGTGGTCATAGAGAGAGTCGAAACACACAATTCTGATTGCGCAACATCAACAGTTCTTCAGGGTAATTACCACCAGATATACCCTACGAATAACAGATTTACTTTGCATATTTATAACTTGTTATATAATAAAAATAATAATAATGTTATATTAGCAAAATACATTTAATGAAAAGCCATGTGATATGATAACCTGTGTAACGTAACAATGAATGTCGGTAACAGATTTATTTACCAATTGAACCACCTCTTTATCGAAAAGGATCAATGTTGCATTGTCGGTATCGTCGACAACATTCACATAAACTCTGAATCTATATACAACAAAATCAAATATATGAGAGAATTGATTTAACTAAGAAAAAAATTTATTGAGAGAAAACGTACTTCGGGATTGGCTCAGTCGTAATGGTCGTTACAAACATCACAAAAGAAATCTGTCGTTGTGGGCAGATTTGATTTCTCGTCAATAATAAGATTAACCTTTTTTTGCATTGTGGGCAACCAAGATAATACCAGCCGTCTTTAGTGATTACATTAGTGATTCTCGCGGCAATTACATAGGTCGCCCGCTATAAAAAACACAACTTGCAACATTAGATATATATATATATATATTAAAGTATAAGTGTTTGTAAAAGTTCTAAATATTGATACGATTACAACGTATAAAGAAATATAGTTTGATCTTCAAACTTTGATACACATCACTTATACTCTTTAAAGGTAATCCACTCTGATATTCCAATGTTTTTGTTGCGGGAGGTCGAAGACCTAGATAATTAATCATTGCTAGGATATCAAGGATATGTTCTACCAAACTATTGCAAGCAAGAATCAAAGAAAGTTTCAGTAAAATAGATATTTTTTTAAAAATACCAAAACTTTTAAATATAAATCAAAATAATATAACAAAATAGTATTATAGAAACTTAGTGTACATTACCGTTGTTTGAACGCAATGATTGACGACACGTTTTGGTTTGTCACGAGTTTACTTGAGTATTGGACATTTCTTATAATTTTTGAATCTACAGTACATTGATTAAAAATAGGAATAGAGAAATTTTAAGAGTGTAATAATGTTAAATTGATGTATGAAATGTTTGATGTATAAATATTAATATCACTTACCGTTCCAACGACGAATTTGAATAATTGACATATAATGACCAACGGCCCTCTTTCATGATTATACACGCATTCATAAAGCTCTTCAGCAAGTCTATCCCATAGAGTAAACATTGCAAAAGTTTGCCACTATTATGCAAAACAATAATAGTTAGACCCAAAAAAATAAGTATCGTCAAGGTAACATGTTTTTTAAACAGTGTTAAATGATAAAATATTGATAAACCTATCATCGCGCAGAACTACTGTCAAACGTTTTGACATTCGACTTACGGCTGATTTAATTTCTCCGATACAATCTACAACAAAATAAACGAAATTATTGAAAAGAAATATCAACTAATATAGTTATGTTGCGATTGTTTCAAAACTAACCAACCAACACTGTTTCATCCAGCAAACCCATAGTGATGTCAGAGAAGTCAACAAAGTTGAAATACTTGTCATGATTAGGCAATTCTTCGGAAGGTCGTACTATGGTTATCGAATTGAATACAATTTTTATATCGGATGTAGCGGCTTTATAGTCACCGTAGTTACGATAAACACTGAAGTTAACGATGACACAACAATTACCCTCCTGCAAATGTCGTTGATGTTTGTTCTAATAAATAGATCTTATAGACATTTGCATTCTATTACACTATAAATAAATCAATATAAACAAATCAATAAACAAAATAAATTTACAAAGAGAACAACATCCAAAGACAACAATATTCTGCAACAGTTGTACATATATTATCAATAACAAAGCCAATTCTGTCTATATTTTTTAAAATTTGTTTACAAATGTAACCACTACACTCACATTTTGACATCTTACGATTTCTTTTATGTATTTGCATTCTAAACCTATCGCTTTCTTATATTTACCTAAATGAACTCCTATTTCTTGTTCAAAAAATTTTTAACTTGTATCAACGGCGAAACAAACCAAGATAAATTTTGAAGGGAAAATCATCGACAAAACCTAAACATATATCAACGAAGCAGCTGAAAACAATGAAAAAACCAATCAAAGAACTAATTGGGGAAATAAACCAACGTAAATATCAGAGAGAAAATCATGAGCATAACCTAAACATATATCATTTACAAAGGGACCGAAAGCAATTAAAAAAACAGCGGAAAACAATTGACAAAAACGACGGAAAACACTGACGAAGCAACCTAATTGAATCAAAGAAACAATCGAAAGATCAACGAAAAATGATAGGAAAAACAATCGATGCACTAACTAAAAATAGTCGGAAATAGCAAACCTAAAAACGATTGAAGAAACACTCAAAGAAGCAACGGAAAAAGGTCAAAGATGCAATCTGGTAGAGGCACAAGAAACAGGGAAATAACCATATAATCAACACAATTTCGCCTCCTAGATGTACAAAATCGAACCTAACAATCTATAATAACAAATTAAGACATGAAAAATTGGGGAAGCCCATTTCAAAAAGAGGAGTCGTTCTTTATCATTATCTTGTAATAATTTTCCAAGTCGTAAAGCCTCCTGAAACACAGCATGCCCAAGAGTGATACAACGCGTTTTTGTTCTTACCAAAACCGGCCAATTCGCATAGACAATACCCGTTTGTTACTCCTAATCAACACTTATGATTCTGTATCAGTTCTTCTATGATCCGCAATTAATAAATCTATACCGAAATAGGGTCATATAGTCAAGTTTGTATGCATGTATGTATTTATCCATAGACGAAACGAATCAAAGAAAATATTGACGGGAAAAACCTAAATTTTCAGGATTTATGCTAAATTTTCAACGAAACAAAAATATTGATGGTAAGAGAAGCTTACGCTAAATTTTCCAACGAAACGAACCAAAGAAAATATTGGAGAGAAAATTATCAACATAGCCTAAACATGTGTCGTCTGTAAAGGAGCCGAAAGCAATAAAAAAAACAACGAAAAACAATCTATGGGAAAAACCTAAACATATAATATCGAAGGAACAACCTAAGACAACCAGAAAAATAATAAAAAGCAAAAAAAAAACAGTTGAAGGAACAACGGAAAACAACAGAAAGAACAACTAACGCGGTAACTAAAAATAGCCGAAAACAACAAACCTAAATATATACCATTGCATAGCCTAAACATATATCATATACAAAGGAATCGAATGCAATAAAAAAATAGTAGAAAAAGTCGATGGAAAAAAACCTAAACATATAACATTGACAAAGAAGACAAAAACAGTTGAAGAAACAATTAAAATAACAATCAAAGAAGCAGCTAAAAACAATTGAAAAAACACTTGAAAAAACAGTCAAAGGGGCAGCCGAAAACAATCAAATAACAACGAAAAACAACGAAAAAGAGCAAACCTAAATATATATCATCGACCAAGCAACCGAAAACTATAACTGTAACTAATCACACATATGCATTAAGCCGGTTAGAGACTGCAGAACAATCGGCACACCAATAAAAAACAGTTAAAGACAACAAACCTAAACATATATTATCAACGAATCACTAACAAAGAACCCGGGAACATTTGGAAAAACGATTGAAGTAACAGTTAAAGAAGCAACCCGAAACAACAAAAAAAAATAACGAAAAACAACTGAAAACAACAAACCTAAATATATATTATCGACCAAGCCAATTACAGACAGCGAATCATTCGACGCAACAATAAAGAATTGTTAAAGACAACAAACCTAAACATATATTATCAACTAACCATTAACAGAGCAACCGGAAACAATTGAAAAAATATTTGAAAAAAAAGCAAGAATGATACAACGCGTTTTTGTTCTTACCAAAACCGGCCAATTCGCACAGACAATACCCGTTTGTTACTCCTAATCAACATTTATGTTTCTGTATCAGTTCTTCTATGATCCGCAATTAATAAATCTATACTGAAATAGGATCATATTGTCAAGTTTGTATGCATGTATGTATCTATCCATAGACGAAACGAATCAAGGAAAATATTGATGGGAAAACCTAAATTTTCAGAATTTACGCTAAATTTCCAACGAAACGAAAATATTGATGGTAAGAGAAGCTTACGCTACATTTTCCAACGGAACGAACCAAGGAAAATATTGGAGAGAAAATTATCAGCATAGGCTAAACATGTACCGTCTATAAAGGAGCCGAAAGTAATAAAGAAAACAACGAAAAACAATCGATGGGAAAAACTTAAATATATAACATTGAAGGAACAACCTAAGACAGCCAGAAAAATAATCAAAAAAGCAATAAAAAACAGTTGAAGGAACAACGGAAAACAACAGAAAGAAAAACTAACGCGGTAACTAAAAATAGCCGAAAACAGCAAACCTACATATATACCATTGCATAGCCTAAACATATATCATATACAAAAAAAACGAATGCAATAAAAAAACAGTAGAAAAAATGATGGAAAAAAACCTAAACATATAACATTGACAAAGAAGACGAAAACAATGGAAAAAACAATTAAAATAACAATCAAAGAAGCAGCTAAAAACAATTGAAAAAACACTCGAAAAAACAGTCCAAGGGGTAGCCGAAAACAATCAAATAACAACGAAAAACAACTGAAAAGAGAAAACCTAAATATATATCATCGACCAAACAACCGAGAACTTTTAACTGTAACTAATCACACATATATACATATTAAGCAAATAGAATCAGTAAACCGAATAGAAAACTCCAAAACGGGAAAAGAATAAAAAAGCAAAGTAACTAACACTACACAAACCACTATGAGAAAATTAGTTAAATACCCATTCATCACAGACAACCATCTAACGAGTAGTTGCTGGTTCACGCGGAGAATCATACGAAAAAGTCCACATGTGTATGATTCTAACTCTGATGATGTACGATACTTCTTGAGTATAGACAAGATCACAGAGCGGAGTATACATCGTAAAGAAGAAAAGTAGAACAACACAAAGTGTAAAGTAAAACAGTAAAACATAATTTTTTATTACATATATAGTGTATACAAATAGATATGCAAAGAAGGTAAAAAAATAGTAAAAATCTTAAAAAGGCCACATGGCAACATATAGATGAGGCGTCGTTTCAAGAAAAGGCCACCAAACTAATATATATAGACATCAAGATACTTAACCACACATATAGACACACACGTATATACACACGTACATATACATATTTAAGAAGCAAAGTAAAACGACACAATATAGATTAAAACAATATAACATAATTTCATATTATATATATGTATATAGAATACACAAATAAATATACAAAGAGGGTTAAAAATGTTAAAAATTTAAAAAAGGCCACATGGCAACATATAGACGAGACTCATGACAATATATAGATGTGGTGTCATTTCAAGAAAAAGATAGCAAAGTAATACATAGATAGAAAATTATTTAATCATACATATAGGCGTATACGTATATACACACACATATGTATATATATACACATACACATATGTATATATATACACACACAAGCATAACTAAAGAAAATTATCGCAAATATAGCGATACAAATGCAACGTCATACGTGAAAACTTGTAGAAGATGACAGTTAAACCAATAACCAAAGAGATCATAAAATATCAAACAATATTCGTTTATTTACTTATCAATCTTTAAGTACACTTGTCAGTTTATACAATGTACTAAAGACCTCCACGGATAACTCCCCCTGAGTTAGACGTAAATACAACCTCAACTGTTTCTTCGCTCAGTACAGTATCCAATTAAGTACACCTAAACTTTAGAACTCTCTCTTTCTCTGTTTCGTGTACTCCAATGATACTTCACAGAATGGTTCATCTTCTTCTTGTTTTTCCAGGTCAACTTATCTGTCTTCCGCTCGGCTCAGCAACCACTCCCGGTTCTTCAGCCGCGCCGTCATGCTGATCTCTCTTCAGCATTGAATCCGCTCGATTCACTTTGATTCCTTCTTCTTCTCCTTAGTCTTCTCGTTGACTCCCTCCAGTCCTCCTCGATTTGAATTCATGCTTCCTTAAATAACTCAACTTCCTGAAATAACAATTATAAACTACAATCCTATTTTTATTGCATTCACAATCTCCCCCTTTGAATTCTTATCATAAAAACATACGTCAATCAATCATACAGAATTCAAAATAATGCAATAAAATCATTAAGGCATAGAACTGTCACAATACGAGATCACACAACCTAAAATGGATTCACGCAACTATGTTTAGACCATTTTTAAGTTCAAGCATGGAAAAGTAAACATTAAGTACACTTAAGAAATTGTCTTTAAATGCACTTAAAATAAAATGAAGAACGTATGGGAACACATCAGTTCCTCTTCCTTTTTCCTTTGCTCCTCCGTGAAGAAGATTCCTCCCGAATCTCTTCAATCTCTTCATCCACATCTTCCTTGTCATCCTGCATTTCTCCCCCTGTTTTTGTGATAAGATTTCAAACCAGATTAGACACAATATAATCAGAAACAAATCACACAATAATATAAGTGCACTTGATTACTCTGAAAACGCAAGATCAGTCCATCAATGATCCGGAGCACTGCACTTAATGTTGCACTTAAGGTTCGTCTCAGTTCAGTAAGCTCTTGAACTGTGCTATTCTTGGAAGTTCCAGCTGTCAAAGCAGATGTCATCTTCGCCATATAACGCTTTTCCAAGATAATCCACGGTGGAGTATTCTCTCGAACCTCATCTTTCCCAACTGTATCGGACGCTTGTTGAACCAAAATGTTCTGAATCAGACAAGGGAATGGAAGAATGAACTTTGTGGAGTTAGATAACCCCAATCCAACAATTAAGTCCAAAAATATTTTCCCAAAATTGATGGGAATATCATTCTTCAAGCAGTAGAGAAAAACTGTTGTATCCTGCCTTATCGCATCGGATTTCTTGTTCGACACCCAGTTCGTACGGGAAATTTTATTTAGCAGCGCATACTCCCATTGAAGTTTGGAGTTTGGAATCTACCCTGGCCATGAACTTAACCTACCCTCTGTCAGCTCCTTTGTGACAGCATCCATATCTAGGTCCAGCTGAAGTTCCTTGGCCCGAGTAATCGGAATATGCGGAATCCCCAGAAACTCGTTTATTACCTCTACACTAAACTTGAATACACAACCACGAACATACGTGGTGCCAAATAAAGCAGAGCATGGATCTTCAATCTCAGGAGTGAGATTCGCATAGAACTCATAGACGAGTTCCTTACACACAAGGGTCACCGTGGTGACTGTGTTTGTCAACTTCCTGTTGACTAGTATGTCCCACACAGATAGATGTTGAAATTGATGCACGCTAAGTCCTCTCTCAGAGAAAATCTCCCTTTCATTAAGAGTTCTAAGCCTACTCAGATAGGATTCCTTGTACATTTTGTGGGAATAGGCTTTCGAAACAGAGAGAGGGGTACCTCGTCTTGAAGGCGCAGAAGATTGTGCACCAGATGCCGGAACAGGTCTCTCAATAGACTCCAGTGGTGATGGGATGGTGGACGGAGCAGCACTCGGTGGTGGAACTGGGGTAGTACAGGTATCTCGTGGTGGTGTTGAAGTAGACGTATCCCTTGGCTCAGTAGAATGGGTATGTGGGTCACTTTGTGGGGTCGAGGTGGAGGGGACCCTGATGTCGCTATCAGGATATGTACGAAGGTGGACCATGGAAGATGCGGCTGGCCTCAGATTCTCACGTTTGTTTGGTGCAAAAAATTTTGTAGCCATCACCTTGTAACGACGGCCATTGACACGAGAAGGATTTCATGTAAATACTAAATCCCCCATCCTTACTTCCTGGTCATCAACCAGGAGAATGTCGTCTGCACTTAGGCCGAAATTTGTTCTACGAGTCTGCATTTTTGTTTGGAAGAAGAATCTGCAAAAGGAAAGACTACTGCTCTTTTTCTCGAGAGAGATGGGTTAGGGTTCAGAGATGAAAGCAAAATGTGAAATAGAGCAATTTAAGAGGAGTTAAGTGCAGTTGCAGAGAAAATTTAGGAATTTTGAAAAAAATTGAATTTACTGCACCACTCACATCAGCCCACAAAAACATCCCATCACATTTAAAAAAAACTGTCGGTCAATTTGAAAGAGAAAAAACACTCAAGTGCAGTTATTACTCGTCAGATCAGTGTAAACTTCTTGACATAAAACATGATAAACGGAATCAAAGCAGAATCAGACCGTTAAGAATTAGTCAAAAACTGTGAACGGCTGATCTTTTAAGTACACTTACTGAAAATTGTTCTCCACTTAAAAACAATCTGTTTTATTGCATTTCTTTTTATCAATTTTTCATTTTCTCCCTTCTCTTTCTTCCTTTTTTTTATTCAGACCACTCATTTACAGCCTCTAGGACGTTGTTTAGATATCCTTTTGTTCATATAACAAGCTCCTTGACTACCCTTTTTTTAGGAATACTCTTATGCACACATAGAAGAGTATTTAAGCACAAATTTTGGCTTTGTGTCATAGGACGTTATAACTGAAACTGAATATCTCCCAACTTAGATCCGAGCATATACTCATGACAAACAAATCTTATTTTTGCATATGAATGTGCATAAAAGTTTTCAGAGGAGTAAGTAGAATTTTAAGTGCACTTAGATCATCAGATAAAAGAACTGTAGCTTTCAGATATAGAAACAATGTTCAAACACAGAACAAGGATCATTTAAGTGTACTTAAATCAAGCAGACATTGCAGTAATTTCCCCCTTCTTCATAAGATCATCAAACACTCCAAAACATAATTTCACCAATGTAATACGCAAGAAACGATCAAAGCTCACAAACACCAAGTGATTTCCTCAGAGAAATAAACCGATTTAAATCCAGGGGTTTGTAAAAATATCCGCGAGCTGACGTTCCGTAGGCACATATTCCACTTTCATTTGTTTCTGCTCAACTTTTTCTCTCAGAAAATGATGTCTTATTTCTATACGTTTCGTTCTAGAATGCTGAACATGATTTTTTGAAATGTCTATAGCACTAGTATTATCACACCATGCAGTAAAAGGGCGGGAGTTCAGACCGTAGGCCATAAGAAGGGGGGGCATTCAGACCAGGGGAGGGCAGCAACGGCCCAGA
>CM071865.1:35357349-35386818 GCA_036759665.1 Gynandropsis gynandra | reverse complement strand
CTCTTCACATCCATCTGAAACAATTTGAAGCCAAAGAAACACGCAACACCAAGCAATAGACGAATTGATTCTAGTCTAGCCACTGGAGCAAAAGTTTCATCGAAGTCTACTCCTTCTACTTGAGTATAACCCTGTGCAACTAATCTCGCTTTATTCCGTACAATCTCACCTTGCTCGTTTGTTTTGTTTTTAAACACCTATTTCGTGCCTATCACATTCAGGTGGATTGGTCTAGGGACTAAAATCCAAACATCATTTCGAACAAATTGCTCTAACTCCTCATGCATAGCTTTGATCCAGGATTCATCGTCTAACGCATCACTAACACACTTTGGTTCTATTTGTGAGGTAAAACATGCAAATTTTACCATGTCATGATAGTTTATTCGTGGTTTATTACGTGTTCGTATTCCATCCTCAAGATTACCAATAACATCTTCTATAGAGTGATGTTTGTGTACCGTTAGTTGTTCCATATTGGTTCGAGGACTCTCATGTTTCGAAGCATCTCCATATGTTTCACTTTCAATCGTATAATGGTCAGCAGGTGCACTTAAATGTTCATGAGTTGAGTGTGTTTGTTCTTGCACAGTTTCTGACGAGAAAGGAAAAATAACACTGTCAGTTGAGTGATCCTCATCAAACACAACATTTACTGATTCAATAACTTTCCTTGTTCGTAAATTGAAAATTCGAAAAGTAGTTGTGTTATTTCCATAACCGAGAAAAATTCCCTCATCACTTTTTGCGTCAAACTTACCAAGACATTCTCTATCATTCAGTACAAAGCAAGTGCACCCAAAAACATGAAAGTAACTCAAATTTGGACTCTTACATTTCCACAGCTCATATGGAGTTTTCGACATACCTGGACGAAGATATACACGATTAATGATATTACATGCTGTGTTTACCGCTTCTGCCCAGAACCTGATAGATATGGACTTTCCATGCAGCATTGCTCGAGCCATTTCTTGCAATGTCCTATTCTTCCTTTCAACAACTCTGTTTTGTTGCGGTGTCTTGGGTGCTGAGAATTCGTGAATTATACCATGCTTTTGACAAAATTTGTTAAATACGTCATTCTCGATTTCTTATCCATGATCGCTCCTGATTCACTCAATACAACCTTTAGTATTTTTCAATTGAAGGAACAGAAAATGAAACAGCTCAAACGTTTCAGATTTTTCTCTCAGAAATTTTACCCAAGTGTATCGAGAAAAATCATCTACAATGACAAAGATATATCTTTTTCCTCCAAAAATCTCTGTTCTCATTGGACCCATCAAGTCCATGTGCACCAGTTCCAAGATTCTTTATGTCTTCACTTCGGGCATTCGCTTATGATGAACTTTGATTTGTTTACCTAGCTGACAAGGTTTACACGTTTCTGATTTTTCTAACTTTAGCTTAGATATACCTCTTACTACTGCAGAATCGGACAGTTTGACCAAGGATCTATAGTTTACATGCCCTAGTCGCTGATGCCACAGTGATAATACGTCGTATGTTGCTTTAAGGCACATTTTCTCTTCAGTCCACACCTAACAGTTATTTGAGGACCGTGATCCTGTAAACACACATTTATTTTCAGAATTCATCACTAAACATTCTTTGTTAGTAAACTTAACCTCGTGATGACTGTCACAAAGTTGGCTGATGCTAATCAAGTTAGCCGTTAGACCCGCAACAAATTGGACATTTGTCAATGCTGGTTGTCCAGGTGAATTTAGATCTCCTCTACCAAGAATTTTTTCTTTGTTCCCATCTCCAAACACTACACTCCCTGCATTCTTAATTTCAACAAAATTTGAGAGTAGTTCTTTATTACCTGTCATGTGTCTTGAGCATTCACTGTCAAAGTACCAGGTATTTGTCTTTTCATTTTGGGCAGAAATGTATGCAACATTGCAATATAATTTACTTTTCCTTACCCAGATTTGTTTTACATTTGAGGACTTACCTGCATCATACATGTATTTCTTGTAGCACGTACGTTGCTTATGACCCTTAATTCCACAGAAATAACAGACAACAGATTTCCTCCTTCTATTCTTACCATATTGTGTTCTCCAATTTTGATGTCTGTGGTTCTGTGTTGACATAATTCTTCTCTGATTGTAGTGATGGTAGGATTTCTGATATTGTTCTCTATGCCTGTAATCAACAGCGTGAGCATTCCAACTTCTTTTTCTGTCAGAACTTTGTCTGTTCTGGCTGTTCTTTGAAGCACTATGAGTCAGCTGTCTTTCTTTCCATTTCATACTTTCTTTCAAATCTCCTCCAGAAACAAACTTGTTTTCTGTCTTGCTTGTATTCCCAACATAACCGATTCCATGATTGTCACCTTTCATTTTTCCAATCGAAAGCAGGTGATCCAATTTGTCAGTTCCATTTGACAACATCTTCAGTTGTTTGTTTGTCTCCTCTAGCTGCCTTTTGACGAAGTGCACTTCCTCTTCTTTAGAAAGTACCTCTTTCTTCATGTTCTGAATCTGAGTTTCCAGAATCTTATTTTCGTTCATCAGTTGAACATTCAACTTTCCCATCTTGATCCACTCATTGTATATCATCTCTACATCAACTTCATCTTCTTCTTCAAGTTGATCTTTTTCACTTTCTTTATCATCCTCATCAATAATCCCAATGAAAGCAACAAAGCTTGACTGTTCTTCTTATGATCTTCTCCAGATTCAGAACTGGATTCACTAAGCATGATTAGTGGTTTTCCTTTCACCAGATTATTATCAGCACATTCAGTCTTTGTGTGACCAAATCCTTGCATTTAAAACACTGTGTTTCTCTGAGATTTTTCAAAACATTTTCCCTTTTTGAGATGCTAGGGCAATCTGATTTAAAATGACCAAAACCTTTGCACTCATAACATTGAGAACCAGATTTGTTCTCCTTTCTGAATCCAACATCTTCGGTTGATGGTTTCTTCATTCCTCACCTTCTTTTCATGAATTTTTCAAATTTTCTGGTCAGTAACATAATGTTTTCTTCAATATTGTCCAACCTGGTGTTTTCTGAAACGGCTTGTAGTACAACTCCCTTGCTTCCATCTTTGGCAATATCCCCTTGCTCTAGTTGCAGTTCCAGTTCATATGCTGCCAGGATTCCAACTATTTCTTTGAAACTAGTTGTATCTGTGTTTAGTGACATATTCATAGCAACCTTCTGTGCATGAAATTTCTTCGGAAGATATCTCAGTAGCTTTTTGACAAGTTTCTTATCATCCAAGTTCTGTCCAAGCACTCTTGCCTCGTTCGCGATTGCATTTATCCGACCACTGAATTCTTTCACACTTTCATATTCTCCCATCTCCAGCTTCTCAAATTGGTGTTCCAATATATCTAGGTGTGTTCTTTTAACATTCGTTGTGCCTTCATGGATAGTTTCTAGTGTATCCCATGCCTCCTTAGCAGATTCACACCCTTGAATCTGTTTAAATTCATTTATATCTACTGATGAAAAGATAGCTGTCAGGGCCTTTGCATTGAACGTTGAACTCATTTTTTCACTAGGTGTCCACTGATCTGATGGTTTTTCCTTTTCTTTTCCATTTTCGTCGATAACAGTTGGTGGTGTCCATCCGTTTTTAATTGCACTCCAAGCATCTTCGTCAATTCCTCGTAAACTCGCTCTCATCTTAACTTTCCAGTATCCATAGTTAGATGAGTCTAACATGACAGGTTTTCCAAACGAATACATGTCTCTTGGTCCTTCCATTTTAGTCGTCTTCTTGGATCTCTAACCAAATTTTAGATTTACTCTAAATGATGGTTACCAGCTCTGATACCAATTGAAAACTTGTAGAAGATGACAGTTAAACCAATAACCAAAGAGATCAGAAAATATCAAACAATATTCGTTTATTTACTTATCAATCTTTAAGTACACTTGCCAGTTTATACAATGTACTAAAGACCTCCACGGATAACTCCCCCTGAGTTAGACATAAATACAACCTCAACTGTTTCTTCGCTCAGTACAGTATCCAATTAAGTACACCTAAACTTTAGAACTCTCTCTTTCTCTGTTTCGTGTACTCCAATGATACTTCACAGAATGGTTCACCTTCTTCTTGTTTTTCCAGATCAACTTATCTGTCTTCCGCTCGGCTCAGCAACCACTCCCGGTTCTTCAGCCGTGCCGTCATGCTGATCTCTCTTCAGCATTGAATCCGCTCGATTCACTTTGACTCCTTCTTCTCCTTAGTCTTCTCGTTAACTCCCTCCAGTCCTCCTCGATTTGAATTCATGCTTCCTTAAATAACTCAACTTCCTGAAATAACAATTATAAACTGCAATCCTATTTTTATTGCATTCACAACACGTATACGACAAAACAACTACAAATATAACCAAATCTCTCTCAACATCACAAAGAGAAAAACAAATACATACATCTAAAAATATTTCAAAACTACTGCAAAATTAACCAAATTCATAGAGGCACAATAAACAAACAAACAACCATCTAAACAACACAATTTTGTCTCCCAAATGTACAAAATCTAACCTAACAATGCAACAGTCCCCTAATACAAATGCTATAAAAGAACAAACATTAAGTAACACCAAATCAAGAAACATTTCTATACTCATTTCATACAATTTGTCGTACCGTTATAGAATATAGATTACAAATTTGATCACTGTTTTAAAATAATCTTGTAAGCTGTAAAGCCTCCTAAAAAACAACATCCTCAAGAATGATTTTACATGTTTTTGTTCTATACAAATGCAACGTCACACGTATAAGACAAAACAACCACAAAAATAACCAAATCTATCTAAACATCACAAAGAGGAAAGCATATATGATAACACGCAATCCGTAGTAGTTTTTATGTCATTCTTAGGTCTAGTTTTAGGTAGATTTATTAGATTTCATTCATTTATCGAGACTATTCGAGGATTTTATCTACATTTCGTGTTTGGTGTAGGAAACGAAGACATTACAAGAAACACGAGAGAAATCGGCCATTAACTTCTTTGCTGAATCCGGAGACCGAGAGAAGACATTCATGGAGTTCCGCCTGCTGGGGCAGAACTATAGGATCACCGCACGGCAATTCGCAGACATTCTTGACGTTCCGCATAGCGTTTATGCGAAGCTTCCAGAGATCAACCGGAACCGTCAAGCCGAGTTTTGGTCGCAGATTGCCTTTGGCGAGTTCTCGACGAGAGCGAAAGCGAGTCACATACGCCACCCCGCCCTCAGGTATTTTCACTACTTCCTAGTCTCTTCGATACTAGGGAAGGGAGCACAAGGCGGTGTTAACCACACCGAACTAGGCATCCTGAGGCGGGTTGTGCAGACGAACATTCCTGATGATGAGTGGGACGTCGACTTAGCATCGTTGATCATCGGACACTTCCTAGACATTTCCACCTCGAGGCAGCGCAGCCGACGTGCGACTCACTCACACGCGCGTCCGGAGTACCCCCATAGCCGCTCTGATTTTCCATCGATGGATGGAGTCTCCGACACCCTCAGGTATGTAGCAGAGGAGACTAGGTATCAGTCCTTTCTAGCAGAGCAGCGGTACGACTTAGAGGCTGCGAGGGATGCGGGGCAGCAGCAGTTCCAGGAGCAATCTATTCAGCATACCTACTACCTCACCGAGTCCGTCCGACGGTTCCAGCAGCTGAGCATGACACATTACCAGGAGCCGTATATCCCGATCCCGCAGGACTACCATTCCGGAGCTATACCCTACCGTCCTCATATCCCATACGAGCTGGAGGCGTTCTATTTCCCACCTGGGGAAGGAGCATCAGCGGATCCAGCGGACATGCCGACTACCCGCGATGGAGCGGATGAGGATTAGACGATCTCTTTCCTTTGTCCTATTTCTTTTCTTTTCTTTTTATTTTATTTTCATGGACTATTTTTATCGTTTTCTTGTTTTTAGATAGATATCTTGTACGCTCTTCAGACTTATTTAGTGCTCTTTGTTCTACTCTCTTGCATTGTATGGTCTTGTCACAGGTATTTCACATTAGCATATGCATTAGAGCGCAGGAGTCACTACATCCAGACATATCATCGAGAAAGTCACACGCATGTCACACGCACACATCAGGTGTATTCGCATCTTTTTCATGCTTTCTCGCATTTTTATGTTTTGGAGGTCCCTTATAGGTTTAGAACACAGGGACTGTGTTTCATTTAAGTCTGGGGGAGGGTACTCGTTGAGTATTTTTTGTTTTTGTTTTAGATTAGATGTAGATTTTTGTTTTTAGGAATAAACGGATGGGTATCTAGCATGAATTTTCAAGTTTTAGTCATTATTGTGTGACTTTGTCGAATCGTGAATAAAAGTGTAGGTGTGTTTAGAAGTCTTCTTGATTTCCGATTAGTTGAAGTAATTGTGCTTGAAACCATGACTTATAGTTACATTCACCTCCTAGGTTTCAGTACCAAGTATTATATCTCCGTGTATACCGATTAATCGATGCTTGTTTGATAGATTTTTTAGCGTTCATTAAACTCTACACGCTTATACTCCGCTGTCAATTTTTTCGCCTTGGATAAGTCTTGACTATTTTAGGTTTTCATTGACATGAGTACATCGAGATCGATGGTTCGGGTCTAAGTGGTGGGTTGAGGCGCTATTCTACGTCCTAAGGGTTAGAGTTATGCGTATTCTTCATAAAAAATAAAAAATCAGAAAATAAGTTTCAATGACGCATCTCTTCACTCCTCTAAGGCCGTGCGACCTTATGAGTGTGCCATAGGCAGCCTGGGTCTAAGTAGAAAGCCACCCTCTTCGACTTCGACGTCCTAGGAACAAAGCGTGGATCTATAAAAAAGAATAAAGAAAGAAATAAAAAAAAAAGAAGAATAAGAACGAGAATTTGAGCTTAATGATATCTCAAGCTTAGAAGAGTTTGGTATGGAGATCGCTTGGACGTTGTTAGGAGTACGGATTAGACTTAGGTCATTGGTAGGATTGCATGGTTCGAGACTTTTCGGATTGATAGAAGTCTGAACTTGGTACGCTTAGGCTTGCGTTCATGTGACGCGTTGTTTTGCATGATGGCTATTCCTTTGATGTATTTGTGCTAGTATCCGATGTTGTTTAGCTTTTCTAGTACTCGACTCTAGGTTTGCTCGAGGACGAGCAAAAGGTTAAGTCTGGGGGAGTTTGATAACACGTAATCCGTAGTAGTTTTTATGTCATTCTTAGGTCTAGTTTTAGGTAGATTTATTAGATTTCATTCATTTATCGAGACTATTCGAGGATTTTATCTACATTTCGTGTTTGGTGTAGGAAACGAAGACATTACGAGAAACACGAGAGAAATCGGCAATTAACCCCAAAATGACAAGATTCAGCTTATACAAGACCGTGGATTGAAGTGAGCGTGCAAACACCGAGCGAAAGGAGCGAAAACGCCATTTTAGGACATGCCCGCTCGGGTAATGGAAGATGCCCGCTCGGGTAATTTGTGCCTTGACAACCCCGTAGCCTTACACGACTCGGGTGCCAAAGGGACATGATCGGGTATGAGTGCCCGATCGGGTGGAAATATTGCGCCCGCTCGGGTTGATGGTCATCAAAACATGCCGTAACTTTGCACGACTCGGGCTGAAGAAGAACACGATCGGGCAAAGGTGCCCGCTCGGGCGAATATGGATGCACACGGTCGGGTAAATAGCTTGCACGATCGGGTACAGTATGTGCCCGATCGGGGCCCTAGATCTCAACAACTTTCCTAAGTTTTGGTTCGGCCAAATCAAGGGAAATCAGATCTATTTAAAGGGGAATCGAGCAGAATTGAAAGGGGGGGGACTCAAGGACGATTCAGTGCCATAGAAGACACACTTTGAAGGGTCGAGAAGGACGGATCTACGGATCCGAGGCATGGAGGATCTAATGAAGACATAGGGAGTCATCTCTTTCTCTATCTATGTTGAATTTAGATTTCTTTTGTGTTTCGTTTCCTTAGTTCATGTTCGAGTAGATCTATTGCCATAGGTTAGAGAGTATTGCCAATATGTAGAGAAGTCTTGTGCTTAACGAATGGTGGATCTTAATGCTTTCATTACCTGTACGCCACTTGAATGAATGAAATCGGTATTTATCATGTTTTCAGATCTCATGGTTGTACTTAATGCTTTCTCTACCTGTACGCCACTTGATTGAATGATCTTAGAAATCTAATAAACCAACGCCAGGGCATTAGACTTCGGAACTTAGCCATGATTTAGGGTTTAGCCGGTTTAGAATCTACGCCAGGTCAATCGGTTAAATCTAGGGATTAGGATAGCGGTCGTAATGCGTCTATGCATGTAAGATGCACAATGGATACATTGGTATCTGCATGCTAGATAGCGGACAAGTCTATGCCAGTCATGGTTGTTCTTAAAACTTTTCCCTGAACTCCCTATAGGAGAGCTTGAATTCCCTGAACTCATGATAGTACTTTAGACCAATTATCTTGTTAGAACTTCGATACATTGTTGTGCAACTCTTGATACCTATGGTGATTTGTCGCTGAGTTATTCCCATCTTTAGGTTTAGTTTGCATTTAGATTAGTTTGCATTCCCCTACGATTTGATTCATCACGTCTTATTCATTGGTCTAATAGCTTTAGAATTGCATCAATTCCTTGTGTTCGACCCTAGTTGCTACACGATCCGTATCCTTGCGGAAGCGTTAGTCTAGGTAATTTATTACTTGATTAAACGCACATCAATATACATACATCTAAAAATATTTCAAAACTACTGCAAAATTAACCAAACTCATAGAGGCACAATATACAGACAAACATCCATATAAGCAACACAATTTTGTCTCCTAAATGTACAAAATCTAACTTAACAATCCAACATTCCCCTAATACAAATGCTATAAAAGAATAGACATTAAGTATCACCAAATCAAGAAACATTTCTATACTCATTTCATACAATTTGCCTTACCGTTATAGAATATAGATTACGAATTTAATCACTGTCTTAAAATAATCTTCTAAGCTGTAAAGCCTCCTAAAAAACAGCATCCCCAAGAATGATACTACACGTTACTACACGTTTTTGTTCTTACAAAACAAACCATTTCACATAGACAATATATGTTTATTACTCTTAATAAACACTTATGTTTCTGTATCAGTTCTTCTATGATCCACAGTTAATAAATCTATACAGAAATAGGGTAAATAGTCAAGTTTGTATGCATGTATGTATCCATCCATAGACAGAAACAGAGGTAAGAGAAGCTTACACTAAATTTTTCAAGCAGTCTGATCCGTTGATAGCTTTTCCTTCGGGAAGTTCTAGACATGAACAGTGCATTATCATATCCTTTAATGTGTGCTTTTTCACTCTTAAGATCATTATCCCACAATATGCTCTCGCAATATTAGAACCGAAATTAGTAAATCAATTTTAACCTTAATAAAGGTTATTTAATAGCTGAATTTGCAACCTGAAATTTACCTTTCAAACATATTCTTTTCTCGCATCTTCCCAGTGTAGTTTTCCTTTTGGGAAGAAAATTGAAGCATTCCACATAGCTCCTCTCGCAACCATAACCGATGATGCGCCCTCATGCGACAAACCCAAAAAAAATTACAATCAAAGTGCTACTACTTGGATGTCAATCAAGCGAATGACAAAGATCATGTATCTAGGAATGCTTTGGAGAAACCCATATTGTCACACGTACTAAAAACGACACTGTAAAACCAAAGCAAAGAACAACTCAAACAGAAGTCTATATGATTTTTCATTCAGGATGTGAGACAAAGCAATTAAAAACACAGATCGCCCACACACCACTCATGTTATCCTATTGCTAGAAGACATCAGGAAGATGATATGAAACGTGAAGATATAGTAACCATTAAATAAGATAGATTTGAAGTGAAATTATTCATCTAGATTGATTATCGGTATCATCTGAAGCATGAAAGACAAAACTCCCCCACCGTTAAACCAGAAACAGAACATAGTCTTTAATCTCACCCTCACCAATAGAGTCTCCAATCGACATCAATAGCCTCAGCATCACCACCAGATGCAACCAAACGGAAGACTCAGTCTCCACCGCCTTCAATCTCATCCTCACCCGGCGGCGCAAACAAACCGAAGAACACGCCAGAAACAGCAACGGACCGGCGGGAGAAGCGGCTGAGCGTCATAATCGCTCAAGAGGAACCCTAAAACAGGGAGCAATCGACGAGAAGAAAAAAGGTCCCGGCACTCACTGTGAATCCAGAAACGAAACAAAAGAAAATATCTCACCCGACGGCACAAACAAACCGAAGAAGACACCGGAAACAGCAAGGAATCGGCCGGAGAAGCGACCGAGCGACATAATCGCCTCGGAAGCTCCGTACAACCGCAACCCTAAAACCGAGGTAAAAACGGAAGGAAAGCATCAAAATGACCCACCATGAACTGAGAAACGAAAACAAAGGAAGGAACTCACTCGACGTCACAAAAAAATCGAAGAACACGCCGGAAACAACAAGCAATCCGCCGGAGAAGCGGCCAGACGACGGAATCGCCCAAGAGGAACCCTAAAACAAAGGAGTAATCGTCGGGAATGGAAAATGGCCGATGAAATATACCTAAAAAATGGGAGAGAAATGAACGGTCATGATCATCCAGTGGAAAATAATATTGTGGCTGAAAAATGTAGCATCCTGTGTGAACAGTATCCGTTGTGCATCTGACGGATGAGAATTCGTAAAAAGAAAACGGAATCGATCGGACGGTTAATGTCATGCCATTTGTATCTTTACTGTTCATTGGAGTTTTGTATTGGAGTTTTGTTTTAGTATGTATTAAATATACGATGGAATTCTTTTTTCCACCCAAAAAACTATTAATTCCTAAATCATACGATCTTAATCCCAAACTGTAAGTTTCTTAAACAAAAGCTCCATCTAAAATAAAAATGGACTCTAAATATGTCCTATAACTGGGCCTTTAAAAGGAAGTACGCCATGAGAAGAGAGAGAGAGGGACACCGCGAAACAGGGGGGGAGAGATGAGAGGAGTCGGAGGGCCGTTGCTGTCGATCGGAGATCTGCTCGCGGATCTTGGGGAAGAATCCGGTGAGTCTTTGGAGAACCCAGAAAATTCTTCATCCTCTTCAACCATAAGCTCTGATACAGCCTCTGTATCCTTGGACCTCACTGGGCTCTTCCAGGTCACTCTTCTGATCAGAATATCTGTCTTGTGCCTGATGTTTACTTCTGGATTTCTCGTTCCCTTGCGCGATTTTTCACTTAATTTCAATTAGTGTATCTCCTGGTCGATTTGGAACTATGGTAGACATTGTTGGTGTTTTGTGGTAATTTGAGTGTCGGATCTGTGAGTTAAGAAATATTCTCTTGATTTAGGGTTTATGTGGAACGGATGAATGCAACTCACGTTGGAATCTTGAGTCGAAGTTTTTTCTCGTGCAAATTGTAGCTGAAAATCCACTCTTGAATTAAGAAATCTACTCTTGAGTTAGGGTCTATGTGAATGAGGTGATTCCAAATCAAGTTGGATTCTGGAATCAAAGTTATTCTCGTTCATTTTTTTTTGTGTACATATTTTGTTGCCGTGTCCCGGAAATCTATATTCGTCATCAAATCCCGTATAGCATATTTTATGATGGTCATGAGAATCAAACATATGTTGATTGGTTTCAGGAAAACTATGATAAGTTGAACAAGGCATTCGCTGGTTCCGAACACTCATGGACAACTCTTACATTGGAGGTAATGTTTAATTTGTTTTGAGCTATGATGAATAGAGGTTCTTATTCAAGGTTTTGATGCATGGGTTCGCCAATGGCATAGGAGAGACATTTCTTTCTGTTTTATTTTTTTCGGAATGTTTTCAATGGCAATCTTTTCGTGGAGGTTCTCTTGACATGGATACTACTTGTATTATTTTTGTTGTTCAAGCACTATCTTTCCTGTAACATAACATGTATACCTGGATTGGGCATTGCTAAGTTGTTTGGTCAAAGATTCAGCTAATAAATGGTTCAGATGTCTTTCTTTCAAGCATTTTCCATAATTTTTCACGTGTTACACGGAAGCAAATTGGGTTGAATAATTTTCCATAGCGTGTCTACTGAACACATACTTCCATGTCTTTGTTCCACTGTTTCTCTTTAACTTAGTTTTGTTACCCTACAATTTCAGCTATGCTCTGCACTAGAAACTGCAAACAAGTTGATCAATACCACCAACACGAATGCTAAATTGTTGTCAGAGAAAGTTGAAGAACTTGAGAAAATTGTGAGGCGTGGGGACTCGGCTGTGGCAGCAGCCAGAACAGTTATTACCTCTCTTAACCAGAAAGGTTTACCCTCACGTAAAGATTAGGACATGTTACAATTCATTCTACAACAGGTACAAATTAACCTGTTGAGTGCTTAAATTGTTTCATCCAATCTTACAAGTTTGTTCAGTTAGATTCTTTGATTAAAAGAGCTCTTTTGATTGCAAATCTGATCCTGAGATGAAGGTGACATATTTATTCCTTCAAGGACTGAGGATAAAAAATATTTTATCTTCTAATGGAATTTGCATCGTATACTCTTTTCTGCTGGACAAGGCTTATTGTATTGAGTTGTTGGGGACAATACTTCGTGATCTCAACAATATCTATGTGTTGGTTATGAGTAGTAGCATAAGAATTTTTATTTAGGAGAGTGACCACCTGAGCTTGGCAAGAAAACACTTGTAAACTAATTTATTACGGCATTGCTTTTATGAAAATCCAAACATTCAAAACAAAAACCTCTAGTTCTTCTGTCCACTAATCTAGAATTGTTATATTAATTATGATGCGCTAATATTAGTCTGGAAGTTTTTAAAAAAGATTCAACGATATAATGCCTAAGTTATGCCAGTGTTTGATTGATTTTATGATGTGATGTCCTTTATTGTTTTCATTCACTGATTAATGTAGAAATTAAAAGCGTACATAAGTTTATTGGTGCCCCAAGGTCAGGTTCCTTCTTGTCTGCTAGCTAGCTTCCAATCTTTGGATACATGCGTTTTGATATTATAGTCCTTGCATTTCTACTTGTTAAAATAATCATGGATTAGGTTAGAATCGAATGTCTATGTTTTCAACAATTCCCAGCCCTGATTTTTTTTGGCCCTTTGATCTTCAGTTGTCCTTCTGCTTCTCCCTTTAATCATCTGGGTTTATCTTTATTAATAATGATATCCAAACGGGGACTATTGTTTGGAAAAAACCTTGGGTTTTAAGATTTTCTCGGAATTCTTGTGAATGGAACCCGTGACACTTGGCTATACTTGTGTCTCGGGCCTTCTTTGGTATATATATGTGGCACTGCAGGTATTGTCTTTTGACCTCCTGGTCCAATATTGTCTGATGAAGGTGCCTTCCCTGACGATTACTCTCTGGATCGCTTCTTCTCAAACAAAACAGCCGTTTCTGCCACGTCCGCCATTGCTGCAAGAACAATCACTGCTGCACAGCAACAACCACCGCATCTTCAGGGGAGGATCAGGGGAATCCCCTGCCATGGACTGGAGCACTGACTTCCGTTATCTCATTGACTCGGTTTTGGCTGATGAAGCCCCTGTAATGGAGGTTCCTCGGTTTTTTGCTTATGATAATGACAGAGAAGTGTGCAACTTGACGTCTGCAGATGTGATGATGATGACTGATGTGGTTGAACAGGATGATTCAAAGGTCTTAAGATTGGTTCACTTATAATGGTAGCGGCAGAGGCCTCTGGTCATATTGGTCTGCTCAAGGAATTCGATTCCCCTGGGGACCGAACCAACAGGAAGAGATTAGCTGCATACTTGACCGACCGCATATTTTCAGTGCTTGAACGGCGTTCACGGAGTCAATCTGTCAGCCGTACCCGTCTGCAACTCTTTACTAGCTTGAATGAAATGCACCTCCCCCTTTGCCTCAAATCACTTACCAAACATCGAGATTCTCTATTCTGCTTAACTGAAGCTTGAATCCAAAACCCCGAAACGTGTCACTCTTGTGCATGAGGAAGTTGGCCTGAGTGGCGACTACATGGGTCGTTTCATGGATTTACTACTTCAATTCTGTCATGTTAAAGTCCCTCAGACCTGTTCTCCATCGAGCTCGTGCTTCTTAGTCCACAAATCTTTAGAAATTCGAGACACGTTAGATATGCATTAAGGTTTTCGAAGATGACAAAAGTCGTGAGTTGGATAACAAGGCTTCGTGAACAGTTGCCAAGCGAAACTTCACTTGAGCCTGTTCGTTGACGGCTGCAAGGTGGAAGAGTTGTGAAACGGCCTCGTTTTGGGCTGGAAATCTTGGGGTCTTGTCTCAGCCTCTCTTCCCGAGTCCAGCCATTCCAACACCTGTGGTATTGTTGGGCCCCACATATCATACTGCATGTGCATTAAGATTTGAATATGTTACATATGGAACATCTAAAACAAAACAACATTGTGTCTTGCGAATAATAATTATTTGGAGAATCCTTGCATCATTATCAAAAGCTCCACATTATAATTTTGCCCAACATTGGTCCTACCGTTCAAGTTTCGATGCATATTCTAATTGAATTGAATTTATATTAATAAATTTTCTATTACTTAAATACTAACGTTACAAAACATTTAGAATATGACTTGGCACGTGCAGGACGCTCCACGGAAGGAAAAAATATCCAATCAAAAGGCGGTAAGTCTAATATTAAGAAGAAGGATGAAGAGGAAGAGTTTTGCCTGAGTCAGCCTAAGATCCAACGGCTATGATTTTATGCCTAGAAACTAAGATCCAACGGTTAGGATTCAATGTACGTACGTGAACCGTTGGATCCACATCGATCGGTCAGGATTGAACATATCTCCCTCGCCTCCGTTATACCATAAATAGCGCCTCCGCGGACCCAATCTCCACTCTCCTTTCACTTTTTCTCTCTCTACTATTCGAAGTTTCTCTCTCTACGAGCAGAGAAAAAAATCCTAATTGTTTTATTCGAAAAGGTTTGCGCTACCTTGCGCCTTGGGAAGCCGGAGCTTAAGCTGTTCCTTTACCGGAGATGTTGCCGGAGGAATCGAGACGTACGGTGGTGATTCGAATTTCACGGTACCGTTGGGCTCACCACTGACAGTAGCTATCGTCGGGTCCCGCAGATAAAAGAGGAAGAGGAAGAGAGAAAAAAACCAACAAGAAAATGGACGGCCAAAAAAGCCAGGCGAAGCTGACAAGGACGCAGTCGTCACTGCTCCGGTCATCCTCTACCGTCCGATCATCCATCCACAGCCTCGCCTCCATCACCGAAGCTGACGTCACCAAATCTCACCACAGGCCGGACCCAGACGATGACGAAGAGAGCGGCCACGGCGGTGGTTTTGAGGAGAAGCCAAGGAGAAAACCGTCTCGGAAAACCGGGTCCAGTCCCCGAACCGGTTTAACCCGGCTTAATCCGGTATCCGCCGTGGCTTATCTCTCTTCTTGTACTCTCCTCTCTTTCCTCTTCTTCTTCTTTTACTTAGACAGAGAGGAGATTCCCACTTCGGAGAATCTCTTGTTAGCCCTGATTTTCGTCGCGGTTACATTGTTCTTCGCGTCCAAGAACAGAGCCGTAATCAATCATATCTTAGTGACGATGAAGCAATTGTGGCACGAAAACGCGAAAAGACTCGGGTTTTCGCAGGACGGTCACTCGTCGAAACCGGTTCAGTGGTTCATCGGCGAACCGAGCCCTGATACCCACAAATCCAAGAGAGAGAAGAGGGTTGTGAGGGAAGCGGTGGAGTGTTACAGCAATGGGGACTTCTACGAGGGAGAATTCCACAAGGGTAAGTGTAATGGAAGTGGAGTTTACTATTATTTCGTGAATGGAAAGTACGAAGGTGATTGGGTCGATGGGAGGTATGATGGGTACGGCGTTGAGAGTTGGGCGAGAGGAAGCAAGTACAAGGGACAGTACAGACAAGGATCCAGACATGGCTATGGTATATACAAATTTTATACCGGAGATTCTTACGCTGGAGAATGGTGTAACGGACAGAGCCATGGGGTCGGCGTTCAGACATGTGCTGATGGGAGCTGCTTTGTCGGGGAGTTCAAATATGGCGTCAAACATGGCCTTGGCTGTTACCATTTCAGGTAACGTCTTTTACTTAAACAATTGTTTTTCATTCGTGTTCTTGTTTGTTGTAGTTGTATTCAAAGTTTGGCGCTTTTCTAATTTTCCATGGTTAGACTCTTTAAGAAGCCTGTTCTGCAAATTGGGGTTGCAGAGAATCAACATACTATTTGTCCTAAAAAAAGCGATTGTTTGACTGGTTCTTGTATCTGCGCGGGATTGACAATGAATTGTGTTCTCAAGGAAGCATTTTTTTCCATGTTGTAGAAATGGAGATAGATACGCTGGTGAGTACTTTGGGGACAAGATTCATGGGTTTGGGGTCTACCATTTTGCAAATGGGCATCGCTATGAAGGGTCTTGGCATGAGGGACGCAAACAAGGCTATGGAATGTATACTTTCAGGAATGGTGTAACCAAATGTGGTGAATGGGATGCTGGCAATCTCAAGATCCCCCTCCCTATGCTCGCCTGTTCTGTTCTCAGAGCAGTTCAGGTAATAATACACCTAATATTGAGTTCTGAGATATGCTCCTCGCATTGGTTAACAGATATGATTGGTTAGCTTTGTATGTTTGTCTTGACATTGTGTTATTTCATAAAAAAATGACCTGAATACCAATCAATCCATGGTAAATTTTGATTTGTGATCCTTTTCCCCTCTTTAATTTGTTGAATGTGTTGGTTTTAAGATTGAAATTAACCCTGTCTGTGATCTGAATTTGTGGATCTTCTTGCTCTGCTGCAGGCTGCTAGGAAGTTGGCAGATAATGCTATGAACCTGAGACGAGTGGACGAGGTAGTGAACAAAGCAGTCATGTCAGCCAACAGAGCTGCAACGGCTGCGAGAGTTGCCGCCATAAAGGCTGTTCAAAACCAAATTGATGGCAAATTTTACGAGTTGGCCTGAATAATTGCAGAGCAAAGATTAGTTCGTTTCCTTTCACTGTATAATTTTTCAGACTAATTTTGGAATCGCCCTGTCATGCTCACAAGATCATTGCCGTGGGAGGTTGAATACCACAGAGAGAGAGAGAGGTTTTAACTTAGCTTATCAACCTGTAAGTTGTACATATTGCTCATGTATATCATCATCATAAATGCAAGATGATGTTCTACGAAGTTTCCTGCAACTGCTATTTTACTTGCGGATACATATTCTTTGTACTTCATCTGAATTTGACTATGCATTAAGCTAAAGTCCAATCTAGATGTTGAAACCCAACGAGGGTGTTTCTGAGTATTTCACCCTGTTGAAAAGTTCTATATGTTCTAAAAATAGTCGTTTTCTTTTTCAGATTCAAATAAAAACGTTGAAGAAGGTTAAAAAGAAGACAGCGAGGGACAAGAGTCAAGGCATCATGTTCTTATCTATATTCTGGTCCAATCTTCTGCGTGATAAAAATATTAATGTTATATATATAAATATTCACACTGTATAAGTATGCATATACATATATATATATATATATAAACGTAATAAATAACATGCATGAGATGGGTTTTTTGGATCTTGTCCCAAGCAGAGAACTTCAGTGCCCATCTCAGAGAATATCAATAGACAAAATTAAGCAAAAACATGAACATTTATCTGAAAAGAGTGAAGATAAGAGATCTTGGGACCATTATGCTGACATCTATCTCTATGTATGTCCAAGATGTTTCAGATCTTAATTTGTTTTATAAGACCAAATCTTGTATGTTGTTGAATTAACAATTCATGAGAAACAAAACTAAATCTAATAGATATTGGTAAAATTATTGACCAAAGTGAAATATTATGCAAATGCAAAGTGAAATTAAAAGAAAAAGACATGTGAGTTGAAAAAAAAAATAGTAAAGTTAACGAATTTGGGATACAAACAAATGATGATTCAAGAAATGTTGCAAAAGCACATGAGGGGAGGTGGGTGGGTGAGAGGATGCCTGTCCCAAACTCATGCAATATGCCTTTGGATCCATATTTTTCTCTATATTATTTTCATTATTCACAAAACAAGACCTTATTAAAAGATTCACTATCTAAAATAATATTTTTTTGTTCCCTTTTATATCTATCCTCTTTTTATTTTATGATTTCTTACTTTCAACTTTAGATTCCTTCCTCTTGTGTTCTTTTTCTTTTATACAACTAATTTTAAAAAAACTTAAATTTCAAATATAAAATGCTTGATATTTTAATAAACTTGTAACAACTCCACAAGAAAGAGAGTTTGTAACTTTGTGATGTAAAAGTAAACCTTTTTGACTAAACCCTCATGAGTTCCCTCTTACACATTCAAAATGTATTCTTCTTTGGAAAACTATGATTGTCTCTTTATATAGCACATACAATTTTATATTTCATTGTTCAATACCATCTTTTTACATTCGATACTTATTTATTTTATCGTTTTATTTCATATTAATATATATGATATTTTTAAAGAATTAAATTTTTCTACTTAATAAATTAATCCGAAAAGATGCATGAACAAAATACTCTATCTCAATTTCAGTTTTATTTCATCAGTTATTAAATATTATACGTTCAAATATAACTGTAACAATAATCGCATATTTCACAAATTGTATATATATATATATATATATATATATATAGACGGTAAATGCATAATCGGTTTGATATTAATATTAGTATTTAAATTTATACTTCCAAAAAATATTTTAAATTTATGAATAAACTGTTTTGGTATATAATTTTTCTGGATTATAAAATATCTAAAATTGAAATAAAATTTCAAACAGTTTTGGAAAATTTAAAATAAATGGTATGAATAGCTTGCTGTGTGAATATGTGTATTTTACAAAAAAAAAATGTATTTTAATGGAAGAAATATGAAGATTAACAAAATTAATTACTTAATAAAAAAAGGAAACTAATATCCACATACTAAGAAAAATCTTACCTAATCTTGACATACACTGGATTCTCTCAAATGCCTTACGATATCTATTTTTATTTTAGCCTCTCACCCGATTGAATGGTTACGTATTTTAATATTTTAAGGCATATTGTAAACCGAAACACCGATTTTTTTTATATATTTTAGATATCTACTTTTTAAAATTTTAAACTTAATATATAAATTTAAATATTTTATATTTTAATATGTAATTTTTAAAATAGTCAAAGTAACAAAATTTAAGATTTCTTTACTAATTCTAATTAATCAAACATTAAAATTTGTTAGTTTAATGAAATTTATTATAATATAAATCATAAAAATTAGATATTAAAACAAAATTTGAAATTGATACATTACAATATAAATATCACACACACATTTTTCGTTTTTCTTCTTAAAATACATTATAATGTAACAATATATATACATAGTTCAAATATTAAAGAGAGAAGAATATTGCAATAAACATGTAATGTCATTGACATTATTGGCACTCAAATTGAAAAGAACTCAACCGCCTTTGCCCTTCGTGCCTATCTTTATTGGTATGGGCCGCTATCATATTTGGGACCATTGGGTGAGATTTGCCGTTCTCAAATTAATAATTTTTGATGAGCAATATTTCAAAACAAATCGTATTTTATCTTTTTAAATAATAATTATAAAAGCCAATAATTTTTGTTTTAAATTATGTTCATATTTTCAAAAGTATGAATTTATTATAAACATTAAAATATCGACCAAAAATAAAAAAATCATCCAAATTCAAAACTAGTAGGAAGATTTTTCAAATTAAATTATTCTCAATATATTATAATGTCTTTTTTAATCAAGACCAGCATGCAAGAATACCGTACGAAATCAAATTCTAATTACAAAAATAAAATAGGTTTTTGATTTGAATACTATGATCATTACATCTCTCCATCATCAATTATCAAATATATATATATATATATATATAAGATTTTTGGTTAATATTATATCTGTAGACCGATATGTAAATAATTATGAAATAAATGTCGTCATTCGGTTTAGTACAAATTAAATGTGATTGAATTTGAATTTAATTAATTAGACTTCGGTATTGAAATGGGTGTAGAAGATTATATGCGTAGAAATATTTGATAATATCATTTATATTCTATAATAACAAAATTAAATGATAAAATTGAAAACCGAATAATTAACCGATTATATATCGGTTTATAATCATTAGTTCAAGTGTGTATATATATATATATTAGATTTGTTTTTTTTATGTATAATTAATTAGGTTACATAAACATAAAAAATAATGAAAAAAACAGTGGTGCAACCCAGTCCAAGAAAAAATGAATATAAGGTTGTAGTGACCATGTTCGAACATGAGAAAAGTGGCAATCTAAAAAAAAAATATTTTAATTATATTGAAAATGGTACACAATATAATTCATGCAAACTTTGATAAATCCAAAGGTGATTTATGGTTTGACAATATTATATTGTGTGTGCATTGATTATTATTGTTTATTTTTCGGTATGACATAAATATGATGTGTATGCCCAAAGTTTAACCATTACATGAGATATTACATTTACACTATTTATTTAATATGTTGAGTCATATATTGCAAGTCAAAGTTAATTTTAAAAGACTAAATTTTGATGTTACGCATATATCTTGTGATGAGATTAGATCTTGTGTTATCATTCACTTAAGGTTTTATTGAATGTATATCCAACACGAGCTATCTTTTGTTTTACATTTGTGCAATCGACATCAAGTATATCTGCCAATATTAGTTCAATCCCTATATTGAATGGGTCAAACTTTGCTGAATAAAAGAAACACTTACTGATTGTGCTTGCTTTGACGGGATACAACCTTGTGATTAGAGAGGTTCGTCCAGTAATAGTAGAATCGAGTTCTGTTGAAGATTGTAACAAACTCAAACGCTGGGACACCTCGAACTGCACATGTTTGATGATCATCAAGCATTCCGTTCCTCCGGTTTTCAAAGACTTTGCCCAATGAAGTTACATTGGCTAAGGAATATCTTGAGACCTTGGAGAAATGCTTTTCCAAAAAATGACTAAACAGAAATAATAACGTTTTTAGCGGAAATTGTCTCCATGAGATATAAAGGCAACAAGAGTATTTGGAGTAAATTATGAAAATGTCAAACAATGTCTCTATGTTAAAGGCACTTGGACTTGAGTTATGGCAAGATGTCCTAGTGTGCTTAATTTTGATATTTCTCCTTGTATAATACAATTATTTTAAGGTTAGCAATAACTGTCAGAGGAACCAATGGACTCTTAATCAACTTATTTCCCATTGTGTGCAAGAGAAACATAGGTTGAGGCATGAAATACACATAGTACTTTCGTAGCTACCACCTCAAAGGGCAAGATTCGAGAAAATGAAGAAAGGTAATGAAACCGTTTATTTGGGATCAACTCATGTGTAAAAGAAACAAACCATAGATTAGTCTAAGGTTCAAAAATATTTTTTTTGTCACAAAGCTGATCATATGAAGAAATTTTGCATCAAGTATCATACTTGGCGTTCGGATAAAGGTTTGACTATCACTTGGTTTGCTTTGAGATCAATTTAGCTTATGTACCAAGTCATACTTGGTGGGTTGATTCTGGTCTTATAACTCATGTGAGTATTTCTATGCAAGATTTCCTCCATTACCAAAATCCTATTGATGGTGAAAGGTCCACCTATGTGGGCGATGGTAAAAGGGTGGAAGTGGAAGCGATCGACAATTCATGCTTCTGGTGAAGTCTAGTAAATTTTTAGATTAGAAGGGTACCATCTTTTAGATAGAACTTGATTTTAGTTTCTGCATTGGACATATTAGGATTTTTTTCCATTTGGAGACCTTAAGTTTACACTTTCATGTAATTAAACTATGATTGAAATTGGTTCTTTATCTATTTCAAATAATCTTTATATGCTCTATTATACCCCTTTATATAATCAAATATTGCATGTTAGTTTACATGGTGTGAAGTGTAAATTGGTGAATGAAAATTCAGGTTTTTTATAGCATAAACGATTATGCCATATCTCGATATCATGAATAAAACTTTTAGTATTAGAAAAAATTATTGAAACTCTTGATTTTTTGGATGTGGAAAATTGTGAGAATTGTATCAAGGGTAATCCGACAAACAAAACAAAAATGGATGCATATCGAACTTCAGACATTTTGGAATTGATACATATGAATGTATGTGGATTGTTTCTTATTACTTCTTGGAATGATCAACATTACATCGTATCATTCATAGATGGTTATAGTCGATATGGTTACCTTTATATGATTCATGAGAAGTAAAAAATTTTGGATGTTTTCAAGGTGTTTAATGCTAAGGTTGAAATTCAACTTAATAAACGCGTTAAAGTCGTTTGATCCGATCGTGATGGTGAATACTACAGTAGAAATGATAGATCAGGAGAACAACTTCCAAGGACATTTGCCAAATACCTCGAGGAATGTGGAATTATTATCTAAAACACAATGCTGGATACACCTCGCATGAATAGTATTACGGAGAGACGAAACTATACATTTGAAGAAATGGTGAGAAGTATAATATCGTACTCTACTCTTCCAAAATCCTTGTGGGGTGAGACATTAAAGACATTGGTTTATATCTTGAACAAAGTACCAACTAAAGCAACAATTAAGATGTCTAGATAAGACTCGATCTTATCGACCCGATGAAAAGAAACTGGATTGCAAAACCGTGAGTTGTTACTTTGTTGGATCCTCGAAAAGATCTAAAGAGTATAAAATTTATGTTCCCCCGAAAAAGATGATATTTGAGATGAGAGTAGCGATGTTATTTGAAAACATTGAACTTGAGAAAATGGATAACAAATTTTGTTTCGGAGGATAAGGATGAAAATGTTATTTCACAAATGATAATGATTCATAATTTGATTATTGTATCTAGAAATAAATTGGAACATGTTGCTCTAGCTACAAATTAAGATACTCGAAGTGTTGTTTCTGAAATCCATGAAGAAAAAGTTCATGAACCTCAAGAACATGTACATCAAGAAATTATGCCACGTAGGTTCACTCGAGAGAGGAGAAATGCTATTTATGATGACTATATAGTATTTCTTCAAGAACATGTGCATGACATTGGATTGGCAAAAGATGATCCAATTAACTTCCATCAAGCCATTCAAAGTGTTAACTTTAAAAATTGGGCTGATTCCATGAAAGAAGAGATTACGTCTATGGTGGATAATGGCATTTGTTATCCCGTCCTTTTGCCTGAAGGTGCAAAACTGATTGAATGCAAATGTATATTCAAAACTAAAAGGGATTCACATGTGGAAACGTATAAAACACATCTAGTCACCAAAGGATTTACTAAAAAAAGGAAGGCATAGTGATGAGGACATTACAACGACCTACAACCCTAAAGAAGGAGAGGAGCGCGACAAGGATGAGCCGAGCATGGATCACGACGAGGACGAGCCTAGTATAGGCGAGACAAGCACGGGAGCGGATAGAGAGCTAGGAGAAGATGGATCACACATTGCCATGCCGGTGGTCCCTGACAAGCCACTCACGAGATCCCGAGCAAAGAGCCTCCATGCAAGAATCAATGCGTACGTGGCTCAAGTGCTTTTCAACCACCGTCAGGAGTTCAACAACGAAGAGGGGGACACAAGCAGCAACTTTCCAAAAACCAAGACCCTCTTCGTCATCAATGAAGTCGAGGAACTCCACCAAATGGTGTCATGAACAAAGGCAACAACTTGCCATATCTTGGCCGGCGCCCAACTTGCCTTAACCGGACATAGCCGTTTGAAATTCAAATTTAAAACCCAACGGCTCTTGCCTTTTCCACCAAGATCCATTTTGCCTTTCTTAGCCTTGTCCTAATTAAGGTCCAACGGCCATATTGTATTTTTCCCTTTCTTATTCTTTCTCGGTCATTATTTAAAACCGAGCCTTGTTTTGTTGGAGAAAAAAAATCTTGATTCGAATAAAAATTTCTAAGTTCTTTTTCAATTCTTGCGAGTTTTCGCCACCTTAGTTCCTCTTGTGCTCCGGGAGTCCAAGACGAACGAGAGACTGTATCGAAGGTCACGTCCATAACCTTCGTGGTGTCCTACGATCCACCCGTCCATCCATCACTTGAAGGATCGAGCGACCGCCCCTCTTGGTCTGTTCCCCTTCGTCCACCTTCCCTACCACCGAGTCTTGGCTAGAGAGTGCCCTTAGGCCTTCTACCAACTCAAAACCATTCCATTCTTGCGGCTTAAGTTACGGAGCTTGTATCAGTTTTTGGTATCAGAGCCCGGTCCTCGGCTACAAGCGTATCCGCTACCCTTTCTATTTCATTTGATTTTTGTTTTGTTGTTTGATTTCGTTTGCTAAGTGTTGCAGTATTCATAAAAGAAAACTTCGAAAAAAAAAGAAAATCATGGCCGAAACCGGAGACGTTCCAAACAACACCCTCGCCGAGATACTCCAAACCATGCGAGACATGAATTCCCGTCTCTCGCGCCTAGAAGAAGCCCTGAGACGCCCACAAGCCGAGCGTTTCGTCGGACCACGGGAGAACGCTGACTATCCCCCGAACGAACACCTAAGGCCGAGATGTACACCACACTTCAGAGAGCAACCACGACGAATGGAGGCCGAAGATAGCTCAGACGACGAGCTAGAGTTCGCCCCACCAAGGCGTAGAGCGCCACGAAACCCGGATGAGGGTTTCAACGAGGTAAGACCGCAACGCCAATCCCATACAGATTTAAAATTAAAACCACCTTGCTTCGCAGGAGAAGTAGATCCCGAAGCCTATCTCGAGTGGGAGCGTCGCATGGAAAAAATCTTCGATTGCTACGAATATTCGGAACGTAGGAAGGTACAATACGCGGCCGCACAATTTACGGACAACGCATTGGTATGGTGGGATCGCGAAGTTTCTGAACGACGTAGAGCACAATACGACCAAATCACTACGTGGAGAGAACTAAAGTATCTCATGCGTAAAAGGTATGTTCCTAACCATTTCCATAGGGACTTACAACAACAGTACCGTAAGTTGGTGCAGGGTCCGAAGAGCGTAGAGGACTACTACAACGAGTTCGAGCATATACGACATCGCTTGGAGCTCAACGAATCCGCGGAGACCACAATGGCACACTTCATTGGTGGACTTCAAGAACGGATCGCAAGAAAATTGAAACGGCAACCGTACCAAGACATGCACGACTTGCTGCACCTTGCCGTCGAGATTGAGCAACAAATAAAATCCAAGCAAGCCTCAAACAGTAGGCCTCGCTCAACCACACGGTGGAATCCACCACCAAAGCCAACCGAGAGGCCTCGCACGGAAGAACAAGGGCTTGACCCGCGTTCTAGAGGCAAAGCGCCCGAAACCTCCCGGGCCACGCGACCCGACGGTAAAACTTCTAACTCCGTGAATTCGATTAGAACTCGTGACATTCTTTTCTTTAAGTGTCAAGGTAGGGGACATATGGCACGAGATTGCATTAGCCCCCGAGTCATGATAATCACCGAGAGCGGTGAGTACGAATCCATGGACGAGGCAGAAGAGGAGGAACTCCAAGATGAGGAGATCGAGTATGGAGACGTAGGAGAGCTTTTGGTCACTCGAAGGGTGCTTAGCGCTCAGATAGAACCCGAGGAAACCGCCCAACACGAGACCATCTTTCATACACGGTGTACCGTGAATGGCAAGGTATGTGGTCTTATAATCGATAGCGTTCTTGCACTAACGTTGCTAGCGATTACATGGTGAAAAAGCTAGGACTCGAGACCAAGAAGCACCCGTGGCCCTATCAACTACAATGGCTCGACAACCAGCGTGGAATCAAAGTCACCGAACAAGTCACCGTACCCTTCAGCATAAGACGGTACAAGGACGAGGTTTTGTGCGATGTGGCCTCAATGCAAGCCGGCCATATTCTATTGGGACGACCTTGTCAATTCGACCGAGAGGTTAAACACGACGGGAGGACGAACCACTACTCCTTTGTCCTCAATAAGTGTAAAGTGTCTCTTGCCCCTCTTAGTCCTATACAAGTACATGAATTGCAAAGGAAGTTATCCAATTCCGTTAACCCTAATGAAAAGAAAAACTTCTATCTTAAGACTAGAGAGGTTTCAAAGGCTTTGAGCAATCAAAGCTCGGTATTACTAATGGTCTTTCGAGATGCTTTGCTCACAGAAATAGGTACGCACGAGCACTCGACGGAGGTCCAGAGATTGCTCGAATGATTCTACGATCTTTTTCCCGAGGAGATATCTGCGGGATTACCACCAATACGAGGCATCAAACATCATATCGATCTCGTCCCCGGCGCGCCTCTACCAAACCGACCCGCCTACCGAATGAATCCCGAGGAGACCAAGGAGCTTCAAAAGCAAGTGCAAGACCTTATGAGCAAGGGATACATCCGGGAGAGCCTGAGCCTGTGCGCGGTACCGGTTTTATTGGTGCCAAAGAAGAACGGGACGTGGAGGATGTGCGTGGATTGCCGGGCCATCAACAACATCACCATCAAGTACCGACATCCAATCCCCCGCCTCGACGACATGTTGGACGAGTTAAGCGGAGCCACCATCTTCTCCAAAGTCGACCTCAAGAGCGGCTATCACCAAGTCCGCATGCGGGAAGGAGATGAGTGGAAGACGGCCTTCAAGACAAAGCAAGGCCTATACAAGTGGCTCGTGATGCCGTTCGGAATCACTAACGCCCCGAGCACGTTCATGCGGCTCATGAACCAGGTCTTAAGGGCCTACATCGGTAAATTCGTCGTAGTTTACTTCGATGATATTTTAATTTATAGTAAAAATTTAAATGATCATATTGCGCATCTTGAGCAAGTGCTAGAGACCCTCCGAAAGGAAAAGCTCTATGCGAACCTCAAGAAGTGCTCATTTTGCACTAATGAGATTGTTTTCCTAGGCTTCGTTGTAAGTGCGCAGGGTTTGCGAGTAGATGAGGAGAAAATCAAGGCAATACAAGAATGGCCAACGCCGACGAGCGTTACGCTCGTAAGGAGTTTCCACGGCCTAGCAAGTTTCTATCGGAGGTTCGTAAGGGACTTCAGCATGCTAGCCGCCCCTCTCACCGCAATAATCAAGAAGGACGCACCGTTCGAGTGGGGGCCAGCTCAAGACAAGGCCTTCGCAGCGCTCAAGGATAGACTCACGCACACACCGGTTCTCGTTCTTCCGGACTTCGACAAAATGTTCGAGATTGAATGCGACGCGTCCGGCGTGGGAATTGGAGCTGTGCTCATTCAAGAAAAGAGGCCCGTGGCCTACTTCAGCGAGAAACTAAGCGGAGCAACGCTCAACTACCCGACGTACGACAAGGAACTCTATGCGCTAGTCCGCGCCTTGGAGACGTGGCAGCACTACCTATTGGCGAAGGAGTTCGTAATACATTCGGATCATGAGACGCTCAAGCATCTCAAAGGGCAAACTACACTCAAGCGAAGACTCCTCGATCAAGAACTGAAAACTGAGTGAATGAGCTCGACCTCTCACTCCTCAGGCATAGACACGTTATCTAGACAAGCTGCCCCCTACTGTTGTGGCTGACACCTTGAACTAAACCCATAAACTCTGTGATTCGCCCGTTCACCCTCAACCCTTGCTACCCTACTTTCGTGGCCTAACCTCGGTTGTTCTAAACCTGACTTTCTAGGATTAGAATTCTCCTTTTGGTCCTTCTCCTAACCCCTAACACATGCATCTACATGGCCAGCGCAAACACAAGTAAATTGAAGCCTTCAGATAAAGAATAGATAAACTAAAACGGGAAGATGGATTCAAAATAGATCAAAAGCGGTCTCGGGATAGCCAAGGGCTAATCCCTTCTCCTAGAACAAACAAACTACTCGCTCATGCATCTGTAAAGAAACATAAACATAGTAGAAAGTCTAAGGAACATAAAAACCAAACAAAACCGAAGTGGTGGTGCTTGATCTCCAATGCTCCTCGCTTATCTCCTCGCAAGAATCTGCTCTATCTTTCGCTGAATTGTTCTCCTCTGTAAGCTTGCTGTAATGACGTCTTTTTGCCTCCTTTTAAGCCTCCTAAGTCGGGTCAATTGTTGCCTAAATTGCTCCACGAGTTCCCTTATGTTTTAAGTTAAATTTACTTAAGTTTTGAGCAGTTACGGGCCGCGACCCGCTCGGGCAATGAGTGTGCCCGCTCGGGCACGGCTAGGGTAGCTCGTGCGCGTCTTGTGCTGGAGTGCATGCCCGATCGGGCATGGAATGTGTGCCCATTCGGGCACAAGGCAAAATGGTCGGGCATGCTTGCCCGAGTCGTGCTAAATGATCCACACAATTGGCCGTAGGTTTTGCCCGATCGTGCAAGGGTTGTGCCCGACCAGGTGAGGCTTTTCCATGCTCAATCTTGTCCCGTTTGTCCCGTGATGATCCCCGAAGTTGCTCCTTAGCTCCGTGCAAGCCTCTTTTAGCTCCAAAATGGTCCAAATACGCGTAAAAACCTGTAAGAACATGAAAAGCACGAAAGCAAGTAAAACGGATATGGAATCATACGTAAAGCATCACATATGTATCAAAAACGTCTCCTAAATTGTGCAAGTAATACGTATGAAAACAAGATGATCAGATCCCGAATTCAAGGAGACCTACGCCGAATGCGAGAGTGGGACGCGCGGACCCTTCTACCAACACGAAGGCTATCTATTCCGTGAATGAAGGCTGTGCATACCGCAAAGCTCCATGCGTGACCTTTTGTTGCAGGAAGCACACGGAGGAGCACTCATGGGACACTTCGGCGTGGACAAAATGCTCACCGTCATCAAGGAGCACTTCTATTGGCCGCACCTCAAGAGCGACGTAGAACGGCTTTGTGCACAATGTATCACGTGTCACAAGGCCAAATCTCGCTCTCACCCCCACGGTTTGTATACTCCTCTAACGATTCCATTTCATCAGTGGACTGACATTTCTATGGACTTTGTTCTCGGTCTACCCAAGATCAAGAACAAAGACTCGATCTTTGTTATTGTCGACAGGTTTTCCAAGATGGCACACTTCATACCGTGCGCAAAGGCAAATGACGCGACGCACGTAGCTGACCTCTTCTTCAAGGAGGTGGTGCGTCTACACGGGATTCCAAGGTCAATCGTGTCCGATCGGGACACGAGGTTCGTGAGCTATTTCTGGAAGACGCTTTGGAGGAAGCTCGGAACAAAGCTCCTATTCTCCACAACGTGTCACCCGCAAACCGACGGCCAAACTGAGGTCGTCAACCGGACCTTAGGGACATTGCTGCGGGCAACGATCGGCAAGAACCTGAGGAATTGGCTCGAGTGTCTACCTCACGTGGAGTTCGCATACAACCGAGCGACGCACTCAGCCACCAAGTGCTCGCCGTTTGAAGCGGTCTATGGCTTCAACCCAATCACGCCATTGGACCTTACCC
>CM071865.1:35320357-35338101 GCA_036759665.1 Gynandropsis gynandra | reverse complement strand
GCCTCCATTGGCAGCACATCGCACAAAATCTCATCTTCGTATTTTCCTATGGCAAAGGGCACGATTACTTGGTCCGTCACCTTCATCTCGCTATTTTCATTCAGCCATTGAAGCTTATATGGCTTCGGATGTATTTGGACCTTCAATCCGAGCTTTCGAACCATCGTAGCGCTTGCAACGTTCGTGCAACTTCCTCCATCGATAATAACGCTACATAATTTGCCATGAACTAGGCAGCGGGTGTGGAACAAATTTTCTCGCTGTTCTTGCTCGTCACCCTTAGGTTGCACGTTTAGAGAACGTTGTGTAACCAGTAATTCGACCGTGGCCGGTTCCTCCTCTCGCGTCTCGTCCGACAGTTCGGCCGCTTTGTCCTCGGACTCGAATTCTCTGTCGTAGCGAAGGATCATGACCTTCTTGTTTGTACACTCACTGGCATAGTGTCCTCTTCCGTGACACTTGAAGCATTTCACGTCCCTAGCCCTCGAAGTCATCGCCTCGGCCTTTCCTTTGTCACGCGGTGCTGCTGGACCAAACTTCGCTGCGTCTCGGCTTGCTGGGTTCTTCTTGGACGCGTCGCAGTTTGCTGGAACCGTGTTGTCCCTCCTTGGATAGCTCGGCTTCTCATCCCGTTGTTGGCCATATTTTCCAGCCCCATAGCCCGAGCGGGGGTTCCTTCGTCGCTGGATTTGTTGTTCGATGAGGATCGCTTTGTAAAGCATTTCCTCCACCTCCACGTAGTGTTGCAACTCGAGATGGTCTTGGATGTCTAGGTTTAATCCTCCAAAGAACCGAGACATCGTCACCTCCCGATCCTCCGTAAGATCAGCTCGTAACATGAGCAGCTCCATCTCTTGGAAATATTCCTCCAGGGAACGGTTTCCTTGGGTGAGCTTCCGTAGCCGCCTATGCACCTCTCGGTGGTGATGGGTTGGCACGAACCTTTTGCGCATAATTGTCTTCATTTCCAGCCAAGTGGCCACTGGTTCTTTGCCATTTTTCCGCCTAGAAATCGTGAGTTGATCCCACCAACTCAAGGCATAGTCGTAGAACTTCGTGGCTGCCACCCTAATCTTCTTGGCCTCGGGGTATGCTTGACAACCAAAGACGAGCTCCACCTTTTTCTCCCATTCTAGGTAGGCTTCCGGGTCGGCTTTACCATGGAACGCCGGAATCTTCAGCTTGAGACCAGCGAGATCGTCCCTCGGTTCGTCTCGTCGTTCCCTTGGCGCACTCGTCGTCGGTAACTACTTTGGGAATCACTAATGCTCATTGGTCTTAACGTTTTGGTATCAAAGTCGTTCAGTCCATTGGAGAATATGAAAATTTCAATGGAGTGCCATCTCTTATGGTGTTAATCCTGAATCTTGGCTTGTATGGGTTGTAAATGTTTTCATTGATAATGATTTTACTATAGATTTAGAATGATTATCTTTCGTGTATCTATTCTAAAAATATCCCGACTGGAACGATGCTCTAGACTAGGTTAGAAATGGATAGGCCTTGCTGCAACAGGTTGCACAAGGGTTGTGGAACGGATGGTCACGCGAGAGTTGCGGAAGGCTATCGATTCATCGGTTCGTCTCCGAAGGATGTTACACACCAACGAAGAACGAACAAGAAGTGTGATATTACACCGCAACGAATTTGCTAGATATTACACACCAACAACAAGAATTCACAAGGAAATTCAAGATAAAATTCAAGATTCAAAATTGATTCAAAGATGTATTGTTCAAAGGGGGGGGGGCATATACATAAACCAAGGCCATGCAACAATTAAATGCAACACTAAAGGGTAGTCTTCATGAAAGGCTACAAATAAATGCCTAGAAAACATAAAATAAAACATTAAGACAAGTTATAATTCGTGCATATGGACACGCGAACTTGTCTTGAAACCCTCGGGATATAATTAGGTCTTGGGAAAAGTGACACGCGGCCTCGTTAAAAACCCGTCGTCGGAAAACCCCATGGGACAAAACCGACGAAGGGAAAAGAGTACACGCGGGTCACTTACCTAATTAATAACCGTTGCGGGGCGGGCTTTGGCTTGGATAACGTTTCCACCTACCTAATTAATAACCGTTGCGAGGCAGGTTTCAGCTTGGATAAGATTTCGTAGGATCGTGACTTCACGTGGACTCGAATAATCTTCGTGAACATGGACGGCCGCAAGAATTCCAATAATTGCGTCCTTAAGCTTCACAGCCTTGGCTCGAGTCACGGGACCGACTGGTAGGATCAACACCTCTTCCTCTTTAGCCCTAGCTTGGTTCACGGGACCAACGTCTTCTTCCGCATTGGAGGTCGCATCCTCTTCTGCATTGTTGGTCGCGTCCTCGACGTCCTCCGGGATCATATCAGTGAGTCTAGTTTGTCGATTTAGTTGATTAGGGTGAAAAGAACTTCTACAACATAATACGAAGTTTCGTTCCTGGATCACATCAACTAATATCAAAGTCCACTTCCTGGTTAGGATGATCATTTTAATCTTTTCTCGTATTTTATTTTATTCTCTTGTATTTCAATTTAATTTCCATGGATTGTTTTTTACTTTGTGTGTATTTGAATTCAAATTAACTAGTAAAAAATATATCAATCATTCATTAGAGGGAAAAATAAAAAATACATATGACCGATTTAAAAAAGGAAACAAATTATTTGGTCTGAAGTTAGAATATTCAAATAAATTCAATCATCTTTATTGCCAAAGTTTATTACAAAAATTGAAAAATTCGTATCAACAACTCATGTGAAAGTTATCGATTTTGATTTTTCAGAAAACCAGATTTGGTATATTTTTGGCTTAGTTTCTCTACTAGTTTGTGTGAGAAACTGAAAGGAGAAAACTAGATAAACAAGCGTAAAATTGAGCGAAATACTTTCTGGTTGTCCTGAGGTTTAATCATCTTGATTTCCTTGTCTAATTTCGTTTTTACACTAACATGTTGGTTTCTTGTGTTTTAAAAACAATTTCTTGTGTTTTAAAAAAAGTACAAAGTTGGCCGATGAGAACACTCGCAACCATGACAAAATTCACAAAATTAATTAAATTGGTTTGAACTAACCTGAGGGATGCCTTGATGAATCACCTTGATCATCTTGTGCTAGATCGAATTGAAAAATTACTATAATGGTTTGAATTGAGGGAGGAGGAGCGATCTGTTGTGGGTCAATGACAGTAACAAATTAGGCATCTACAACAAAGAGAACCATCACAAAATTCTAGCGACGAAAACCAACGAACATCAAATTACAAAGGAGAAATAGAACATCCATGTAGACCACATAAGAAGTAGAGCATCCATGTAATGTGATGCCCTAGTGTTGATGGAGGTGATGTATTGATGTAACAAATGAAACCCATCACTTAATTTAATAAAAACTGAGATGAACCCAACTTAATTTCTGATGTACCATAAAGAGTTGTATGCCTTTTTACGTGTCCTTCAAGAATGACAACACTAATTAGGCGAGGAGATTCATCATTCATACGGATCATGAGGCCTTTAAGCATATATAAAATATGTAAAAGCTCGATAAACTTCATGCTAATTGGGTAGAATATATTCATATTTGTTTATGTTAAATAAGTATAAATAAGGAAAGAAAAATGTAATTACCGATGCTTTGTCTCGTAGACATAACTTGGTCGTCTTGTTAGATTCTATGTTACTTGGTTTTGAATATAGCAAAGATTTGTATGACACTGATCTAGAGTTCAGAGTTACCTATAGATCATTTGAATGTTCTAGTTTTGGATATTAACATAGATATGAGGTTTTTTTAATAAAATAATTTGTGTGTGCCTAATTGCTCCTAATTATTCATTACGCAATTTTTGGTTCATGAGGGACATATTGGCGGACTAATGAGACACTTTGGAATGACCAAGTATTTATCAAATTTGCAAGAATTGGTCTCAGCCCAAGCGAGACGTTGAACGGATATGCGCAATGTGCATTATCTACAAACAAACACAGTCTCAGTTTCATTGTCTTGGTAGATATATCGATTGATTTTGCGGTAGGATTACGTAGGTATCACAATAGTAATGATGTAAGTTTTTGTTGTAGTTGAATGATTAAAAAAATGGCATATTTCATTGTTTTCCACAAAACTTATGATGCACATCACATAATTTGTTTCTAACTGTGACACCAAAATTTTAAGCTACTTTTGGAAAACTTTATGATCAAAACTAGGAAAAAAATCATTGTTATCCACTATATGTTATCCGCACATTACGAGCAAATTGAGATTGTTAAATGAACATTGTCTACTTTATTGCAAACCTTAATCCAAAAGAACTTCAAATCATGGGAAAATTGTTTGGACCACACTGAATTTGCATATAATCGAACCATTCATTCAACGATAAAATTTCACCTTATAAAATTGTTTATGGTTTGAATCTGCTCACACCTTTGGATTTATCGCCATACCTTTGAATGAACGTGCTAACTTTGATGGAAAGAAAAAAAATACTGTTTTTCCTAAGTAGATTTACTCTTAGACAAGGAAAGACATCGAGGAATGAACAAATCAATACATCAAGCATACAAATAAAGACAAAAAAAGGTTGTGTTCGAACTGTGATTGATAATGTCTAATTTATCCTAGTATTTTCATCCCTATTAAGGTTGAGTTCTCCACCGATCTTAATGCACCTAAATGTTCGATTTGCTGCATCGGGAGATGAGTACATTGATTTCCTACATAATGGATTTAGGCGTCGAGAGATTCACTCCCGATAATTGAGTTTGAGTTCCCCATTGATTGAGATAATCTGATTTTATGATTCATAGAAACGTCCATTACATGTCCCTACACTTCCCGAAACCAGTGGTGTTTTATCTTATTGCATTTATGTTGTTTGATTAATTTAGTCATTACTTTGCATTTTACCGATTGATTTATTACCCATCCTATTCATTTGTTAAATAACTCTATAGCTGCATCAGCTCCCAAGTTCGACCCTAGTATTACATGATCCGTATTCTTACGGAAATATTAGTCTAGATAATTTATTACTTCAGATTGACCACATCAAGTTTTTGGCGCTGTTGCCGGGGTTGCCTACCTTGATGATGACGAGTAGAGCATCTTGGCCAGGCTCGAGACCTTAAACAAGCGCTTCTTGGGAGGCAACCAGAGTTCCGTATCCTTTTTATTTCTTTTTATTTCTAGGACTTAATTTTTTTCTTTTTCTCATGTATGTAGTCTACTAGCTAACACAATGTATCGTACTCTCTATTTTGGATTGTGTGACTCGTTTTCACAGGTTCTCCACTTTGATATCATGCATAACGGAGTAGACACATACAACAACAACTCGGGAAAAAAAGAATACACAAGGTGTACACGTTCTTACTGTCTTTATCCTCTCTCGAGTTTTGGCATGCGAGTTCCTCTCACAGATTTTGAACACCGGGACGATGTTTCGTTCAAGTCTAGGGGGAGGGGGAGGTACTCTTTGAGTGTTATATTTACGATTAGGATTAGATGTTGATGTCCTCTTTGTTATTTTAGCATTCACGTTTTTATTTTAGCATTTACGTATATTTAGGATTAGGATTAGACGAATATCTAGTATGACACACTTTGAACTTTAGCCATTTATAGGACTTTGTTGAATTAGGAACAAAAGCCTAGGTTTGCTGAATACCGGCTAGTCTAGTAGTTTTGCATGATTCCATGACTTATAGTTGTATTCCGCCCCTAGGTTTCAACCCTAAGTACATATATCTCCGTGTATACCGTTCATTCTTTGCTAGGTCAGATACCTTTTAGATTTACTTTTCTGTTTTATGATTCCACGCGCTTATACTCTACTGTCAATAGAATAAGTTTCTACCTCTTTCCGCCTTACATTGACATGAGTGCATTGATCTTGATGGTTCGGGTGTACGTGGTGGGTTGAGGCGCTTTTCTATGTCATAAGGGTTAGAGTTGATAAGTGATCTCAATAGTATGGTCCAAACAATTCTTCAATGATGCAACCTCTTCACTCCTCTAAGGTTACAAGACCTTATGAGTGTATCAATCGACCACCTTGGTCTAAGTAGAAAGCTGTCCTCTTCGACTCCAATGTCTTAGAAGCCGAGCGTGGATTTTCAAAGGAAAAAAATGGAAACTGAAAAAGAAGAAAAGAGAAAAGAAAAAGGAAATAATTGTCTTTAAGAAAGGTGTCTCACGTATGCATAGGTGAATTGGTATGGATATCGCTTGGACGTTGTTTAGGGGTTAGTGAAATGAACTTGGATGATGTGTTGGCTTGAACGACTCATGGCTTTCGATCGATATAAGTCTGAACTAAGTTTGCTTAGGTCTATGTTTATGTGATGCGTTGTTGTGCATGATGACTGATAACGTCTATTTTGTTATAGTATTTTTGTCTATTGTTATAGTTAGATCATTCATTTGGATTTTATCAAGCATTAAGCATCATTTAACCCTCTTCTAGCGTTTTCTCGTGTCTTATAGTGAATGGAGATACCGGGACACAAACACGAGCGAATGCTGCAAAATATGACCGTTCTATGTCAAAGAAGAAGCAACCCCCGTGGGGTGGATACCTTAGCCCGTGCGGGCTTCATGTTCAACACTTTCAGCACGCTTCGGGTCCATGATCAGCCCAAGCGGATCACATTCAGCACTCACCCCGCGTGGGGTGCCTACCTTAGCCCGCGCGGGCTCATTGGTCCAGTAGCTCTAGCCCGACTCAGGCTCTTGTCCAACCTGTGCGGATTCCTATCTCCAAGCCAGCCTGCGGGGGGCACTCACCAGCCCACACGGGTCGTGTTCGTCACCCGCAGAAACTAGAAAAGGAAAATCAGCAAAACAAGAAAAGGAAAGTGCTAGATGCTTAAACCAAAAGGAAATATGGTTAGAGAAGAGGAATGAGAGCTGCATGGCTGGAAAATAAAGAGGAAATGTTGAAAAATACACAAGAATGGATAAAAAGAGATGAAAACACTCGGAAAAGGAAAACTGCAGTTGGTGTAAGAAAGAGGAAATATCAGTCGCTCGAGAGAAAAGGGAAGGGGACGGTTAAAGAGGAAAGAAGAGAGGAAAGGAAAAAGGAGAAAGAGGGCAAATGGGGAGAGCTTCAATAGGCACAATTCGGACAAAAAATTAGGGAGAAAACATAGCACGCGTAGAGAGAGTAGAGAGAGAGAGAGCAGAACACACACGAGGACAAGAACGGAGCGAAGAACCCAGAGCGCGGAGGAGCTATTGAAGATGTCGGTTAATAGAATAGGGATGGATCTCATTCTTTATCCATGTTGAATATGGTTATCTTTTGCGTTTCATTTTCTAAGTTCATGTCCGAGTAAGTCCATAGCTACGGATTAGAGTTTTGCCGATATGTAATGAAGTTTCATGCTTAATGCTCGGTTATGATGTTTTATCGTTTATGGATTGATTGGCTGTTCTTAAAGCTTTTTTCTTATTGACCGTTTGAACAAATGATTATAAAAGTTTGGTTGCATTGGCAGATGAATTGAACTTTGGAACATAGCCATGATATGAGGTCTCAATTGATTTAGAGCCTTGACCAATCGGTTAATTAGACTTAGGAATTAGGATAGTAGAGTCAATGCAAAAACCATAATTCCAATAATAGACCAAGAATTCAGACATGATTTTATACTTTATTGGCATCCATACTAATATAATAATTATATAATATTACATTATATCCATTTTTTTTAATTGAATTCCCCGAATACGTGATAATATTCATAACCATGATCTTTGTTAGAACTTCATTACGTTATCGTCCATCTCTCGAAACCTGTAGCGTTTAGATAATTGAATTTAAACCGTTAATTAGTTAGTTTAGTTTTATTTACATTCCAAACACTCATTTATTTTTACCGTCCTATTCATTAGTTACTAGCTTTAGAGTTGCATCGATTTCTTGTGTTCGACCATGGTACTATACGATATTTTTACCGTCCTATTCATTCGTGTTTTGTTTTCTCAACCCATGTATGAGTAGATTCATTGCCACGGGTTAGAGTTTTGCCGATATGTAATGAAGGTTGGTGCTTAATGCTTGGTTATAGTATTTGATCATTTTTAGATTGAATGGTTGCTTCTAATGCTTTTATTCTTGCTGGCCACTTGAATGAATGGTTTTAAAAGTCTGATTGCATCGGGAGGTGGATTAGATTTTGGAACCTAGCAATGATTTGGGATCTTAATCGATTTAGAACCTTGCCAGCCGATAGATTGAAGTCGAGGATTAGGATAATGGTCTTAATGCATTTAATTTGTTTATTGCCCAATCAGAAAATTGGTAGTACGCATGCTAGATAATGGGATTAGGTATCAGGAGAGTCATTCCATAGGAAAGAGCTTGAATTCTCTAAATTTGTGATGATATCTATACCCATGATCTTAATTAGCACTTCATTGCATTATTGTACTGGATTTGTTTGGATCTTAAGGCTTGCTGTCAGATTTGTTCTTTCAATTAGTTTGATGTGTTGTTCTTAATGCTCCCATCCTTGCTGATCACTTGTTTGAATGAGTTTAGAGGCTTGTCTAGGCTGGAAAGTCAGGTTTGAGTCTTGGAATTAACCCTAGAATGAATTAGATTAATGAGAATCTAATCGGTCGATTAATCTATTTAAGAACCGTGATAATTGAGGTTGAGGTTGGATTCCCTATTAAGGCTGAGTTCCCCATTGGTCTTAGTGCACTTCCGATAATTGAGTTTGAGTTTCCCATTGATTGAAAAAATCCGATTTCATGATTCATAGACGTCCATTATATGTCTCGACATTTCTCGAAACCTGGGGTATTTTATCTTATTGCATTTATCCCGTTTAATTAGTTTAGTCATTACTTTGCATTTTACAGATTGATTTATTACCTATCCTACTCGTTAGTTAAATAACTCTATAGCTGCATCAGTTCCCTAGTGTTCGACCCTGGTACTACACGATCCGTATTTTTGCAGAAATGTTAGTCTAGATAATTTATTACTTGAGATTGACCATATCAGTGATCTAGTCTAGGTCCACATGCGAATGCGAAAGAAAAGGTTCCTAACTCAATGTAAGTATAAGCTCAATCTCCTTGCATCAGAAGCCATGATTTGTTCCTTTGTATATAAGCCTTTCTATGCGCATATGCACCCACACCTCATCTCTCGGCTGGAAGATTGTCCACACCACATCTACCCTTTCTTTTTATCCAATGTTTCTTCTTCCAAAATTTTTCGAAAAGCTTGCAATCAATTTGAAAAAAAAAGGAAAAAGATGAATTGATTTGTTATGAAAAACACCTCTTTGTGTGTAAACACATTCATCGGTTGACATAAAAAGGTTTTAGTCTCTCTTATACTCAAAGAAAGATACATTATCCGCACCGATGTACTCTCACATGCCTTTGTTTGGTGATGTGGTTAATCTCAAGTAATATATACCTAGACTAACGCTTTCGCAAGAATACGGATCGTATGTCGAACACAAAAAAATTGATGCAACTCTAAAACTAGTAAACTAATGTATAGGACGGTAAAAATCAATAAGTGTGTGGAATGTGAATAAATCTAAACTAACTAATCAACGGATTGAATTCAAATAACTAAATACCACAGGTTTCGAGAGATGCACGATGATGCAATAAACTTCTAACAAGATCATGGGCATAGATATCATTACGTATTCGGAGAATTCAAGCTCTTTTCTAGGGAATGACTCTCCTGATGCGTAAATCCACTATCTAGCATGCGTACTACCAATATCCCAATTGTGTAATCTCACCTACTAGATTCATTATGATCACTATCCAAATTCCTAAGTTTAATTAACCGATCAGCCAAGGTTCTAAATCAATTGAGACTTCATATCATGGATACGTTCCAAAATCCAATTCATCTCCCAATGCAATTAGATTATTATAAACATTCCTTCAAGCTACCAACAAGAATAAACGCATTATGAACAACCAATCAATCCGAAATGAACAAATATTATAACCAAGCATTAAGAACAAAACTTCATTACATATCGACAAAGCTCTCTAACCTGTGGCTATGGATCTACTCGGACATGGACTTAGAAAACAAAACACAAAAGATAACTATATTCAAAATGGATAAAGAACGAGATCCCTCCCTATTCTATTACTGTGTCTTCAACAGCTCCTCCGCAATCCTGCTTCGTCACCCCGCCTCTATCCTTGTTTACGTTATGCTCTCTCTCTACTTTGCTATGTCCTTGTGTCTCTCCACGCTTCTGTCCAAATGACTCTCTTTCTCTTTGTCGCCTTTGTTTTTCTTTCCTCTTTCTTTTCTTTCCTTTTCTTCTTCTTTCCTCTTTGACAATGCTTTTCCATTCCTCCAATCGATTTTCCATTTGTGTTTAAATCGGCCGGAGTTTCCTTTTCCGTTGCAGACGCGTGCGCATTCTTCAAGCCCGACCGGGCACAATTGTAAGCTCGGTCGGGCACTTCATCTATCACATGCTTGGTCGGGCGTCACATGGGCCCGGGTCATGCTCTACGTTCGGGTATTGCTTTTGTTTGATGAGCCCGACCGGGCTGGGAATAATGCTCGGCCGGGCACCTCAGCTTCCTTATCCGCTCGATCGTGCAGATGGGGTGAGATCGGTTGGGCACTCCATTCCCTTATGCGCCCGGTCGTGCTATGCATTTTTCTTGGCCGTGCAGGTTGTTGTCTTCCATGCCCGGTCATGCTATGTGTGGGTATCGTAGGACATTTTCTCGTGTTTGCTCATGTTAGTGTTCGATGTCTTCAATTCCTGCAAAAACACAAGAAAACACTGAAAGAGGACTAAATTATGCTTAATGCTCGGAACTAACTACGAAGATGAACTAAAATACTATAACAAAATAGACGTTATCAAACTCCCCCAGACTTGAACCTTTGCTCATCCTCAAGCAAGGCTAGAACTAAGCATGAGAGGAATTAGACATTAACTGGATATTAGCACAAACAACTCGAAAAGTCAGCCATCCTACACAACGACGTGTCACACAAACATAGATCTAAGCGATCCAAATTTAGACCTCTATCTACCGAAATCCACTAACAGTGCAATCCTACACATATCCTAAGTTCATTTCACTAACCCCTAGACAACATCCAAGCAATCTCCATATCTATTCTAATACGCAAACAGTTCGATACCATTCTTAAGACACTTAATTTTTCTTCTTCGGCTCTCTTTTTCTTCTTTTCAGTTTCCACACATTTTTTATTTGAAAATTTGCACTCGGTTTCTAGGACGTCGGAGTGGATAATGACAACCTTCTACATAGACCCAGGTTGCCGATTGGCACACTCATAAGGTTTTGTAACCTTAGCGGAGTGAAGAGGTTGCGTCATTGAAGATTGTTTTCTTTTGATTAAACTATTGTGATTACGCATCGACTCTAACCCTTAGGACGTAGAAAAACAGCCTCGACCCACCACTTAGACCCGAACCATAAATATCGATGCACTCATGTCAATGTAAGGTTGAAATAGTTAAAGAACTTATTTTATTGACAACAAAGTGTAATTGCGTGAAAATATAGCGATAGAAACAAATTAAGGCATGAACGGTATGCTCGGAGATATAAATACTTGGAATTGTAACCTAGGGGGCGGAATAAAACTATAGGCTATAGATTCATGCACAATTACTAACTAATCGATATTTAAAGGTATTTTTCAGCAAACCTAGATTTTGTTCCCGATTCGACAAAGTTGCATAAAGGTGGCTAAAGTTCGAAATTTTTCGTACTAGATATCCGTTCGTCTAATCCTAATGAAACTAATGTAAAATCTAAAATAAAACGAAGAACTCAGCATCTAAATCCTAATCACAATCATCACACTCGAAGAGTACCCCCCAGACTTGAAAGGAACACCGGGACCTAAGAGAAGGACTAGCATGCAAAAACTCGGGGAAAAATAAAGGAGATAGGAACATGTGCACCTGATGTATGCTTGCTGTCCCGAGTTGATGCAGCTGGGTATATGCGTCTCTCCTTTGTTGTGGATGATATTGGAGTGGAAAACCTGTAATAAAAGTCACACAATCTGAAAAAGAGAGAACGATACATCTAAGTCGCTAGTAGTGTGCATGCATGTGAAAAGAATAAGAATCAAATTCTGAAAATAAAATGAAATAATTAAAAGGATATGGGGCTCAGGTTTTCTCCCGAGAAGCGTTTGTTTAAAGTCATGAGCCTGACCAAGATGTACTACTCATTAGGTGGACGTCCTCGATGTCGTCGTGTGTATAGCATCTTGCGTGCATAGTGTGCTCGATTCGGTATATTGTGCGGATCAGTTGAGTTCCTTGCACAATCGGCCATGTCCTCCCTAAGAAATGTCGTGATGTTTCCTAATTTGGGGGATAGATTGTGCTGTCCGAAAAGTTTTGTCGAGCTGTCCATAAGTTCGGTTGTGCACTCCATGAAATCGGTTAGGCGTTCGTCTCTAGTTTCCTTCAATGTCTCTAGAATTTGTTGGTGCGTGAGGCCTTGTGTTGAAAGCTTAATCTTCACCTTGGGGGCCTTATATATGCTCCAATTAGGTGCTGGACGTTTGGTGTGGTTGTTAGGCGTCTCAGGAGTGGTTGAACTCATGCTGCATGCTGCTTGATACGCGCTAGAATCTGTCTTGGACACGCGGAGGTTTGTGCACTGATTTATGACGTTTTCTTGACCTGAATTGATGTCCACTCAAGCCCTGCTTATGTGTTTGTGAGTTGATCACTCCTCTTGATAAGGAGTGTCCGAAATTCCACCTTTAGCTTGGGTTACAACCTACTGTGATCGGATCACACAAAAATCTACTCAGAGTGCGTCTAGCTCGGTGTTAGGGATCTCCTTCATCTTTTCTTCATACATCATCTTAGTATAGTGTGTTGCGTCGTTTGGTTCCTTATACACTTCTTTTGAGTCTACCTTCATAACAAGTTATGATCGTCTTTTCCGTATTGAGAAACGATCTACCGAGAATAATTGGGATTTTCTTGTTTTCTTCCATATCTAAGACGACAGAATCGACCGAGATGAAGAGCTTCCCAACTTGTAAAGGCACTTCGATTAGTGCATGTTCATTTCATAATCTCCTATTTTACAAGGGATCATGAATATACCTGGGTCGAGCATCTTCTTGGGTAGGTTTGGTTGCAACATCGAATTAGTCACCATGACGGTTTTCGTCTCCACATCTCGCTTGTTTGCAAGTACGTCTTTGAGGAACTTGGCGTATGAAGGAATCTTCTTCAACGCTTCGTGATATGGAAGGTGATGTGCATCTTCTTCAACATCTCAGCAAACTTATCAAATTGAGCATCCTCGTTCTTTTGGCATTGACGATGGGGAAACGACAAAGGAGGCGGTCTTGGATCGGGTTGTACGTATTTCGGCTCCTCCTCTTCGGTTTTCTTTTTATACTCTTCAATGTTGCTGCCGTTTTCCATTGCTGTACTAGACGTTTCACCTTTAACAAATGTTGAAGGAGTGGGCTGATCTATCGGTTTCTTGTGTTGACGTTGTGGAAATGGCAAAGGAGGCGGTCTTGGTTCGGGTTTTATATATTTTGGCTCTTCTTCCTCCTCGATTTTCTTCTTGTGCTCTTCAACGTTGCTGCCTTTTTCCACCGCTGTACTAGATGCTTCACCCCTTTCAAATATCAAAGGAGTGGGATGATCCACCATCTTACCACTCCTTAGGTATATGACGTTGACGTGTTCATGGGGATTCGCTTCCGGTCTTCCTGGTAGAACTCCTTGTGGACGTGCTGCTCCTTGTGCTAGTTGTGCAACTTGCTTCTCCAAAGTCTAAGGCGAGTTTGAAAGCCCTCCGTCTGCTTCTTGGGGCTCTCTTTATCTTCTTTCACTTCTTTCAACAAATTATTTTGCTTATTTTGATTTTGTTGCACTTCCATCAACAAGTTACTTTGATTTAATTGGACTTGGAGGAGACGGGCGAACATGGTGTTGATGTCGCGGGCTGGTTCGGATTGAGTTGGCTGTGGCTGGGACACATGTGGCTAATAGTTCTGAATTTGGGGTTGCGTCCTTCGCTGAAAGTTTTGATTTCATTGCAGTGGCTGTGGTTGGAAATGCCCCGATAGTTGTTACGCGTTAAACACACCGTCAAAGTTTTTATACGAAAGGTTGGGGGGATTTCTCCATCCAGGGTTATAAGTGTTACCTAGAGGCTGATTGTTGCTCACGTAATTCACCTCTTCGTACCGTTGAATTCCTTGTTCTCTCGGCTGCTCTAAGTATTGTGAACGACGCACTTCGGGCATCATATTGTAAATTCCCGCAACTTGATCTTTTACTTCAGCTATGTCGGCATACAAGGAGTGCGTCTCATTCACATGGGCTACTTTTGCTGGAATGTTGCAGCTGTATTCTCCATCAGCGTTGCTTCCTTTGTCGGCCATTCAATCTATCAAATCTTCGATTGCGGAAACGTGATGTTACTTAAGGAAACTCCAGCAGCGGCTATGATCAAGATCCTCGTGTTGTCCATAAGTCCTTGCAGAAAATTGTGTATGAGGTACTTTTGATCCATGCCGTAATGCGGGCAAAGGCGTCGATAGCCTTTAAATCGTTCCCACGCTTTGTATAGACTCTCAGCTGCTCCTTGGATGAACGTGTTGATTTGATTCTTGGCGAGCTGAGCTTTACTCTGAGGAAATAATCGCGTCATGAATTTCTCCTCTAGTTGTTCCCGTGATCGTATGGAATTCACCGGTTGGGAATACAACCAGTCTTGTGCTTTATCCTTCACTGAGAATGGGAAGGCAACGAGCATGAGACTCCTTCTCCGATTTTGATAGTTCTGCAAAGCATCTTGAAGTCCGTAAGATGCTGGTTTGGATCCTCGGCGGGTCTCCCTCTGAACATTGCATTACTGAGCATTTGGATGAATGCTGGTTGTAATTCGACGCGAGCGTCCCTCCTAGTTGTCGAAGACAAGAGTTGTGCGTGCCTAGGAGCTATATCTGATCCATAAGTTAGTGCAGCTTGCATTGGTAGCATGTTTAGGATGCGATATTCTGCCATTTGTTCTTCTTCGAGCTCGTGCAATAAAGTACCTCACACAATAAAAATATAAGAATCCATTAGGATCCGAGAGGTAAAAAAAAATTGACTCAAGAAAAAGAAAATAAAACAAAAATACAAAAAACAAATAAGACTTTGGAATGGACCCTGAGCCCTGTTCGTCGCCCCCCTTTGCCCTACCAAGCTCAAAAAGAATAGTGGTAGTACTTGTCTACGTTGATGATAGAATCATCACAGGAAGTGACCTTGAGGGCGTGGAAGCTACAAAGGTATATCTTAAAACCATGTTTGATATTAAGGAGTTAGGTAAACTAAATTACTTTCTAGGAATAGAAATATGTCGTTCTAAGCAAGGGCTATTTCTATCCCAAAGAAAGTACACCCTTGATATGTTGAATGAGCTAGGTACAATTGAAGGAAGAATTGCGAGAACTCCACTGGAAGATGGATACAAAGTAATGCGTAAGGGGGAGATTGATGATGAGCCGTTTGGATATCCTAAGCTTTATAGAAGAATGGTTTGGAAATTGATCTATCTCACAATCACAAGGCCGGATATTTGTTTTGCGGTGAACCAAGTGAGCCAATACATGCAAGCACCAACAACCTACCATTGGAAAATGGTAGAACGGATCTTGAGCTATTTAAGAGGAACTACAGATCACGGAGTGTGGATGGGATGCAACAAGAACACAAAGATCGTAGGATATTGTGATGCGGATTGGGCCGGTGATCGAGTGGATAGGAAGTCTACCATGGGTTATTGCACATTTATAGGAGGCAATTTAGTTACTTGGAAAAGCAAGAAGCAAAAGGTTGTCTCATGCTCAAGTGCGGAAGCCGAGTATCGAGCAATGAGGAAGTTAACCAATAAGCTAGTATGGATCAAAAATGTTCTCACGGATTTGGGTATCGAGACATGATCTCCTATAACCATGCATTGTGACAATCAAGCCGCCATCCACATTGCGTCCAATTCGGTGTTCCATGAGAGGACGAAGCATATTGAAGTAGATTGCCACAAGGTGAGGCAAATGATTGACCAAGGGGTAATTCTACCATGCTATACAAGAAGTGAAGACCTACCATAACTTTGCGTACGAAGCTCCGAATTACATGATTTTTTTAATATTTTATTCCTCTTTTCGAGATAAACCATGCCGCGGGTTACTGAGGGCAGCCCGTCCCCATTTTTGAGCTTAAAATGCTTTATTTAGGTCGATACAATGGATTTTTAGAGCTGGAAGATGCCCTTTTTTAGTTTGTTAGGATACAAATGTCATTTCTTGTCAATACGCCGCTTGCGTTGTGTTTGTCTGTCGGATATTCGTTTTGCTTCCTATTATTAAGATTAAATTCTACATATGTGACTTATTAATCATATATGGATATAATTAATCTTGATAGAATTACAAAACAACATTTGAACTATAAGAGGAAGGTTGAATGTGTTGTTGGAAGGGAAGGAGAAGACATTACCATTTGAGGCAATGCCCTTCACGTGAGAAACCTAGGGAGAATGCAATGGTGTTGTCACTTGCACTCCTCCCAAATGCAACATGGTGTTGTCATTTTAGGCATTAATTAGTTGTACTTGTAGGTTAATTTAATTGTTATTCTATTTAACATTTTTTATGTTCTATAAGAAGAACACTCTCATTGTAATGAAAATCTCAATGGAATGAAAACACTTTCCCTTTCAATTCTCTCCAACTCTCAATCTATTTCCTCAATCTCTTAAACTATAATTATTTCAACACTACCCGCTCGGGTAAAACCTAAACTATAATTATTTCAACATTAGTCTTGATAGAATTACAAAACAACATTTGAACGGGGTATATTTGCACACCTTGCTGATGCGTTCTCAAAGTTAAATAAAATAACCTAAACTACCCGCAAGTGCACGACACGTGTGTAGTATTTTAGGTGTCGATCCCACAGAGACTACGTGATGTGCGTAGACTCAAGTAATAAATTACCTAGGCTAACGCTTCCGCAAGGATACGGATCGTGTAGCAACTAGGGTCGAACACAAGGAATTGATGCAACTCTAAAGCTATTAGACTAATGAATAAGACTGGTGAAATCAAATAGTGGATGGGATGCAAATGCAAACTAAACTAAACTAATGATAGGAATGACTCAAAGACTAACCACCATAGGTATCGAGAGTTTCACGACAATGTAACGAAGTTCTAACAAGATCATTGGTCTTAGATACTATCACGAGTTCAGGGAATTCAAGCTCTCCTATAGGAACTGATTGGTGTAGACTTGTCCACTATCTAGCATGCATATACCAATATATCTGTTGCGCATCTTACATACATAGACGCATTACGACCGCTATCCTAATCCCTAGATCCAATCGATTGACCTGGCGTAGATTCTAAACCGATTAAACCCTAAATCATGGCTAAGTTCCAAAGTCTAATGCCCTGGCGTAGATTTATTAGACTTCTAACATCATCAATCAAGTGGCGTACAAGAATTGAAGCATTAAGATCAACCATGAAATCTGAAAAGATGATCAAATACCAAATTCATTCATATCGAGTGGCGTACAAGTATGAAAGCATTAAGATCCACCATTCATTAAGCACAAGACTTCATTACATGTTGGCAATACTCGCTATCCTATGGCAATAGATCTACTTCGACATGAACTCAGAAAACGAA
>CM071865.1:35223298-35271653 GCA_036759665.1 Gynandropsis gynandra | reverse complement strand
GGTGACGAATACACCTGGTGTGTGCGTGTGTCTTTCTCGAATCGTGATACGCTCGGATGTAGTGACTCTTGCGCTCTAATGCATTGGTAACGTGAAAGACCTGTGATACGAACATGCAATACAGAAGAGTAGAAAAAAGAGCACTAAATAAGTCTGAAAGGCGTACAAGATAGCTATCTAAAAACAAGAAATGATAAAAAGATGTCCATGAAAGAAAAATAAAAAGAAAACGAAATAGGAAAAAGGGAAGAGATATCTAATCATCATCGCTCCATCGCGGGTAGTCGGTAGATCCGCTGGCTCTCCCGATGCTCCTTCCCCATGTGGGAAGTAGAATCCCTCCAGCTCGTACGGGATATGAGGACGGTATGGGATGGCTCCGGTGTGGTAGTCCTGCGGAATCGGGATGTAAGGCTCCTGATAGTGCGCCATGCTGAGCTGCTGAAACCGCCGGACGGACTCGGTGAGGTAGTAGGTGTGCTGAATAGATTGCTCCTGGAACTGCTGCTGCTCCGCATACCTCACAGCCTCTAATCGTACCTCTGCTCAGCCATAAACGACTGGTACCTGGTCTCCTCCGCTACGTACCAGAGGGCGTCGGAGATTCCTTCCATCGAAGGAAAGTCGGATCGGCTGTGGGGGTGCTCTGGACGCGCGCGCGAATGTGTGGCGCGTCGGCTGCGCTGCCTCGAGGTGGACGATCTAGGTGCTGCTGCGGGAGGTGGATCCATCTCTGCTACCCTTGGGCCGATATGCCCGACGATCGGACCAATCCTGAACCAGGATCCCTCCTCGTCTAAGCCTGGTACCACGATCTCGCTGATGTCGACTTCTAGGTTCCGACCGTGCTCATCCTTGTAGCACCAAATAACGTTGTACCTCTCCAATGTGATTACTCGTCGGTTGCGCAAATTCTGGAGGTTCAACTCTGGCTCTTCATCTATCTTGTCCTCGGTCAGGATCCCAAGGTTGATCCCGACCCTCCGTGCGATCATGGTGACAATACCACCGCACATAATCTTCGTATCCGTGCAAACCTTCTCGGTGGATATATCCAGGAAATGCCCAACGACCAACAATGCTAAGTCGATGGTCATCATGTCCAAATCGTCGTCCACAACCTCCGTCTGTACCACCCGCCTCAAGTAGCCTAGCTCGGTGTGGTTAACACCACCCTATGCTCCTTTTCCTAGTATCGAAGAGACTAGGAAATAGTGAAAATACCTGAGGGCGGGATGGCGTATGTGACTTGTGAATGGTGATTCAAATCTGAAATTGTATTTCTGAATAATTGTGTTTGAATAGCCTAAAACGGCTATATGTACAATAGGTTAAGAATTAAACCTAATTACGTAATAAGAAATTACAATAATACCCTTATGTACAATAGTGTTCTAATACCCTTTATACGCCCCCGCAAGATGAATCACCCGATGTGATTCTAATCTTGGAACACAAGGTATGGAAAGGCAGCCGTGGAAGTGGCTTGGTGAGAAGGTCGGCAAGCTGGTCCTTGGAGTGCACATGAGAGACACGAAGTGTACCAGCTTCTAGGATCGATATTCGGCCTCGGTGGAAGAGCGAGCGTGGCCATTTTGTTTCTTGGACGACCATGAGATGGGGTGTTTGCCAAGATATACAATATACGCCCCCGTAGATTTAAAGTCAGATTTGTCTCTAGCCCAATCCGCATCACTAAAGACATGAAGAGACAAAGTATTGTGAGCTGCAAGAAAGATACCTTGGGCACGAGATCCAGCAAGATAGCGAAGCACACGTTTGGCACATTGCCAATGTTCATCCGTCGGTTGATGCATGAATTGAGACAACTTGTTGACGACGTAGCTAACATCCGGGCGTGTGAGAGCAAGGTATTGTAGGCTGCCAATAACTTGACGATACTCGGTGGGATCGGACAAGGTGAGCCCGAGGTGATGGTGAGCCGAGAGGTGGACGACAAGGGTGTGGAGACGGGCTTGGCCTCATTCATGTTGGTGCGAATGAGGAGATCCGTAATGTATTTCCGCTGTGACAAGTGGAGACCTCGGGATGTCCTCGTAGCTTCAATTCCAAGAAAGAATTGTAGGGCACCGAGGTCTTTGATGGAGAACCGAGACACCAACTCCTTGATGAAGTGCTGAATGTGAGAGGAAGACGAGCCCGTTATGATCATATCATGAACATAAACTAGCACATAGAGTTTATGTGTTGCCGTGTTGAGTACAAAGATGGAGGCATCCGCAAGAGAGTTCTTGAAGCCAATGTGTAGCAAGAACGTCCAGAATTCCGAGTACCACGCGCGAGGGGCTTGTTTGAGACCATAGATGGCTTTCCGAAGTTTGCACACGTGATGAGGATGATCCTTGTCAACAAACCCCGGTGGTTGTTCCATGTACACATCTTCGGTGAGTGTGCCTTGAAGGAATGCGTTGTTGAAGTCGAGTTGATTGATGAACCATCCATTGGAGACCGCAAGACTAAGTACCGTGCGAATGGTTGCGGGTTTGACAACCAGACTGAAAGTCTCGTGAAAGTCCACCCCCGGACGTTGATGAAAACCCTTGGCAACCAAGCGAGCTTTGTAGCGGTCAATAGAACCATCGTGTTTTCGTCTGATGCGAAAAACCCATTTGCAACCAACCACATTGTTCGCGGTTTGAGGGGAGACAAGATCCCACGTCCCATTGCATAGAAGAGCATTGAATTCGTCACTCATCGCTTGTCTCCAATTGGTGTGACGTAAGGCTTGTGTCACTGTAGCCAGTTCAATATCGTCAAGAGATCCTGTACAAACATTTGCAGATGGAGGATTAGATCGAATAAGATTGACCTTGCTGCGAGTTACCATCGGATGCACATTTCTAGTTCCCGGATCCGCAGTAGTAACACGGGCCGCGTCCGACGGCAATACAGGAGGGGAAATCACATCCGGAGACGACACGGGAGAGGAGGAGTCCGTAGCATTGCTCGTGTCCGTGTTGCTCTCCACAATGATCAGGGAAGGATCTAATCGTGGGGGCTGCGGTGATGGAGATGGAGTGTGTGCGACAGCAAGGGGCTTTACGGGTAGGAATGAGGGAGCATGGGACGTTGGAGAGGAGACGGGTAAAGTAGGATGTGTGACGTAATTCGAAAGGTTGGCAAAGGGGAATACGGATTCATGGAAGACTACATGACGCGAGACAAACACACGAAGTTTGGATATGTCAAAACAAAGATACGCGCTTTGAGTGTTGGAGTAGCCAAGTAAGACACAAGGGGCGGACCTAGGATCAAGTTTGTGAGAGGCATAAGGACGCAGCCAAGGATAGCACAAACAGCCAAAGATTTTTAGTTTGTGAAGGTTCGGTGGGGTTTGGAAGAGAGCTTCATAGGGGGAGGCATATGAGAGGAGTGGGGTGGGCATGCGGTTGATTAAGTAAACCGCAGCCGTAAGGGCGTAAGACCAATAGGGTAGGGGTAAGGAGGCGTGCATAAGAAGGGATAATCCGGTTTCGACAATGTGATGATGTCGACGCTCGGATATCCCATTATGCTCGGGAGTGTGAGGTGGGGTGGTGTAGTGAGATATGCCATTGTCCGAGAGAAAGGAACGGAGGGCTATGTATTCTCCACCCTTGTCGGTGTAAAGGTTGACTATTTTAGCACTAAACTTAATTTCGACAAGGGATTTGAAGGCAATAAAGATTGTTCGAACGTGCGATTTTTGTTTGAGTTGATAAAGCCAAGAGTAGCTGATGCGTATCAGAGTTAAATATAACCTAATCTACCCGCAAGTGCACGGCACGTGTGTAGTATTTTAGGTGTCGATCCCACAGAGACTACGCAATGCTACCTAAACCCGAACTACGAATCAAACTTGCTAACGAAAGATCCTTGTCAACAAACCCGGGTGGTTGCTCCATGTACACATCTTCGGTCAGTGTGCCTTGAAGAAATGTGTTGTTGACATCGAGTTGATTGATGGACCATCAGTTGGAGACCGCAAGACTGAGTACGGTGCGGATGGTTGCAGGTTTGACAACCGGACTGAACCTTGGCAACCAAGCGAGCTTTGTAGCGGTCAATAGAACCATCGGGTTTGCGTTTGATACGGAAAACCCATTTGCAACCAACCACATTGCTCGCGGTCTGAGGGGAGACAAGATCCCACGTCCCATTGCTTAGAAGAGCATTGAATTCGTCACTCATGGCTTGTCTCCGATTGGTGTGATGCAAAGCTTGTGTTGCTGTAGCCGGTTCAATGTTGAGATCCTGTACAAACATTTGCAGATGGAGGATTAGATCGAATAAGATTGACCTTGCTGCGAGTTACCATCGGATGCACATTTCTAGTGCCCGGATCCGCAGCGGTAACACGGGCCGCGTCTGACGGCAAGACAGGAGGACGGGTCGCATCCGAAGACGACACGGGAGAGGGAGAGTTCGCAGCATTGCTCGTGTCCGTGTTGCTCTCAACAATGATCAGGGAAGGATCTAATCGTGGGGGCTGAAGTGATGGAGGTGATGTATGTGCGACCGTAAGAAGCTCAACGGGTAAGAATGAGGGTGTGTGGGATGTTGGAGCGGTGACGGGTAAGTTAGGATGTGTGACGTATTTCGAAAGGTTGGCAAAGGAGAATACGGATTCATGGAAGACTACATGACGCGAGACAAACACATGGAGTTTGGATATGTCAAGATAAAGATACGCGCTTTGGGTGTTGGAGTAGCCAAGGAAGACACATGGGGCGGATCTAGGGTCAAGTTTGTGAGAGGCATAAGGACGCAGCCAAGGATAGCACAAACAACCAAAGATTTTGAGTTTGTGAAGGTTGGGTAAAGTGTGGAAGAGAGCTTCATAGGGCGAAGCATATGAAAGGAATGGTGTGGGCATGCGGTTGATTAAGTAGACCGCAGCCGTAAGGGCATAATACCAATAAGCTAGGGGTAGGGAGGCGTGCATAAGGAGTGATAATCCGGTTTCGATAATGTGACGATGTCGATGCTCGGATATCCCATTATGCTCGGGAGTGTGAGGTGGGGTGGTGTAGTGGGATATGCCATTGTCCAAAAGAAAGGAACGGAGGGCTATGTATTCTCCACCGTTGTCGGTGTAAAGGTTGACTATTTTAGCACTAAACTTGTTTTCGACAAGGGATTTGAAGGCAATAAAGGTTGCGCGAACTTGCGATTTTTGTTTGAGTGGATAAAGCCAAGAATAACGCGTGTGATGATCAACAAAAAGAACGTAATATTTGAAACCATCCGTTGAAACAATAGGAGATGTCCATAAATCGGAGAAAACAAACTCAAGGGGTCGAGTAGACACAATTGATGACTCATTAAACGGAAGTTTATGACTCTTATTGCTAAGACATGAATTGCATGGAGAAACAAAAGACTCTCTAACTAAGGGGATGTGAACCTTGGACAAGGCATGTTTGAGGATTGGTAGTGACGGATGTCCTAGACGCGAGTGCCAAGTGGAGACGGTGGGATTGAGGCTGGAAAATGCGGCAGTGGGTTTGGTATTGGTCGTAGAGGACGACCACACATACACTCCATCCTTAGTGTTGCCTTGAAGAACCGACGCCCCCGTGTTTAGATCCTTCACCTGAAACATATGAGGAAAGAATTCAACCGAGACATTGTTAGACTTGCATAAACGTTGAACCGAAACCAAGTTTTTGTGCATCGAGGGAACACAAAGCACATGATCCATCAGTAAATCCATTAATAAGGAACGAGTTGGTAAGGATAACGAAAAGGAACCCGTATGAGTGATGGGCTGTCTTGAGCCATCAGCTATGGTAACCTCTTCTCCGCCGTGATACGGAGTATGAAGTGATAGGTTCTGCAAGTCAGAGGTGATGTGATGCGAGGCACCACTGTCCAGTATAAGGAACCCGTATGAGTGATGGGCTGTCCGGAGCCATCAGCTATGGTAACCTCTTCTCCACCGTAATACGGATTGTGGAGGGATAGGTTCTGCATGTCCGAGGTGATGTGATGCGAGGCGCCACTGTCAAGTAGCCAATTGGAGGTGTCGTACGTAGGATACGTAGCAACATTCGCTGCTGGCGGCCATGGACGTTGAGGAGGTGTCCACGGTCGTGGGATGGGGTCGGAGGAGTTGGTCGCGGTTGTGAAGCGGAAGCGAGAGCAGAATTTGGCGCTGTGTCCTTGAATTCCACACAATTGGCAGCGGCCTCGGTAACCACCCGAGGAGTTCCTGTTGGTGTTGTGGCGACCCCATTGAGAGTTAGGGTTGCGTGGGCGAGAACGAGCAGCAGCAACATGAGCCGTGACCGGTAGGGCAGCGGCGGGTGATGGGAGATCAACGGCCAACTTTGCCTCGTGGTTGAGGAGTTTTTCATGCAGCTCCTCAATTGAGATGGCAGTATCTTTGGCATTGATCACATCAGAATTAGGCTTGTACTCTTCCGAAAGTCCGTCAAGAACGGTTTCAAGGACGTCCTCATGATCCATCGGTTTCCCGAGAAGAGAGAGTTCATCGGTTTTGGTGGTGATGAACCGTAGGTACTCCTCTATTGATTGGGATCCTTTGACACATCGTTTGATATGATCTCGTAGCTGTTTGATGTGTCCACGAGAAGCCTTGCCATAGATAGTGGCTAGGGTTCTCCACGCATCACGAACGGACGTTGCTCGGGCAATGACCGGTTGAAGCGGAAGAGAGAGTGCGCCGAGCATGGAGCTGAAAATCAAGCGATCTTGGTGTTTCCATGGGATGAAAGCTGGGTTTGGTTGCTAGATCCCATCAACTTGGATCATGGCCGGCGGTACAATCGAGTCTTCGGTGATGAAGCACTCAAGATTGTACCCTTCGAGGAGGGAGCGGATGTGAACGCTCCACGTAAGGTAGTTCGTCGGGGTGAGCTTCGTGACACTTGACATGTTGCAAGCGAAAAGAAGCTTCTGTGGTTGCTGCGGATCAAACATGTTGACGGCTTCAGTGCGATTCAATTGCTCCATGAGATGAAGACGCGGCGCACACGGTAAGGGAAAAGGTTGGGACACGGCCGAGTATCAAGGAGAACGGTTGGGACGCGGCCTAGAATCAAGGGATTCTGTTGTGCCGAAGGGGAGGGCGGCTTGTGGTGGTGAGCCGAATGTCGGAGGGCAGATCCGTGGTGGTGAGACAACGGAGGTGAGGGGAGGATGCCGGACCGGTGATGGTGCGGCGATGCAGTTGAGTGGAACGCGGCCTGGTGCGCAAAGTGAGCGATGGGGCGCAGATCAGCGGACAGCGACGGGGTGCAGGTGAAGCCCGTGCTGGTGAGGCAACGGAGAGGCAGCTGAGCCTGGGGTATGCCGTTGGAGAGTGGTGGAGGGTGGGCAGTTGCGGCGGCCGGACCAGTGATGGTGCGGCGGCAGAGTTTGGCCGAGAAAGAAGGTCGGCGGCGGCTAGGTTAGTCGTGAGACACAACCAGCTCTGATACCAGACTATTTATACACAATTGAAAACCCTAAGTAAGTAAACTTTCCTTAATATAAAATATAAACTTTCCTTAATATAAAATATAAACTTTCCTTAATATAAAATATAAACTTTCCTTAATATAAAATATAAACTTTCCTTAATATAAAATATAAACTTTCCTTAATATAAAATATAAACTTTCCTTAATATCTTGTAGCGCGAAAATTATTGTTCCCCACACCACATCAGATTCGGCGCGAGTAGCTTGAAATCGGCATCAAATTCGTTGCATGTAGCTTGAAATCGGCATCAGGTTCACCATGAATAAGTTTAAATCGTTTGTTTTCAACAAAGAAATTTGCAGTTAAATAAGTTCTGCAGAAAAACCAGGTATGCATAATGAGTTTTTCGTGTTTCACTTGTGTTTTTCATGTTTTTTTGTGATTTGGAAAACCCGAGTGAGTAGTGAGTAATATGTATAGATTCGATTCTCCCTTTTTCAAAATGAATCTTGTATTGATGTAGTCAAAACAAGTCATATTTATTGAAATGTCAAATGATCGCAATGAGTGACAGTCTCTTTGAGTTGCATGGTCGCACTGGATCACAGAGTCATATTGAAACACATGGTCACAGTGGATCACAAAGTCTCATGGAGTCACATGGTCGCACAAGGTCACAGAGTCTCATCGAGTCGCACGGTCGTACTGGCTCACAGAGTTTCATCAAGTCGCACGGTCGCACTGAATCACAGAGTCATATTGAAAAACATGGTCGCATTGGACACAGAGTCTCATCGAGTTGCACGATCGCAATAGGTCACAGAGTCTCATCCAGTCGCATGGTCGCACTGGGTCACAAAATCTCATCGAGTCGCACGGTCGCACTAGGTCATAGAGTCAGATTGAAACACATGGTCGCACTGGGTCACAGATTGTCATCGAGTCGCATGATCGCACTAGGTCACAGAGTCTAATCGAGTCGCACGGTCACAATGGATCACAAATGTACAAAATTCGCAAAGGTCCAAGGGTCGCAAAGGGGTCAAAGGGACGCATGGATCCAATGGTCACACGGGTACAAGGGTCGCAGGGTTACAAGGGTCGCAGAGATACAAGGGTCGCAAAGGGGTCAAAGGGTCGCAGGGGTACAAGGATCGCAGAGGTACAAGGATCGCAAAGGTACAAAGGTCATAGAGGTATAAGGGTCGCAAAGGGGTACAAGGGTCACAGAGGTACAAGGGTTGCAGAAGTATAAGGGTTACAAAGGGGTTAAAGGGTCGCAGAGGTACAAGGGTCGCAGAGGGGTCAAAGGGTCGTATAGGTACAAGGGTCACAGCGGTACAAGGGTCGTAGAGGTACAAGGGTCGTAGAGGTACAAGGGTCCTAAAGGGGTCAAAGGGTCGTAGGGGTACAAGGGTCGTAAAGGGGTCAAAGGGTCGCACGATTGCATTGGGTCACAGAGTCTCATCGAGTCGCATGGTCGCACTGTGTAACAAAATCTCATCGAGTCACACGGTCGCACTTGGTCACAAAGTCATATTGAAACACATGGTCGCGCTGGGTCACAAATTTTCATCGAGTCGCACGGTCGCACTGGGTCACAGAGTCTCATCGAGTCGCACGGTCACAGTGGATCACATAGTCTCATCGAGTCGCACGATCGCACTGAGTCACAGAGTCTCATCGAGTCGCACGGTCGCATTGGGTCACAGAGTCTTATCGAGTCTCACGGTCACACTGGGTCATTGTGAATTTGAGATACATGGTCGCAGTAGGTCATATAATTTACCCTCTTTTTATGTTTTTGTTACAAGTATAATGGATTTGGTGGATGAGAAAATTACACTGATTCATTTTTGTATGATGGTAAATGGGAAAAAACCTAAATGGAGAATCTGAATGGGTTGATACAATTCAGAAAAACCAGAGAGTATTTTTCTATTGTCCTCCGGTTAGTCTTACATACCAGCAACTTATTGATGAGTTATGCATAGAGATTATGGTGGAAAAAAAATACAACGAATTTGAAGTTAAGCTATTTTTCCAATATTTGTGAAAATAGGAAGCCAACATATATAATGAATGACAAGTATCTTATTTGTTATCCGTTCGATCGAATAAGAGGAATGCAACCATTGCTGTATATGTGGAGATAGAATTGACAAGTGTGAAGTGTGGCATGGAAATTTAGAGGGAAGTTGAACCTTTAATTCCTGGTTTTGGAAGCATTGCTAGAGAAGGTGAGGATGGAGATGTTGTAGATTATGATGAGTGTATTATTTTAGGTTCAAATAAAAAAAGTAGAGTTGGGAGTAATTCGACAGAAACATTAAATATTTTGGATTCGGATAATTGTGATAGTGAACAAACTAGCGAGTTATGAGAAGATGGTGGGTGTGCCATGAAGGTGGTAGTTGATGAAGTTATTTGTGGCAGTAGTAAAGTTGATTCTGATGTGGCAACAAAGCATAAGGATGGTGATGGTGAGAATAATTTGGAAATTGTAGTTCACGAGAAGGCAGACAGTGAAAATAATATCTTCAAGTTTGAAGATGGATTGCATCTTAAAATTGGGCAAGAGTCTGATAGCAAGAAAGATGTACATGAATTTGTAAGGAAGGGGTCAATTGAAGCTTGTTTTAGATATATGACATTGATTTCTGATTCGAAGCTATGGGAAGTATGATGCAAATTTACCGGAAATGGTTGTAAATGGAAATTACGTGTGGCAGCAATCCCGAATTCTAAACGGTTTAGTGTGAGAACACACTATCCTATTCATACTGTTCACTTGTATCTAAATCGACAGAAGCTACAAAGGGTTCAACACAATTGGTTAAGGATTATTTGAATGAGGAATATGCGGGGAAATATGAAACACCTCTAGCAAAAGAATTGATGACTCGTGTAAAAGTAAAGTACGATGCTAATGTATCATATTTGATGACATTTAGAGGCAAATGCAGTGCTCAGAAGGAGATTTGTGGTGATAACTTTAAACATTATAGGAGGCTTCCAGGGTGGTTGCACATGTTTACAGAAAGAAATCCCATATTTGTCGTGTAAATCTTCAGCTCGACAGTGATGGGAAAAGCTTCAAATACTTTTTTATGGTTGTTGGAGCAGCTATAAGAGGGTGGAAATACATGCGTAAAGTGGTTGCTGTGGATGCAATATTTTGATAGGAGTGTACAAGGGAGCATTGATTGTGGCGACCGGGCAATATGGTGAACATCACCAATATCCTCTTGCATGGGGAATAGTCGACTGAGAGAAAGACAAATAATGAACGTGGTTTATGTCAAGGTTGAAAGAGGTGATACCGGATGGACGTGACGTCGTTGTGATATCTGATCGCGATAAAATCTTGGTCAAAGTAGTCAAACAAGTGTATAAACAAGTTAATCATGGTTTTTGTGCGCATCATATAACGAAAAGTATAAAGAGCTACGTTAATAAAGGGTAAGGTAGAAAGACTTCAAAGGGTGATACTGTGGCGGAAATGTTCTTCAAATGTGCAGCAACATACACAGTGAACGAATTTGAAGTGCTATTAAATGATTTGACGGCAAGGTACAAATATGAATTTTGTGACTTTTGTGAATTTTGTGACGTTTGTGACCTTTGCGCATGTATGCTAATATTGTAAAGTATTTGGAGATAGAGGAACTTTATCCTGTTAAGTGGGTAAGATACAAATTTAAGGGTGAAAGGTATAACTTATTAACCACTAATGGGACAGAATCAATAAATTCAACGTTGAAGAAGTCAAAAAAGTTTTGGATCCTAGGGCTTTTAGATATTTGTTTGGGAAAGACAATGAAATGGTTCAATAGGTATAGGTTGGAAGCAACTACCGATGATAATTCTCAAAACTTAACACCTTACGTTGAGAAAATATTACATGAACGGTTTGGACAAGCATCCAAGTATGAGGTTCTTGAATTAAACAGGTTGAGTGATGAGTATGAGGTGAGAAATGAGAAGGTAGAAGATTTGTAGTGAGTCTTACAAAAAGAACGTGCGAGTGCAAAATGTTTGATGTGGATAAGTATCCATCTAGTCACGCAATTGCGGCTGCACGTAAGGTTGGTAAAGGTCACAAGATACCAGAACTATGTTCAACATACTACCTTAGGAGGACATGGCATTTGGCTTACCAAGAAACTGTGTATCCGGTTCCTGATTGAAGTGATTGGAACATTCCTCCTCAATATTCTGAAGTTACGGTTCTACCTCCTATGCTAGCTGAGAAAAGGCAAAGTGGGAGGCCTAAAGAGAATCATTATCCTAGATACAATGAGGCTCGGAGAAATACCCTATCTTCATCGAGAAAAACCCCATCTTCATCAAGATAAACAGGTTTAAGCAAACATCACTGATAGTGTTTGGAACGTGACAACCGAGACAACGCCAACTTCAAAAAAAAAGAAAGAAAGGTTTGTTAGTGTGTAATATTATATTATTTGTATTATTAGTTTGTAATATTATATTATTTGTATTATTTGGACTAAACCTTGGTGAATTTCATCATTATAATTCGATAAATTCTTCAATTTCGCATATGTGTGACCTTTGTCACCCATACGACCCATGCGATCCCTGCGGCCATTGCGACCCTTTCGACCCTTGCAACCCTTGCAACCCTTGCGACCTTTGTTACCCATGCAACCCTTGCGGCCATTGCGACCCATGTGACCATTGCGACCCTTGTGACCCATGGGATCCATGTGACCCATGGGACCCATGTGACCCTTGTGACCCTTCCGACTAGTTGTTTCGATGTCAGACTCCTGGATTTTCAAATGTCATCTATGCTTTTTTTTTACGAATGACACACTCAAGACCTTTGCGACACATCGTTTCAATGTCATACTTCTGTCTTTACGACACTCTTTGTCCATCGATCTCTGTTTCCCCTATATTAAAAGGTTCATCAAATTCTCTAAGTCTCACCATCACACCTACTTGAGATGAGATTGGATCGGGAGAATTCCATCTATCTTTTTTTTCGTTTAAGTCTCTAACCCTAAATTCTTTGAAAAATATTTGTTACCTTTGTGACCTTTCTAACCTTCATCACGAAGATCACATGGTGGACATAGGGCATCGTGCTGTCTATGTGTTACTCAAGGTCTTGGTAATCATCGAACTCGATCTCTATGCAGATACACACAAGTAATTAAAACGTGGATGAAGGATATTGTGCTGTATCTGCATTACATAAGGTCTTGGTAATCGACAGATTCAGACATTGTTCTGTATCCATGATACTTGATGTCATGGTTTGAGGTGAACTTGGATATGCATTGAGTCACACACGAATTTATTTACGGGGAAGGGACTCAGATGTGTCTCTAACTCAACAAATTTAACCTTTGTGAATTATTATAAATAAATCCATATTTAAATGTTGACAATGTCATATTTTGTATCTTTTGTTCGTAATTACATGAAATCCATAAAATCATCGACCCTCAATTGGAAAAAATTACAATCAAGTTTGAACGGGAACCCATCCGACTCATGCAACCCAATATGACCCTTATGCGACCTTCAATTGGATTAAATTAGAATAAAGTTTAAACGGGAACCCATCCAACCCATGCAACCCAATATGAGCATTGTGCGACCCTCAATTGTATTAAATTTTAATCAAGTTTAAACGGGAACTCATCCGACCCAATGCGACCACATATGACCTTTGTGCGACTTATGCGACCCATGTGACTTATATGACCCATGCGACTCATGCAACCCATGTGACTATTTTTACTCGTTGTTTTGATGTCAGACTCCTGTCTTCTGACCCATGTGACCCTTCCGACCCATGCGGCTCGTCACTGTCAGACTCATGTTTTCCTACCAGTGTGACCCTTCTGACCCATCTCTATAAGTTAACGTCTAAGTCTCTTCTCTTAGTCTGCATCCAAATTCTGTGAAAAATCTTTTTGACATTTGTGACCTTTTTTTTGAAGGTAACATGGTGGACGCAGGGCATCGTGCTGTCTATGTGTTACTCAAGGTCTTGGTAATCATCGGACTCAGTCTCTATGCAGTCATTGATGAGTTGCGGGGGTGACCTAGATGACGTGTTGGATCACTCTTGAAATGTGACTGGAAGAAGAAGAAGTACATGGTAGAAGATAACTCTGGACTGCAATACCAAACAAGAAAAATGCAGAAGACTGGAAGATGGAGTACATGGCAAGAAATAACTCTCGGCTAATGAACTATCTCTCGAGTGGAAATTCAATGCGTGCAGAGTCTTTGCATTATGCTTTTGTTATCGACATTAATAATCAATATTGACAATAATATCATCATTTGAAAAAAAAATGTTAAATCTATTATTTTGATAGGTTTCATCCTTTTAAACACATAAATTGGTCGAATTTGCATCTATTGATCCATATATACGACCAAGCGATCCATGCGACCCTTGTGTTTCTTTTTTAAAATGCCATTATCAAAATACTTGAATTGTATATGTCTAATTAAGAATCAATGTAGACAATAATATCAATAATATCGAAATTTGAACAAATTCACACGAACATATACCTAAGCAAACTTAGTTTAGACTTCTATCGATTGAAAGTCACGAGCTGACCTTCCTACAAAGTTTCTTCTTTTTCTTTTTGTTTTTACAAGTTCGCGCTAGGTTTCTAGGACGTCAAAGTTGAAGAGGACAACTTTCTACTTAGACCCAGGTTGCCATTTGGCACACCCGTAAGGTCTTGTAACTTAGAGGAGTGAAAAGATCACGTTATTGAAGAACCATTTAGAATCGAACCATTAGTCACGCATCAACTCCAAATCTTAGAATGTAGAAAAGTGCCTCAACCCACAACTTAGACCCAAACCATCGAGATCAATGCACTCATGTCAATGTAAAGTGGAAATAACTAGAAGCTTATTCTATTGACAGCAAAGTGAAAGCGCATGAATGATATACACAGAGATATTGACACTTGAGACTGGAACTCACTGGCGGAATACAACTATAAGCCATGGATTCATGCATAACTACTAGACTAGCAAATATCTAAAAGTCCTTTTCAACAAATTTACGCTTTTGTTCCTGATTTGACAAAGTCACACAAAAAATGGCTAAAGCTCAAAGTCTCATACTAGATATCCGGTAGGAATCCTAAGAAAAAAATGACGTATAAAATAATAGAATAGAAAGAAGAAATCAACGTCTAATCCTAATCACAAGCGTATCACTCAAAGAGTACCCCCGAACTTTAACGGAACACAATCTCGGTGTTCAAAATCTGTGAGAGTAACTCACATGCTAAAACTCATGAGCGAATAAAGAATCTGAGAATGTGTACACCTGGTGTATTCTGCTTTCCTAAGTTAGTGGTATAGTTGGATGTTATACGTCTCTACTCTATTGTGGATGATATCAAAATGGAGAAACTATGAAAAGAGTCACACAACCCAAAATAGAAAGAAAATGATACATCATAGTACCTAGTAGAGTACACATACATGCGAGAAAGGAAAAGATTTAAGTGCTGGAAATCAAATACGAAGGAATAGGGAAAGGTTACGAAGCTCGGGTTACCTCTCGAGAAGCACTTATTTACGGTCTTTAGCTTGACCCTTACACTTTAGACGTGTGTGGGATTGGAAAGTGGAAGTATGCCTATTCCGTCCTCAACGTGATCAACAGAGTATGCCTTTAAGCTCTGCATGTTTGCCATGAACAACTCTCCATCTCCCTTGTCCAAATCTATGGCTCCATGTGCTGAGACACCTTTGATGGTGAAGGCCCCGACCATGGCGAATTGCACTTTCATGGAAACAAATTCAAGTCAGAATTACAGAGTAATACCTGGTTGTCTACCTTAAATGAGCGCTGGAGAATATGCTTGTCACGCCATTTCTTTGTACGCTCCTTGTAGATCTTGGGTGGAGGACGTGATGCGGAAATCTAGAACAACCTAACCCAGTTTTATTGGAGTTCAGGTAAGCAGCCGATGTGGTATCTTCCTCCTTCTCGTGCAGGTTATGGAAAGCGTCAGTTAGCCCCGAAAGGCTTGCCCAAGGAGGGGTGTTCGTTTTCAGGTGCGCGGAGGGGGGGGGTGTTGGGGGGTTTATGATTGATGATGCCGCATTAGTTCTTTGAGTAGCATGCTCAGGCTTTGTAGTTTTGAGAAATCCACTTGTGGCGGTCACAAACCAACCCGCCCAGATCATAAAATTTAGGTGTAGCCCACGCGGATTAAAGTGTGGGCACGCGCGGGTTAGTGTTCATCTCAAGTGCTGCGAACTCTTCCATAAGTTTTATGTATTCCTCGATATCTTCCGTTGACTAAAATAGGCTCCTGATGCATTCTGACAGTGGTATCTCCATGGGGTGGATGTCTCGATGTTCATGTTGAACTTCCTCAGCTAGTTCATCCGCCGTGTTAATGTGCATCACGGGTTCAGTCATGTATGATTTCTTGAGTGCATCGTCAAGTTTCAACTCAATGGACTTATCTCCGAACATTATTACTAGTCTGCCTTCAGCGCAATATATAACCATGTTCGCCGTTTTGAGGAATGGTCTTCCCAAAATGATGGAAATATTCGGGTTTATCTCCATGTCCACTACTACGAAGTTTTCTGGAAACCAGAATGTTCCCACTTGTACAACGACATTCATCAATATGCCTACGGGACTTCGTACGGACTGATTAGCCAAGGTAATCACCATGCGTGTGGGCTATAGATCTCCTACTCGATTGAGTTTCTTAACAAGTGATTGTGGTACCAAGCTTACACTCGCTCCGATGTCGATTAGTGCATGCTAAATCTCATAATCATAAATCTTAGCTATTGTGGGCTGTTGTATGAGAGAGTTAGTGACCATCACCACCTCATTGTCTACGATCCTCTTCCTTGTTATTATGTCCTAAAGGAATTTGTCATAATATGGCATCTTCATGAACGTATCATAGAATGGGGTGGTGACTTGTTGTTTCCTTAGAAGTTTCACAAATTTGGCGAATTGAGCATCGTCGTTCTGCTTCCTTTGACCTCGGGGAGATGGCACATAGGCCGACTCCTTCTCCTTTTCCTTGTCGGTCTCCTCCTTTTCAACGTTTTGAGCAACGGGTAATTCATTTGTATCGCTCGGAGGGTCTTCTCTTGTGGCTTTGGAAGGCATAGGTTGTTCCACCGTCTTGCCATTCCTCAGATAGATGGTGTTGACTTGTTCCTGGGGGTTTGCCTCAGGCTTTCTAGGGAGCTATCTAGGCTGTCAGTTGGACCCTTGCGCCAGCTGTGCCACTTGTGTATCTAGGTGTTTCAGGTGTGCTTGGAAGCTCTCCATTTACTTCTCATGTCATCTTTCTTAGCATTGATTTCTCCAAGCACGTAGTTGTGTTCTTTTTTTCCTACGACAACAATTACAACATAGAAAGAACGTCAGAGTTCTTCAGGGTTGTGTGCATTGCTGATAGCTTTGGTCCCCGCCACTCCCTCTCTGTTGGAAACCTTGGTTCTGGTTTTTGGTCATCATCTGCAGTTGAAAGTCATGCGGGTTTTCCACATTACTTGTATTGCCATAATAGAGGTTGGGATGACTTTTGATGTAGATGTGTTGGTAAGGTCGGTCATTGATGTAGTTGACTTCCTCGATCCCCTGGCCTATAGATACATCCTATTGTTCTATGTGTAGACCCGCCATCATCATGTAAATCTCAGCAACTTGATGCTTTATGTTAGTTAAATTCGAGTTAGCGATACTTACCTCCTTTATATCACCATTGGATGGGAGATCGTTGTTGTAATCTTCAACATTCTTGGCTCCCTCACTTGCCATGTTCTCGATCAGGTTCTCGAGTTGTTAGAAAGTGAGATTACTGAGGGAGCTACAACCCACTGCTACAATCATAAAACGTGTGGTCTCTTGGAGTCCTTGCATGAAGCTGGTGATGAGGTACCTCTTGTCTATCCCATGATGTGGACAAATGCGCTGATATCTCTTGAATCGCTCCCAAGCATCATGTAGACTCTTGCCTCTCCCTTGAAGAAATGAGTTGATTCGACTCTTTGCTAGCAACGTCTTATGGTCTAGGAAGAATTGCTGCATGAATCATTACTCTAGCTCGTTGATGAGGTGATAGAAGTAGTGAGCATGTTGAACAACCAACTTTGGGCTGCATCCTTGAATGAAAATGGGAATGCGGACATGTATAGGTCTTCGCGTCTGACTCCCATGCCGATTTTGGTAGTGCCACATCTTGAAATCGAAAAGGTGTGCATTCGAGTCCTCATTCTCCATTCCTCTAAAAGGAGAATTGCTGAGCACTCAATTTGGTTTACCGTCGGGCCATGCATGATAGCAACTGGGTATGCTTTGGAGTTGTGTGAGCTTTGTAGGTTTCTTCGGCAACGTCCATCTTAGGTTCAATAGAGTCGCTTTCTCTGTTGCTTGTGTTGGAGCTTCAAATGGTATTTGCACAAGAATAGACGAGTAACCAAAGACATGGTACAAATCCGATGTAAATAGAAAGACTCGATAAAGGAAAAAGTGTAGAAATACAACTAAGACTCTGGAGAGGACTAAATATTAATTTAGCAAATTCTTAATCTAGATAGTAATTAATTACCGGTAACGGCACCGAAAACTTGATGAGCGCAAACTATCAAGCAATAAAATGTCTAATATTCACTTACCGCAAGGATACAGATCGGTATAATACCATGGTCGAACTCTAGGGACTAAAGCAACATAAACTAAGAATATGACTAAACTAAGACGAATGAAAGTGATGATGTGGGGTAAAATCTGAGAATACTAAACTGAAATATGACAGCAATGAGGAAACATGAAAGACTTGATAATTAAGAATACTACGGGCTTCGGGTTACCCGAATTGCAAGGGTGCAACCAACAAAAGATCATAAATCAATCAAACCTTCTTGATAACGCGGAATTCATTCTCGTAAGTAGAGAATGGTTCTCTCGACACCTCTTCTCCTTAACCACAATAACATGCAATCCTATCTCCCAGCAGCGATTAACACGAAATTACAGTAGCATTAAGCGTGCAATCCTAATTCGTGAGTTGATTAACCGACCGGTCAGATTCTCATTAATCAATCTCAATCAACAATCAATAATTCTGGATTCATAATCTAAACTTTCAGTTAAACATGAAATCCTAAGTTACAAAGCGACCAACACAAGCATAGAACGTTCATAGCATTGATCGTAGAACCGAAATATAAGAAACTTTAAAAGATACAAGAATTAATGCATAAACATAAGCATCACTTAAAAAATCGGTGTCTCTAACCCATAGCTAAAGGCTTACTCACTGATGGAATATGTTGTAAAACAAGATAAAACAACAATAAACATGATAAAAAGCAGGTAATATGATGCCACGTACTTCCTTATCTCGTCACCGACGTTTCGATGTTGTTGACTTCCCTCCCAACTCATCTTCAGCTCTCCTTTGTGTCTTTTCATCCCCCTCAGCTCCCTCTGAAGTTCTGAACCTCTGGTCCTCATATTGGTAGTGCCCCACTTAAATTCTCTCGTTTTAAATCCTTTTTAGGATAGTTTGTCTGGCACGCACCCCTCGCGGGCTAGGAGTCACACTATGTGAGCTCCTCTTTAACTTCAACCCGAGCGGGCTTATCCTCAGCACAATTTGTGCTAATCCTGCTGGAAATGCAGCCCACACAGGCTACGAAGACCACCCCACGCAGGTTCATGGCTTGGCTGTAGTTTGGCTCCTTTCACTCGATGCTTAGGTATTACGTGCGGTTCTTTGGCCTGAATCTTCTCTGAGTGGTTTGTAGTTCCAAGTATGTGCAATTGACTCTAAGAATGAATATCTTAAGCTCGATTATGTCTTATCGCTTTAAAACCTGAAAAAGCAACAAAATGAATATATAGAGGACATTCTTATCGGTTTTGTAACTTGTGCTATGCAAACTATGTAGAAATGATCTAAATGGGTAGCCTAAAACTAACCTAAACTACATGTTATCACATATATCTGAGGCAAATTATACGTAGACAAAATCACAACCTATAGAGAATATTGACTTTTGGATTTTCTATATAAACTAAAACCCTCGGTGCACAGACAAAGATAAACATTTCGCGTTTCATACGCAAACTCAGAAAATATTTCATTAAAATCCTTCCAAACCATACCATCCGATGGATGTTGTATTATCACTTCACTCGTCAAGTGTTCTGCGTACCATCTCATTGTCGTAGCGGTTTTTTATTCGTTTAACCCTATCAACTTGTTTGCTATAGATATATAGAACTTCTTTTTGTACGGTACATATTTTCGTGAAGATTGTTTTCTTGGACGAGATCTGCTTGCACTGCAAAATTTACATTCCAAAAGATCTTTATCTCATTCCCAAAACAACATGCAACTATTTCTTCAAATACAAATCTTCTCATGTGACATTCCCAAATCCTTTAAAACATTCTTTGATTCATAAGTTTTCTCTGGAGATTGATTATTTGCCGATAAATATTCATGCATGGTTTTGCAAAATGGATCCATGCAATTTTCAGCTACATTGTAGTATGTTTTTATACCTATCAATTTTGATGATAAGGATAAACGAGACTAACCTTCGAGAAAACCTTCATATATAGGATTTTTTCACCGTATTCAATAGGTTGAATAACCGACGTGCCTCATTGGCCGTCTCACTTCATGCGTTTGCTCAACAACTTAGGAAAAAACATCTGACACCATTTCCACATATGGATTGATAGTCGTTGTTTCAAAATGAACTTCTTATTTTCTTTTCATTGCTTGTGCTTCATGCACACTATCTCCAACATCACAATCTTTATCGTGAAAGAACCAAATTTTGTAATTCTCTATAAAACATACCTAGAAAATGTGTTTGCTAACAATTTTTGGACTTTGATACTTTATGTTTTTGCATTTTTTAGGAATATAACATTGTCTTGCGTTCTTGACACAAAAATTGCATCGACGCAAAACTTATAACCTGCTTTAATTCTTGTCTAACTTGTTCGATTACGAAATCTTTTCTTCTATGCATCCATTTCTTCGATCTTTATATATCTCTATTTGAAGAAGACGATATTGTTTGAAAACAATTTTTATTCATGGCTTGATGTTAAGAAATTCGATTTTGGTGTATAAATAATGCAAATTCCAATGGATTACCATTGGAAATACCAACGGATCCCGTTGAAATCAACGATAGATTTTTTCTAACGGTTGCATCGAAATTTTAAATTTACCAACGATCATCTGTTAAAATAATTCGATGCTGACCAAGAACCAAGACGAATCCTGTTCGAGTGACACACTATGGCGACGATAAGCAGTCGCCGTCGTGTGTCACTCTGGATTCGGCTCTTAGTCAACGTCGAGGGGGCCAGTCACCAAAATCTTTCAACATTGATAATCCGTTGGAAATTCTAACAGATTGTAACAGACTTCTGTCCATTGATAATTCCAAATGTTCCATTGAAATCTGTTTTAATTTTTATCAATGAACGAAGCTGTTGATCCTTCCGTTGATATCTGCATTTTTTTTGTAGTGTAAACACATTATTTCCTCTCTGTATTTTGATCCTACATCCTTTCACAGAACCTTAGGTGTTTTTCAGTACCTTACCTTAACTAGACCACACATAAGTTTTGTTATGAAAAATTTATGTCATAAAATACATGCTCCCACAATTGCAAATTGCAAGCTTCTTGAACATGACTAGTGCTATCTTAGAGGAAATCTTTATTCAGGGTTGCATTTACACTCAAACAACACCTTGATCATGCATTCTTTCACTTATATTGATTGGAGAGGTTATTGAAATACTCGACAATCCACCACATGATTCTCTGTTTTTTCTTGAAAGTTACTTGGTTTTTTGGTCAGCAAAATGCCAACCTATTATGTCCATGTCATCTACTGAGGTGGAATATAGGTCCATGGCCGCTATTGCAACTGAAATAACTTGGCTTTCTTTTCTCTTTTGTGTATTTTGCATGTGACTTTTTAACTGCAACTTACCTTTCAGCTGATCCAAGATTTCATAAAAGATTAAAACAAATAGAGGTAGATAATCATTTCATTAGAGAGAGAATTGCACTAGGTTCCATTGACACTAAATTCATTTCTTCTAAATTCAGGTGGTTGACATATTTACAAAAACTCTTTCGAGAAACTAATTTTAATATTCACTTCAAACTTAGTCTTGAGTTTAAACCAAAGATAAATTTGATGGGAACTATAAACGCATATGACCCAAACAAGACTAATATTGCTTCCATCTTACTTCTCTGGGTTAGGAATCTCTAATTCTGCTTTGAAGCCTATGGAATAGTGTCACCTATGAGCTCCTTTACTTCGCTCTACAAATCCTTTGCTTCCTTCTGCAATTCCTTCTCTCAGAAAAATCCACCAAGCAATCTCACCACCATTGCAAAAGCAACAGTTATATCGGAAAAAACTAACTTCAACATTCCTATCAACAATACTGTTAGACTTTGCCCGTTAGAGAGAATGAAAGACTCAGAAAAGAAGAGATGATTGGTGCTACAAATTGTTGTAGCTATTCGGTTTTCCTTCTCTATTTATAGACTCATATTGACATAAGGGTTAACAAAAAGTAAATGCTACAAGACTCCTAAAATTCCACAAAGACACTAGATACAAAGAATGACCAAGGTGCATGTATTGACCCATGACCAAGGTGCATGTATTGACCATATTAAAATGGACACAAATTCACACACAAAGATTCATCCAACAATCTCCCCCGAATCTTTGTGTGCGGAAACCGGGTTGACCAAAATCATGCCAATCCGAGAGCGTAGTTCCTGAAACTTCACTCGCCCAAGTGCCTTCGTTAAGATGTCCGCGAGCTGATCTTTGGTGTTGACGAAATCGGCTCTGATGCTCCTGTTCTCAATGCAATCTCTGATGAAATGATATCGAAGATCGATATGCTTACTGAGATCGTGGAAAACAGGATTCTTGCTCAACGCAAGGGTGGACTTACTGTCCATCTTCAGCTCAACGACCTCGGCATCCCTTCCTTGAAGTTCGCTAAGTAGCCGAGCCAACCGGAGTCCTTGTGTAGCAGCTGTGGTAGCAGCAACGTACTCCGCTTCGCACGAGGACAAAGCCACCACCCTTTGCTTGAGAGACTACCAACTCACCAAGCAATCACTAAGGAAGAATAACGTACCACTAGTGATCTTCCTTGTATCAATGTCACCAGCAAGATCGCTATCACAATAGCCGATCAGCCGAGCGCCTCCAGCACATCTCCGAAAATGCAACCCGAAGTGGATTGTGCCAGCAATGTAACGGAGAATGCGTTTCACCGCCACCATGTGCTCCTCCGTAGGTCTCTCCATGAAACGACTCATGAACCCAACTACAAAAGCCAAGTCAGGTCGTGTGTGGACGAGGTACTTCAGGCTCCCAACAAGATGCCTATACCCCGTGGCATCCACCTCTGGTGCTATGCTATTGTGGCTAAGCTTAAGCCGCTCCTCCATGGGGGTATCAGAGGGATTTCAACCCTCCAAGCCACCCAGGCGCAAAATCTGTGTCGCGTAATGCCCCTGGCAGAAGCTGATTCCACCTTGTTCCTACAAAACCTCAATTCCAAGATGAAACGAAAGCAATCCAATATCACTCATCTGGAATTGGGTCATCATCTCCTCCTTGAACTGCTTGATGGCCACGTTGGACGATCCAGTGATGATGAGATGTCTGGGTGCTATCGAGCTTTGTGTTCCATGCCCTTGGTGCTTGACGAAGGCCATAGAGCGCCTTATGCAAGCGGAGAACTTTTCCTTCTTCCCCAGGAACAACAAATCCCGGCGGTTGCTTCACGTACATCTCCTCCTTCAAATTGCCATTTAGGAAGGCAGATTTGATATCCATATGGTGAACGGACCACCCCTCCTGGGCAGCAAGAGCAAGTATCAGACGAAAGGACTCCATCCGAGCAACAGGTGCAAAGACTTCGTCAAAATCCACATCGGCTTGCTGAACAAAGCCACGAGCGACGAGGTGTGCCTTGTGCTTGACCATCGCCCCGGCCTCGTTCCTCTTCACCTTGTAGACCCACTTGAGACCATTTGGATGATGGCCCCGAGGAAGGTCTACAATCTCTTATGTCTGATTTCGCACCATGGCATCAATCTCCTCCTGCATCGTGGTTCGCCATGCCTCGTCGCTCTGTGCTTCAGCAAACGAGCAAGGCTCCCCTGGTGTTGCCAAGTGCAGCTCTGCATCCTCCAACTCCTGCAAAAGGTGTCCAGGAGCTAGGACCCCGTCCCCATTCCCAAACAGGTTAGCCAAAGTACGATACCGTAGCAGGGCATCAGGGAATGCGCCACATTACGCCTCGCGGAGTCATCTTGCAGGGGCGTCACAAATTCAGGAACCAGAGCGCCCTGCGCCTCTGCTCCCGAGCCCTCTGCTCCAGAGTTCTCAACTCCCTGGTCCCCTGCTCTCTGGACCTTACTCCCCCCAAGCTCTGGCCTAGGCTCCTTGCTACCCCAGAGCTCTGCTCACCTGGAATCCCCGCATCAACCACATGACCAGGGGTTGGGTACACAATGGTGAAGATACTGGAAGACCTTTCTTCGTCGTTCGCAATTGCCTATTCCCAGCCATGATCCTCATCGAAGATGATGTCTCGAGAGATATGCACACGCCGCATTACAGGATCCAAGACGCGGTATCCCTTCACTCCTTCCGCATATCCAATGAACACAACAGGGAGGCTGCGATCATCTAGCTTCTGGAGTTGTCGCATGTCTTTTGTGTATGCCCCTGCAACCAAAGACACGCAAGAAATGCACAGCAGGCTTACACCCCTGCCATGCCTCGTAAGGAGTCTTGCCCGGAAGACTCTTCGTGGGGGTTCGATTTAAGAGAAACAGTGCTGTGGTGACTGCTTCTCCCCAAAATTCCTCCAGCATGCCCCTCTGCTTCAACAGGGCACGCGCCATGGCTACCATGGTCTGGTTCCGCCGCTCCACTACACCGTTCTGCTGAGGAGTGTAGGGCGCGGAAAAATGATAAGTCACGTCTTTCTCCACACAGTAGGAGGCGAATTCAGAGGAAATGAACTCGCCGTCGTTGTCTGTACGAAAAACTCTCAGTTTCTGTCCACTCTTACCTTCCACAACTGCCTGGCAACGCTTGATAACCTCTGGTGCACTCCCTTTGTCAGTTAGGAGGACAACCCACATGAAACAGGTGGCATCGTCCACCAACAACAAGAATTAGCGTTTGCCTCCTGGTGTTACCGGCGTGATAGGACCACATAGATCTCCATGGACGAGATCGAGTGGTGCCACATCGCGATACTTGGCCTCCTTTGGAAAAGTACCTCGCCGATGCTTCATGATGACGCAAGTGTCACACAACTGCTCCACGTGCTCCCACCGCGGAAAGCCTTTGACCAGGCCATGCCGCCCCATCTTCTCTAAGGCGTCAAAGCTGATGTTCCCAAACCGATCATGCCAACGCCAAGCATCATCGCCATGACGCGCAGCAAGGCAAATCGCTTGAGTAATCTTCAATGAAAGGACGTACAAGCGATTTCGGCCACGTGAGACTTTTTCCAAAAGACGTTGTTGCTGATCCCAGATCCGCAACACTCCATCCTCAATCTCAACGTGCAACCCGTTCTCATCGAGCTGGCCAACGCTGATGATTGAGTTCCTCAGGCGCGGGATATAGTAGACCCCTGTGAGCACCTTTTGCTCCCCATGTCTACCTGCAAAAAAGATTGTACCAAAACCTTTGGTGGCAACAACAAAGCCATCACCAAACTTCATCGTGCCTACCACCGTCCAATCCAATTCAACAAAGACGTCGCTGTGACCCATCATGTGATTTATGGTCCCTGTGTCTAGGTACCAACCCTCCACACTATCTTGTCGAGACTAGTACCAAGGAACGCTTGAGCACGTGGTTCCTTGATACATAGTGCTGTTGGGGCCTCCGAGTTGGTTACTTCAGAGATCTGCGCCATGAAAAGCGTCGGCTGGTCCACGGTCTCCTCCACTTGAACCAGATTCGCCTGCTCCTTCTTAGGCTTGCGACAATCCCGTGCCCAATGACCACGACGCCCATAGTTGTAGTACTTGTCATTCCCCGAATTGGTGTCACTATCGCCGCCTTTCATGCGCGACCTGCGAGGCTGGTGGTTGTATTCGTCCAATGCACATGCCGACCTGGAGCCCCGCTCCTTGATACGCGCGGTCCACTGCTCCTCAGTGAGATAGAGCTTGCCCCCCACGCCCTGCATGGTGGCCTCTTGCTCATACCGCTCCTCTGCCACCTTTAACCTCCCGACAACCTCTTCCATAGAAAGCGTTGATAAATAAAGCAGCGTTTCTATTGAAAGAGCGATCTGAGAAAACCGGGGAGGAACTGCGCGCAGGTACTTCGCCAAGACTTTGTGCGCATGTTCAGGATCACCAAGGGTAGCAAGTTGATTTACTAACCCATTTAGCCGCATGGCAAAATCGTCCACCGACTCGCTACCCAGAAACGCAATATTCTCGTATTGCTTCCCCACCTTCTGAGCGCTGGCTTGACGCGCCCGGTCCAAGCCGACACACATCTCTGTAATAGCATCCCAAGCGGCCTTTGAACTCTCCTTCACCACGAGTGTGGAGATTATCTCGGGCGGCACACCTCGTAAGATTGCCTCTAACGCCATCTGATCCTCCTGTTCGTCGGTTGTGCCATCCTTGATGGCTTCCCACAACAAGCGTGCACGAGGGAACACCTTCATGTGCACCGACCACTCTCCATAGTTCGTCTTCGTAAGCATGGGAAACACCGCACTATCCACCTCCTTGATCTCCCTCCGCAGAAACACCACCACCTCGCGCCCACCGTTATCACGATCATCACGGTGTCACGGTCTCTCATGTGGTGGTTGGGAGCGACGCCTCACTCCTTCATGTCGCGGACTGCGGGACTGACCTTGAGTAGAACTCGACATCTCTCAAACTCTCGAACCAAGAAGCTCTGATACTAAATGTTAGACTTTGCCATTTAGAGATAATGAAAGACTCGGAAAAGAAGAGATGATTGGTGCTACAAATTTTTGTAACTATTTGGTTTTTTCTTCTCTTTTTATAGATTCATATTTACATAAGAGTTAACGAAAAGTAAATGCTACAAGACTCCTAAAATTCCACAAAGACACTAAATACAAAGAATGACCAAGGTACATGTATCGACCCATGACCAAAATGTATGTATTGACCACATTAAAGTGGACACAAATTCACACACAAAGATTCATCCAACAAATATATTATCTGTTTTAGATTGTTAATAAAACAGAAAATATTTTCTGAAACATTGTATTCTTGCTCATTCTTATTTGTATAAAAAGAGCTCATCTAACCGTGTGCATTCAAGCAATTTTATTCAATAAAATCCTAAACTCTCTCTATTTTCTTTCCAAATTTTAATGTTTTCCAGTCCATATACTATTTTTTTTTGTTATTTTGATTTCGAATACTACGCATAAATGAATGATAGAACAATAGAAAAACGAATTGTAGATTATTTTGATATTTAATACATTGTAGAATGAAATAATAATTGGAATTGTAGAATCATAAATTATAAAAAAATTGAATTTTGTTTCTCCATATAATAGAATATACACCTTAATATTATTAACTTATCTTTAAATAGATATTTGTTACAATATTAAAACCACTAAATATAGACAAATATCATACGTTATCATAAAAAGAAGTAAATAAATTTATAGTTTTCTCATATTATGCAATCTTGCATCCGAATGCTTTTCGTTTTATATATCTACCATTTCATCGTCGTTTGGTTAAATGATTATTCATATATTTTTAATATTATCTAAAACACAAAGCCAAGTGAACAGTAACATTGGTCATATGTAATATTTTAAACCATTGGACTTTGTTTTCATTTGCTAGTATTTTTCTGATCATTGGATGAAATTTTATTACTGTTAGGAGAAGGGTCATTTTTTGACTGTTGGATATATGTTAAGTCAATCTAAACCATTTATTTTAGGGTGCATTGTTATTTTATTCTTAACCATTAGATCATTTTTAAATATTACAGTACATTATCCACTGTTGGATCATTTCATTCAGATACTATAAACGAAATTTTTTCGACCATTAGAATTACATAATATCAATCTTGAGTCCATTTTAGGGCTTTGTGTTTAATGGTTACTCCTCTCTCCTCTCTATCTTCTTGTAGCCGAGACTATGTCGTCTATTTACTCCTCTCTTCCTTTATCGTCCAGTTAGGTTTACTGGTGTCTTCACTGTTCTTTTATGTTCTCTGTTGATCGATCCGACCATATTGCATTCTCATTTTTTGCAATCGATTCAGTTTTGATGCTTTCTCTTTCAATTTCATTTTTGTTAGCTCGTCGATTGCTCTGTTTTTTCTGTTTTGTCTGTTCTTCGATTTGTTTGTCGATTTGTGATATCTTCCCATTGATTTGTATTTATGTGATTGTTTCTTTTTTTTTTTGGATTGTTTCGTTGTTTTGGGATTGCTTTCCTATATTGTTACTGATTTCTCATTGTTTTATCTCGGTATTTCCTTTTCGTTTAGGGTTTCTTGTGTGGGTTTTTGGATTGTTAGAGTTGTTGGTTCTATGTTGCTTAAATTGTTGGTATTTCTCCGCTCGTTCATTTTTTCTTAGGCTTTAGTTCGTTGATTGCTCTGTTTTTCTCGTTTCTTACGTTCTTTGATTTGTTTGTGATATGAGATTCGTTTGGTTGAATAGTTGCTCTCGATGTTTGATGTTTTAGGATTTCTCTTCATTGTCGAATTTTACCTTTGTTTAGTCTTGCATCTTAGGTTTATTCTTGCTTTTCGATATGTGATTTTCTCCTGTTGGTTTGCATTTATGTGATCGTTTCGTTGTTTTGGGTTTGCTTTACTATATTGTCACTGATTTCTCATTGTTTTGTCTTGATATTTCCTTTTGATTTAAGGTTTTTCGTGTGGGTTTTTGGGTTGTTAGAGCTACAGTTCCGTGTTGCTAAAATTGTTGGTATTTCTCCGGTTGTTCATTCTTTTTTAGGCTTTAGTTCCTTCTATGATATTTTGTAAGCTATTTATCTATGCAATTGATTGATTGGTTTTTGTTTTTTAATTTCTTTTTTCCAATTTAGAGTGCTTTTGTGAGATTTTTGGTTATTGATCTAACAGTTTTGTGTTGCTGCAGCTGTTGGTTTATTTTTGGTTGATCATCAATTCTTAGAGTTTGTTTCCTTCACTGATAGTTCATATGCAACTCATTGGCATGGATTGAATAGGCTGTTTTCAAGTTGGTATTTAGATTCGATTTAGGCCTTCTCGTGTTGGTGTTTGGTTGCTTAAGCTATCGATCCTTTGTTGCTTCGGCAGTTGATATTTCTTTTGTTATTCATCGATTGTTATACATTACTTCATTGGTTGTTGCAGATGGGTGTTTGCATGTTTGATAGCTATGTTGTGGTTGTTTGCATGTTTGCTGCAGATGATTGTTTGTTGCAAATGGTTATTTGCATGTTTGTTGCAGATGGTTATTTGCATGTTTGTTGCAGATGCTTATTTGCATGTTTGATAGCTATGTTAATTGGAATTACTATAATCGAGAAATATGATTTATTTTGTCTTTTAGTTAGATATTATTTCGGTTGGATCCTCTTTTTTCTTCTACCTTGATATTCTTGGTTAGCTTTGTTGTTATAATATATTATGTCATTTGTTTAATTGACATCTGGTATAAGCATTTAGGTGTTGTTGATTCAATATTGGATGAATTAGTGGTTATCAATGTTATTTCTTTGTTTTATAGCCATGTAGAAGTTTTTTTACTATGCTTCATATGCTGAGTATATGACATTTTTGTATTACTACTCACTGTTTTCAGTAGTTTACTACTTTTATATCTTGATAACGATATTTTTTCAAATCCACGAAATGTCTGGTCTACGGTCTAGCCATATCTTGCAGACGATATTTTGTATAATCGAAGAAAAACCTTACGCTTTCTATGTAAATTCTTTTCAATTATTTACATATCACTACTTTAACTCATTGAATACTAATATTATTTATTTTCAAAACTTAATATGACTCCACAACAACTTGAAGAGTTTACTCTTGTAGAAATCGAACATTTATCTCTAAAACATTTTTCCACTAATGACATTTTCTAGAAATTTTAAAAATAATCAACTATTAAACAAGTTAATTTATGAAGAAACAATGTCTGATTTATATAAGATAAAACAAGAATACATACGATTAGAAGCGCAATTAACTGATGAACAACGTAACATTTTTCTTATTATTATGGAATCTATTTCTCGACCAATTGGTCATACTTGTTTTGTATACAGGTATGGTTGGACTTGAAAAACGTTTATATGGAAACCACTATCCACATGTGTACGATCAAAAGGAGATATTGTGCTTAACGTGGCATCAAGTGGAATTGCATCATAATTATTACAGGGTGGACGTACTGTGCATTCTAGATTTTGTAATACCAATAGATGTCAACGAAGATTCTATTTGTTCAATTAAATTAAGTACTGACTTAGCAGAACTAATTAAAAAAAAAGAAACTTATTATTTGAGACGAAGCTCCAATGATACATAAACATTGTTTTGAAGCTTTTGACAAATCTCTAAAAGATATAATGGGATCTACAAATAATAATTTACGTTAAAAAAACTTTCAGTGAAAAACTGTAGTATTTGGTGGTGATTTGCGTCAAATTTTACTAGTTATTGCTAAAGAAAATAGACATGGTATTGTGCTAGCGTCGATAAATTCCTCTTATATATGGAAATATTGTTTTCTTAAACTAACAAAAAATATCCGGTTGTGCATCCTAATGATGATATCAAAACTGTAGAAGCGTCTTCTGATTAGATTTTGAAACTAGGCGATGAATTATTATCAGAATCTAATGATGGTGAATGTTATACAAATATCCCTTTGGATTTATTAATTATGCAAAATAGTAACCGCATCCAATGTCTCATACACCATATCTACAACGACTTGATAAAATAGAACGAAAATATATCATTTTTCAAATAAAGAGCAATATTGTGCCCAACGAACGAAATTGTCGATGAAATTAACGATACATTGTTAAATATATTGACTGGCGATTCTGTAGAGTATCTAAGTTCTGATACGCTATGCTCTTTCAATAATTTTGACAACAATAATGAATTATATGATCCAGAAGTTCTTAACGCAATTAAATATCCTGGGATTCCTAATAATGTTTTACAACTGAAACTCGAAATCCCTGTTATGTTAATGCGAAATATTGATTAAACACTTGGTTTATGTAATGGAACACATCTACAAATCACTCAATTAGGAAAAAATATTATTGAAGGTAAAATAATTACCGGTAACAACGCATGTCAAAAAGTATTTATTCCAAGATTATCCTTAATACCAACAAATACTTCATTACCTATTCGGTTTAAACGTCAATTTCCGATTATACCATGCTTTGTTATGACAATCAACAAAAGTCAAGGACAAAGCCTCAACAAAGTTGGTATATATTTACCTCGTTCGTGTTTACACATGGTCAATTATAAGTTGTTGTATCAAGAGCGAAAAATAGAAACAGATTGAAAATACTGATTCTTGATGAAAACAACGAACCAAACAAAGAAACAACAAATATTATTTTTAAAAGAATTATTCTATAATTTGTAATAGTTAATCAAATATAATATATATCATTTATTTATGTAAAGAGTTCAATTTCCATTCCAAAAATAATAGAAGTGTTAGAACAATCTCCTACGTACAGAATCAATACTAGTAATATAATAATAATACATTGGACGAGGGGCTATTTATGTATACTAGGAATGCCAATATGATTAGTAACAAAAATTAAGCATAAAGTTATAAAATTGTAGTTGAAATTTTTCAAAACGCCAAATGATTTGGTCTATATTAGCTTAAAGATTTGATAAAATACAACTTTGATATCCGTATAAAATTTTGCGAATGGCATTGTTTTCACAATTTAAAAAATATGATAACATGATATTACCATTTTATGCTTTTATCACACAAAAGTTACGTATAATATTTCAATTCTTCGTATATTCTAGAATAATTACGGGGTAACTTCAAAAATACCTTTTTAGGACTAAAACAATTCAAAAATACCTTCCCTAAAAAAAATTAACTTAAAAAATACCCTTATAAATGTAGATATTTCCAAAATACCCTCTGCGACCCTGCGACCTAGTTTGACCCGGCGACCCAGTTCGATCCTGCGACCCAGTGAGCCAGTCCAACCCTGCGATCCAGTTCGACCCTGCGACCCAGTGACCCAGTCCGACCCTGCGACCCTGTGAGCCTGCGATCCTGTGACCCAGCGACTCAGTTCGACCCTTCGATCCAGTTCGACCCTGTGACCCAGCGACCCTGCGACCCAGTTCGACCCTATGACCGAGTGCGACCGCCAGAAACTGCCAAAAATCGCCAGAAAACGGTCGAAATCGCTGGAAATCACCTATAAATCGTCGGAAATCGCCAGAAAACGGTCGAAATCGCTGGAAATCACCTATAAATCGTCGAAAATCGCCAAAATCACTAAATATCGCTAAAAAACGCTGGAAATGGCTAAAACATTGTTGGAAATCGCTCGAAAATTGCTGCAAAATGGTCAAAATGGAAGGAAATCACTCGAGAATTGAAAGAAATCGCTCAAAAATGGAAGGAAATCGCTCGAAAATGAAAGGAAATAACTCTCAACTTTGTTTCTCTCCTCTCAAATTTTGTTTTCCCTCCTCTCAAATTTGTCTTTTTTCCTTTTTTTCATCAAATTTAGGAGGATAGTTTTGAAGTGTTTTAGTCCTAAAAGGACATTTCTGATATTCTCTCATAATTATGTAACATCGAGGCGAGATCGTGCAACTATTGGAAATTTGATATATATATATATATATATATATATCATTGACTTTTTCTAGAGGTAATTAGCAAGGCATGCCATTTTGTAGAACTAGTCTTCTTATTCACATTTCTTAGAATTTAAGTTGTATTTGAAATTATAAATGATTGTTTTGTTTTATATTTTAAAAATTTAATTTATTTAATATATTTTTTTAATAAAATTCATAATTCCACGGCGAATTTAGGTTTGATATTTATAGTTTAAAACTTTTGCGAGACAATCTATCGTACTCAATACGAATTGGATTGCCGTTGTTGATGTCTGGTAATGGTTAGATGGGTCTACTAAAGCGTATTAGATCATCAGACTTTTAATTACAATGTTGTTTCTAATTTTTTGTCGTGAAATCTCTTACCTAATATTTAGCTGATCAAGATTTGCCCCAATATTTTCTTACTTGTTTTGTTTTGATTTATTTTTTAATTTTTTGCCATTATTGGTCTTTTTAAGTAGAAAATGTGTTAACGTTCAAATCACACTTCATAAAGATGGTGTTTGGACGATTACATACGAATTGTGGTATATGCATATTTTGTTCTCAGTAATGTGTTACATGATCGTATGCTTTGTTGAACCTTATTCTCAATCAATAAAAAAATGGAATAACCATCCGTGAATACGAACCTCGTGACTTCACAAAACGAGAGAATCTATTCAATTAGAAGAAAAGTAAATGGTTGAGTTAATAACTACAATTTGGACTAAATAATACATTCGAAGGAACAACTATTAGAAATTTTATTCTAACGTTGATTCATTTAAATATAAGTATGTAATAATTGTTATTGAGGTACAAACGGTGGTTATTAGTAATGTATCGACGAGACAATTATCGGGTGAAAATCTCTCTGTGTCAATCCGCATTTTTTAAATCAAAAGACAATTTTGAGAATATTTACAAGTTTGATGTTGATTTGTAATTATTATAAGTTAAAGACCATGTCCAAAAGACATATCTTTAAACTCATGTATTTTTTATTTATTTAAGAGTCTTTGTTTTTGTTACGGTGGATTTTTCAAAAATATTACAAAAAACAAAGAAACAAAACACATGATTCTCTTATATCATCAAAGAGAATATTGAGGAGGAATTGGTGGATTTGGCATTGGAGAAAAGAAAAACAATCTACCGACAAAATATGGATTCATCAAGTAAGTCATCAATAATTCTTCATGTTTATAAATATTTATTTGGTTGATATCATTAATTTTTTCCGCATATAAGATTATCAAATTTCTTACATTTGGTATCAGAGTATACTAATAGGAATTAAATCATCGGGTTGAAGTTTATTGATTAAATATAATTTGAACAAAATACAAAATTAAATTTTATGGATTTTATATGGTTTTTTAAGATATTTTCGGTTAATATTTTTGTGTGTTTGATAAAAATGTTTAAATTGAATAAAAACAATTTCGTTTCACGGTTACGCTAGGGGAGGAAGGTTTGATCCTCCTTTGTAACCTCGTATCCGACCGAAACCACCGAGTTTCAAAGCCCTCTCGGTCCACCAAAACCATCTGTCCGCCGATGACATCACCATCGGAAAGTTACGAGAATGAACCTCGGATGACCATGGTGACGAACGTGTCCGTTTGTCTCCTATACGGTAAACGTGTGGTTCATTCTCAACAGCGTGGGAAAGATATCGACATCGATTTGTCTTATCGTTTCGCCGCTCGTCAATGACAGAGATTGTCGTATCGTCGGTGGGTTGCTCCGCCAAATTTTTGGAATTCCGGAGGGATGGTTTCGACGTCGGTTACCGCCTTGTGGTGTTCGGATTCCAAACCGAAGGACCTTAGTGGTTTTGACAACGAATCGACTTCGAATTTCGGTGGGTTTCGAAGGATTTTCGGAAATTTGAGGCTAAGATGGAGATACATACACACTGTATGTATCTATATAAAAAATAGTTATGGGGGCGGATTCAAACCGGTGCTACTAAGCAATGTGTGGTAAACCACTAGGCCACTTCACAAATTGAATGTAGTGTTATGATGTTTTAACTATTCAATAAATAAAAAAATAATAAATGAAATATTGGTGCTATTGGTCTGGGTATGACCACTGGACCAAGTAAATATTTCACTAAATCAATGAAATCGTCATAACTATATAGACATACAAAATTTTTGTAAAAAAACCGAATTCTAGGTATATCTTTCTTTTAGATCACGTAATTTAATTCATTAATATTTAATGAGTGCATCAGTCACCAAAGTGGCCAACTCGAGTTTATTAATGATTTAAATTATTTATATAAATGTTTAACTTCATAATGACATTTAAGAATGATGATAAACATTTATAGTTTTTAACATGTAGTTCTGTGGTTACCCAAAGGTAGATCTTACTCATGTTTAATAACAATTGAAGTAGATTATGAACTTTGTTTAATTAACATATGATGTACATCCAAAGATGGCTTATATGTTAAAGTATCATTGTGACTAATCTTATATAAGTTGCTTGATGCATGTTGATTATGTTTAGGTTTTGCCTAAAGGGGAATTTAAATACAATATTTTAGTATAAGGTATATAGTTTGAATTATTTTCTGAATTCAAAGCAAATTAAATGTGAGATGTGATTATTTTGCAGTGGTCTTCACTATGTTAAGTATGACTGCCAATGGTATTAAGTTTAATGGGCCTAATTATGACGACTGGATCGAATATGTGAAGCTAAATGCTGGCCTTTTGGGACTCGATTCAACTCTCATTATGGATGAGCATATTAAACCGACTGATACAAGTTCTAAGCAGACAAGAAACTGTGGGAGAATTGGGACAAGTCGAATACTTATGATGAGATTTCTCAAGCTTAGCATATCGCCTAATGTTAAGCCTTCCCAACCTAAAACTGGAAATATGAAGGAATTCCTTGCTGAGATTAAGAAATGTACTATGACAGACATTGTGAATAAGTCTGTTGTTGCTGCTCTTATTAATGACTTATCGACGAGATAGTACAACATATCTCAGTCTATGGATGACCATATCACTCATATGGTGAATACTACAACCGGCTCAAAAGTTTAGATATTGATCTTGGTGAGCGTGTGTTAGTTGAGTTCATGCTGAAATCGTGCAAAGGTGATGATTTCAAGCAATTTCAGAGAACTTACAACAAACTCAAAGAAAAATGGTCTCTTTCGGATACCAAGGCCATGCTCATGCAAGAGGAGGCAAGGCAAAAGGAAGACCTTAAGTTCAAATATCCCCAAGCTAATTTTCCTTATCGTGGCCATCCAAATGCTGGTTCAAGTAGCGGAAAGGCTCCAAGTAAGAAAAGAAAGAAAAAGGGAAATCAACCATATAAGGTGCAGCCTGGTGAAGGGCAAGGTGATGTGCGTTATATCAAGTAATAAATTACCTAGACTAACGCTTCCGCAAGAATACGGATCGTGTAGCAACTAGGGTCGAACACAAGGAATTGATGCGACATACAAGTTATTAAACTAATGAATAAGACGTGATGAATCAAATAGTGGTGGAATGCAAACTAACCTAAATGCAAACTAAACTAAAGATAGGTAGGAATGACTCTAAGACTAATCACCATAGGTATCGAGAGTTGCATGACAATGTAACGGAGTTCTAACGAGATAATTGGTCTAAGGTACTATCACGAGTTCAGGGAATTCAAGCTCTCCTATAGGAACTGACTGGCGTAGACTTGTCCACTATCTACCATGCATATACCAATGTATCCATTGCGTATCTTACATGGATAGACGCATTACGACCGCTATCCTAATCCCTAGATTCAACCGATTGACCTGGCGTAGATTCTAAACCGGCAAACCCTAAATCATGGCTAAGTTCCGAAGTCTAATGCCCTGGCGTTGGTTTATTAGATTTCTAAGATCATTCAATCAAGTGGCGTACAGGTAAAGAAAGCATTAAGAACAACCATGAAATCTAAAAACATGATAAAATACCGAATTCATTCATAACGAGTGGCGTACAAGTATGAAAGCATTAAGATCCACCATTCATTAAGCACAAGACTTCTCTACATGTTGGCAATACTCTCTAACCTATGGCAATAGATCTACTCGAACATGAACTAAGCATCTTGTACCCGATCGTGCAAGCTATTTACCCGACCGTGTGCATCCATATTCGCCCGAGCGGGCACCTTTGCCCGATCGTGTTCTTCTTCAGCCCGAGTCGTGCAAAGTTACGGCATATTTTGATGATCAGTAACCCGAGCGGGCGCAACATTTCCACCCGATCGGGCACTCATGCCCGACCATGTTCCTTTGGCACCCGAGTCGTGTAAGGCTACGGGGTTGTCAAGGCACAAATTACCCGAGCGGGCATCTTCCATTACCCGAGCGGGCATGTCCTAAAATGGCGTTTTCGCTCCTTTCGCTCGGTGTTTGCACGCTCACTTCAATCCACGGTCTTGTATAAGCTGAATCTTGTCATTTTGGGGTTAATTGCCGATTTCTCTCGTGTTTCTCGTAATGTCTTCGTTTCCTACACCAAACACGAAATGTAGATAAAATCCTCGAATAGTCTCGATAAATGAATGAAATCTAATAAATCTACCTAAAACTAGACCTAAGAATGACATAAAAACTACTACGGATTGCGTGTTATCAAACTCCCCCAGACTTAACCTTTTGCTCGTCCTCGAGCAAACCTAGAGTCGAGTACTAGAAAAGCTAAACAACATCGGATACTAGCACAAATACATCAAAGGAATAGCCATCATGCAAAACAACGCGTCACATGAACGCAAGCCTAAGCGTACCAAGTTCAGACTTCTATCAATCCGAAAAGTCTCGAACCATGCAATCCTACCAATGACCTAAGTCTAATCCGTACTCCTAACAACGTCCAAGCGATCTCCATACCAAACTCTTCTAAGCTTGAGATATCATTAAGCTCAAATTCTCGTTCTTATTCTTCTTTTTTTTTTATTTCTTTCTTTATTCTTTTTTTTTATAGATCCACGCTTTGTTCCTAGGACGTCGAAGTCGAAGAGGGTGGCTTTCTACTTAGACCCAGGCTGCCTATGGCACACTCATAAGGTCGCGCGGCCTTAGAGGAGTGAAGAGATGCGTCATTGAAACTTATTTTCTGATTTTTTATTTTTTTATGAAGAATACGCATAACTCTAACCCTTAGGACGTAGAATAGCGCCTCAACCCACCACTTAGACCCGAACCATCGATCTCGATGTACTCATGTCAATGAAAACCTAAAATAGTCAAGACTTATCCAAGGCGAAAATTGACAGCGGAGTATAAGCGTGTGGAATCTAATGAACGATAAAAATCTATCAAACAAGCAATAAATAATCGGTATACACGGAGATATGATACTTGGTACTGAAACCTAGGAGGTGAATGTAACTATAAGTCATGGTTTCAAGCACAATTACTTCAACTAATCGGAAATCAAGAAGACTTCTAAACACACCTAGACTTTTTAGTTCATGATTCGACAAAGTCGCACAATAATGACTAAAGCTCGACAATTCATGCTAGGTATCCATCCGTATATTCCTAAAAACAAAACTCAAAATCTAACCTTAATAATCCAATCCTAATCACATGACAATACTCGACGAGTACTCCCCCCAGACTTAAATGAGACACCGTCCCGGTGTTCAAAACCTAGAAGAAACTCGCATACCAAACAACGGGAAGAATAAGGGTTAGAACGTGTGCACCTTGTGTATCTTGCAATCCCGTGTTTGTGTCCGGACGTTGTATGCGTCTCCTCCTCAAGGATGATATCAACGTTGAAAAGCCTGTGAAAAGAATCACACAATCCAGAGGAAGGAATACGATTCCACCAAGTACATCAATATGAAAAGAAAAAGAAATAGTCCAAAAGAAAAATGAAATGAAAAATGCAAAAGTGGAAAAGTCGGGTTGCCTCCCGATAAGCGCTTGTTTAAGGTCTCGAGCCTGACCAAATGCTACCCATTAGATGGACGTCCTCGACGTCGTCGCGTTCGTAGCTTCTTGCGTGCATAGTATGTTCGATAGGGCGCGGCACGCGGATTAGTGGAGCTCCTTTGTGGTGAAGGCTTCATCTTCACCTTGGGCTTCTTGTCAACGTCCCAATTGTGTGCTGGACGTTGGATGTAGCTTCGCGGCATTACGGGATCGTTCGTGTACTGATTTGAGCCGCGTTTGGCTAGTGTCGCGTGGAAGTCTCGTTCTGTGGATTCCCTTTTCTTCTCATTATCAAATAGCTCATTTTGTACCTTGTATGAATCTTCTCCAGCTGCTAAGAGATTCATATCTAGGGAATTCGTGTTCTCAAATTCGTCACAAACTTCCACGGCTAAACTCTCAAAGATGCCATTGGGGAACACAAAATCGATAACGCATGGTTGCTCATGTGTGTTCACCAAGCTGAACTCTTCTTCCATCTCGGGTTTCGTCATAGCCTTATCAATGCCCATAGCCTTATCCACTCCTATATTAGGTTCATCTCCTTTGTCACTCATTGAGGGATTTGGCTTATCTACCGTCTTTGTGCGTCTACGTTTTGGGAACGGTAAGGGAGGTGGTCTAGGTTCCGGTTTTACATATTTGGGTTCCTCCTCTTCCTCAAGCTTTTCCTTAAGCTTATCGACATCTAATTCCGCTACTGTGATAGATGTGTCATCCCTTTCAAATATTGCAATGGGCTGATACATCGTCAAATAATCCCTTAGGAAAATTTCATTGTCGTGCTCATGAAGATCCGTTTCTAAATTTTCCGTTAGAACCTCTTGTGGTTCAAAGGAACTTGCAGCGAGTTGTGCAACTTGATCGTCCAAGATCTTTACGTGCCTTATTATCTCCTTAAACTCATTATTCATGTCTCTACAACTTGCTCGCATCTCTTCTTGTTGCGTTCTCAACACTCTAATCTCATTGGATTGATCTTTTTGTACTTGCAAGATTTGAGCAAGCATAGACATGATATCGGTGTTGGCCTCTTGTTGCGGACATGGGGGTGTATATGATGGATAATTCTGAATTTGGGGTTGCATCCATGGCTGAAAATTCCCAAATCCATATTGACTATTCAGCACACCATCGGTGTTTCCCCAAACGTCTTGTTCCCATGATTGTTTCGATGGACGGTATGAGTTGTATAGCATATGACGAGGTTCTGAAAATTGATAGTTCGTTTCAGCTATATCGGCACTCCAAAAGTTGTTGTTGTTCATATTACCTCGCAAAATAAAGAATAAAATTCAATTAAGCTTTGAGAGGTCATAATTCTCTTTTTTTTTTCTTGACTCTAAACAAAACAAAACGAAAAATAAATGAAGACTCCGGAAAGGACTATGTCTTAATCAAAAGTAATAATAACCCTAAAATCGTAATCAATTCCCCGGCAACGGCGCCAAAAACTTGATGTGCGTAGGCTCAAGTAATAAATTACCTAGACTAACGCTTCCGCAAGAATACGGATCGTGTAGCAACTAGGGTCGAACACAAGGAATTGATGCGACTTACAAGTTATTAAACTAATGAATAAGACGTGATGGATCAAATAGTGGTGGAATGCAAACTAACCTAAATGCAAACTAAACCTAAGATAGGTAGGAATGACTCTAAGACTAATCACCATAGGTATCGAGAGTTGCATGACAATGTAACGGAGTTCTAACGAGATAATTGGTCTAAGGTACTATCATGAGTTCAGGGAATTCAAGCTCTCCTATAGGAACTGACTGGCGTAGACTTGTCCACTATCTACCATGCATATACCAATGTATCCATTGCGTATCTTACATGGATAGACGCATTACGACCGCTATCCTAATCCCTAGATTTAACCGATTGACCTGGCGTAGATTCTAAACCGGCAAACCCTAAATCATGGCTAAGTTCCGAAGTCTAATGCCCTGGCGTTGGTTTATTAGATTTCTAAGATCATTCGATCAAGTGGCGTACAGGTAGAGAAAGCATTAAGAACAACCATGAGATCTGAAAACATGATAAAATACCGATTTCATTCATTCAAGTGGCGTACAGGTAATGAAAGCATTAAGTTCCACCATTCATTAAGTACGAAACTCCATTACATCTTGGCAATACTCTCTATCCTATGGCAATAGATCTATATGAACATGAACTCAGAAAACGAAACACAAAACAAATCTATATTCAACATAGGAAGAGAAAGAGATAACTCCCTATGTCTTCAATAGATCACCCATGCCTCGGATCACTCGTTCCGTCCTCCGTGTTGTCTCCAATTCGTGCTCTAATGCCTCTGAATCGTCCCCCTTGTCGTCCCCCCTTTCTGTTCTAGCTCGAATCCTCTTTAAATAGATCTAATTTCCCTTGATTTGGCCGTTCCAAAACTTAGGAAAGTTGTTGAGATCTAGGGACCCGAGCGGGCACACCTTGTACCCGCTCGTGCAAGCCTTGTGCCGAGCGTGTTCATCCATTTTCACCCGAGCGGGTACTCGTGCCCGACCATGTGTGTATTGAGCACCCGAGTCGTGTAGACTTACGGGATTGCTTGGCATGAATTAGCCCGACCGGGCACTCCCTATCCACCCGAGCGGGCATGTCTTGAAATGTCGATTCCGCTCCTTTCGCTCGGTGTTTGAGTGCTCACTTCCATCCGTGGCCTTGCACAAGTCGAACCTTGTTACACAACTTCATTTTCGGGGTTAGATTGCCAATATCTCTCGTGTTTCTCCTCATATCTTCATTTCCTACACAAAACACGAAATGTAGATGAAATCCTCGAATAAGCTCGATAAATGAATGAAATCTAATAAATCTAATAAAAACTATACCTAAGAATGACATAAAAACTACTACGGATTACGTGTTATCACAAGGAAATGTTGAAAAGAATCCGAAATGTTTCTTTTGCAACAAACCTGGGCACAAGAAGTTTGATTGCCTAAAAAGGAAGGCGTGATTTGAAAAGAGTATACATATTGTTTATGTATGCTTTGAATCAAATCTAATTGAAGTTCCTTCTAATACTTGGTGACTTGATACTGGTGCAACCACTCATGTTTCAAATGTTATGCAGGGTTACTTAAATCTCCAACAAATGTCGGGAAGTGAAAACTTTCTATTTATGGAAAACAAAATGAAAGCTAGAATTGAAGGTGTTGGGACATATAGAATTATGTTGGATATGGCCTATTGCCTTGATCTAGAGAAGTGTCTATATGTTCCTGATTGTTCTAGGAATCTTGTTTCCTCTTCGAGGTTCGATGTTTTAGAATTTAATTTTAAGATTGGACATGGTAGTTTTTCATTGTATCATGGCACAAACCTTTGCGATACTGGTTTATTGTATGATAATTTGTATTGTTTCAATCTAAACTCTACTTTTTATTCCCTATATAATGTTGAATGTGATATTGTTATGAAGATGAATGCAGTTAACGAGTCCTCTGCTGACTTGTGACATAAAAGACTCGGTCATATATCCAAAGAGAGGATTATGCGACTAATTCAAAATGGAATTTTATCTCAATTGGATTTTACCGATTGGAATGATACTTGTGTGGATTGCATTAAGGGTAAGCAAACCAAACATGTGTCTATACTGCCACAAGGAGTAGTGGATTACTTGATTTAATACATATAGATATTTGTGGTCCTTTTGATGTACCGTCTTTGGGCGGTGAAAAGTATTTCATCATCTTTATTGATGATTACTCTAGGTATTGTTACCTTTATTTGCTGCATGAAAAATCGCAATCTATTGATGTCCTCGAGGCATTCATTACGGAGGTTGAGAACAGCTAAATAGAAAGATTAAGGTAATATGTTCCGGTAGAGGTGGTGAATATTATGGAAAGACATCAGAAGTTGGACAAATTCCAGGTCCATTTAAGAAACTTCTTGAGTCTCAGGGCATTTTTGCGCATTATACAATGACCGGCTCGCCACAACAAAATGGCGTTTCATAAAGGCGTAATCGTACATTGATGGAAATGGTTAGGAGTATGATGAGTAATAGTTCTGTACCTATTTCATTGTGGACATACACATTGACAGCTGCATACATATTGAATAGGTTACCTAGTAATGCAGTTCCTAAGACACCTTACGAACTGTGGACATCTAGGAAACCTAGTTTAAGAAATCTTCATGTACGAGAGTGTCAAGTCGAAGTGAGGATATATAATCCAAAAGAAATTGGATTCCAACCATTAGTGATTATTTTATGGATATCGAGAGAGGTCAATAGGTTATAGATTCTATTGTCCAAACCACAGTACGAGACTGGGAATGCTCGCTTTATTGAAAATGGCGAAGTCAGTGGGAGTGTGGGAGTACATGATATCGAGATAAGAGAGTCGTTTATGGACCAAAATCCATCAAGTGATTCATCTTATGTTGATGTTCCCATTATTGTAGTACAACCAAAGGGCGTGAATATGGAACAACAACAAATGGATGCTCCACACCTAGCTGCTAATGCCATTGTTCAAGAAGAGCAAGAAATTGTTCAAGCAAATGAACAAGTGTAACCTCAAGAAGGAATAGCTTTGAGGAGGTCTACTAGGGATATAAGACCAGCTATTTCAAATGATTATATGTGTTATGCACTTGAAAATGAAAATGACTTGAGCATGAATGATGACCTAGTCTCTTTTGACCAAGCCATGAGGAGTAGAAATTCTGACAAATGGTTGATGTCCATGAATGAAGAGTTGAAATCTATGGATGATAACAATTTTTGGGAAATGACGAAATTGCCGAAGGATTCTAAGAGAGTTGGTTGTAAATGGGTCTTTAAGACCAAACGAGACTCTAAGGGCAATGTCGAGAAGTATAAAGCCAGACTTGTTACGAAGGGTTAACTCAAACGAATGGCATTGACTACAAAGAGACTTTCTCTCCGGTTTCTAAAAAGGACTCTTTAAGGATTTTCATGGCTTTGGTGGCTCACTTTGATCTTGAGCTTCACCAAATGGATGTTAAAACAACCTTTCTAAATGGAGATTTAGAAGAAGAGGTATATATGGATCAACCTCAAGGTTTTGAGATCACAAGTAGAAGCAATATGGTATGTAGGTTGAAGAAATCAATCTATGGATTAAAACAAGCTTCTCAACAATGGTAGTTGAAGTTCAATGATACTGTATTGACATATGAGTTTGTAGAAATGACCGTTGATCGGTGTATCTACATAAAGATTGTAGGAAGCAAGTTTATAATCCTTGTATTGTATGTAGATGATATTCTTCTTTCCACAAATGATCGTGGGTTATTACATGATGTTAAGGATTATCTTTCTAGTAACTTTGAGATGAAAGATATAGGTGAGGCTTCGTATGTGATCAGAATAGAAATATTTTGAGACAGATCACTAGGAATTTTGGGATTGTCTCAAAAGGTTTACATCGAAAAAGTTTTAGAAAGATTTAAAATGGAATCGTGTTCACCAAGTTCGGTTCCCATACAAAAAAAAAAGATCGTTTTAGTCTATCCCAATGTCCTAAGAATGACCTGGAACATAAGAAAATGGATAACATTTCTTATGCCTCTTTAGTCAGAAGTTTGATGTATGCTCAGACTTGTACTAGACCGGATATCAGTTTTTCGGTTGGTATGTTGGGTCGTTACCAATCGAATCTCGGACAATTTCACTGGAGAGCTGCAAAGAAAGTTTTAAGATATCTAGGCACCAAGTATCACATGCTCACATATAGAAGAACTATCAATCTTGATGTTGTTGGTTACTCAGATTCAGACTATAGCTGAGGAAGCTATTTCAATGGAAGAGTGGTTAGCAGTCTGTCATTGCTACTTCCACTATGGAGGCCGAATTTTTATTGTGCTTTGAAACTACAGTTCAATCGTTGTGGTTGCGCAATTTTGTTCATGGTTTAGGCATCGTTGGTACCATTACTAAACCGATGAAAATATATTGTGATAATGCGGCAACCGTATTCTTCTCGAAGAATGATAGATACTCCAAGGGTACCAAGCATATGGATCTAAAATATCTATCGATTAAAGAAGTGGAAAATCAAAGAGTTCAAATTGTGCATATCGGCACCAATGATATGATCGTGGATCCGTTGACTAAAGGACTAGCTCCAAAGATATTTCTTGGCCATGTTAGTGAAATGGGAGTAATCGCGAAGTCCTTGTATTGCTGATGATTATACATGTATGAATATCAGTCTTGCACATTGAAGTTTATTCGAACTCTAGATATCAATGTAAGTTTTGATTTTGCTTATCTATGAATCATATTTCAATTATGCATATTTATTATGATTATAGATATTTAGTCTTTATTTAAAGACATTGTGGGATAAGATAATTTTAGACGTCTATCTTATCAAATTCCAGTTGTTTGAATTATATTGATTTGTGATACATGGAAGGAATCATGATGTTTGCCAGACTCGTGACCGCCATGATTCGGTCAATTTAATTCTTATAAAGTTGTGACTCATATATATGATCATTTAAGTGAGCTCAACGATTTTATATATACTTTTCATATATGAATAAAGTATGAGAATGTTAGAAATTTTATTCTAACATTTATTCATATAAATATAAGTATGTAATAATTGTTATTGAGGTACACATTGTGATGATTAGTGTTGTATTGAGGAGACAATTACCGGGTGAAAATCTCTTCATGCTAATCCGCATAATTTGAAATCAAAAGACAATTTTGAGAATAATTACAAGTTTGATATTGATTTGTAATTATTATAAGTTAAAGGACATGTCCCAAACACATGTCTTTAAACTCATGTCTTTTTTATTTATTTAAAGAGTCTATGGATTTTTTTACAACACAAAAATATTACAAAAAACAAAGAAACAAAAACACATAATTCTCTTATATCATCAAAGAGAATATTGAGGAGGAATTGATAGATATGGTATTGAAAAAAAAGAAAAAAAAATCTACTAACAAAATATGGATTCATCAAGTCATCAATAATTCTTTATGTTTATAAATATTTATTTGGTTGATTTGACCTCCTATTAGATTATCATTAATTACTTCCGCATATAAGATTATCGAATTTCTTACATCAATATTCTTAACTACATGTTTTGAAAACCTAGCAAAAGTAGAATACCACGTTTCATGTAGTTTTTTATTTTGTTTTTCTATATACTAATATTTAATTTTAATATTTTTATATTTATTATTAAACTTTGTTTTTTTAAATAGCGTGAAATAATTATAGCATCAAAGATATATTAGTGCAGGATTGTTTTTAAAATAACAATATAAAATATATTATTTTTATTTGATTATAAAAAATTATTAAATAAGTAATTTCGCAATAAACATATTATTTATATATTATGAAATTTTAATATATGATTTATATATATATATATATGTGTATATATATATAACACATCAAATATTTAACATTGTCACGGTAACAATATATTTCGTGACCGATGTATACTTAATGACGTTATCATTGTCACCTACTGCTTTATTCTAAAGATTGATATAAGCAAGACATCGAACATGGAAATGGTACCTCTCGGTGATCAACGTTCAGACCTTCCACCTTACACGGCTATTGGTTTGCCTCCATGTGATCAACTTCCACTATACGCGTCCATCATTGCTACAATCAACGCGACAACCCATGTCTATGTTCGTCGAAGAGAACAATGACATTGTATGGAAAGATGGATACAAAAGTTTCGTACATGAACATTATCAAACTATTTTCTTCGTGTGTCTGTATTTATATGATATATTATGTATTAAAATTTAATTCATTATAATAGTATCTTCGTATCTCCTAAGATATCAAATTATTTTTTAAATTAAGTTAAAAAATTCAAGAGTTATTTCATTGTATAATTTAAATTTATTAGAATAGAATTAACTAAAAGAGAACAACAAAAATTAGAAAATGAAATTAACATGAAGCGAAATTAAAAAAAAAACAATATTCCTACTTTATAGTTTGAAAATTATGATACAGAGAATGATTCGTTGGATCTTGTTGTAAGTGGCATAAACATGGAGATGATCACAGTAGATGTAGATTTTGAAATTTCGCTTTGTGCAGCGATTATGATTTAGAAGTTAGTGATGATAATGTATGGGGTCGAGAGTTTGAAGGAAAAAACTGTGGTATCTTAGATGATGAATCTGGTTACGTGGGCCGAAGTATCCAAATGATAGAGGCCCAATGTGATGATTAGGAAGACGATGCTGTCGAGATTCGCCAGAATTTTGCTTCTTTAACGATATCAGTGAACAACATGAAGCTATTGTAATACTGATAAGAGTTCATAAACAATGTAGCAACAAAGGCATCCATAAAATGAGCCTAAAAACATGGAGATTAAAACTCTTTGCGAAAACAATAAAAACCATAAGATCTAAGAAAATCACAGTAGATATAAATGAAGAGATGGGGAGATAACAAAAAGTGACGAATTAGTTCTCTTATGTTGAGTAACCATTCAAGAAACGAGGAGACAACAAAATAGGATGAATTAGATCTGACGGTAATTGCTAGATAATTGTGTAGTTCTTGTGTTGTTACAGCTCATGAATAATAATTTGAATAAGTCATGAGCTATACATTCATCTTATTCTCAATCTTGTGCAAACTAGAAATAAAAATGGTGATCTCAAATGGATTGATCAGTACTCTCTCTCACGTGTTTTCTCTCTAGGTTTAGGGTGAAGATGATGAACAGATTTGTGAATAATGCAATACCCTTAATTATCCATTGTTGCCTTACATATATAGTCTGTTTTAGGTTGTTATATGCCCAACCATAAGCATTCTTCTGCTAACAAATTCAACAGAAAAATATTCCCTTTGTCTCTAAGTAAATTGTCTATTTTATCCTTGATTTTATCCTCCCAATTTGCTCATCCCGTTTGTTTTTCTGCATGGGCTTCAACCGTGGGCTTCTGGTGTGCTGGGCCGTCTGTGCTGATGAGCTGGACTCTCGCGTGGGCTTTCTCGTGGGCTCCTTCAACCCGGCTCGCTTCAGCATCCAACCCGGCAACCCGAGTGGCTTCTTCAGTAACCCTAGGTGTTCAAAGTATCTCGAACACTTCTAAACACTTAGGGTTCTTGTCTGCCGCAGCTCCCTCAGCTCCAGTCTGTCGCCTCCTTGCCATCACGGTGCTCCCGCGCTGCTCAGCACCATCATTCTCCCTCCTGAGCGGCCGGGGTGCAACGCCGATCCTCTCCCGCAGCATGGCGAACCGTTCCGCCGGTAGCGGCTTCGTCAGCAAATCCGCGAGCTGGTCTTCTCCTCGAACATGCCGTAAGTTTATCCTCCCTTCCTTCTGAGCCTCTCGTACGACATTAAACTTGATTTTAATATGTTTTGTGCGCCTGTGGTCGATAGGGTTTTTACCGATTGCGATAGCCGCCGTGCTATCGCTGTAGATAGGAATCCCGTAGGTCATATTGAACCCTAGCTCCTCGAACAACCGTTGTAGCCATGTTGCGTGATTAGTAGCCGAGCTTAGGGCCATGTACTCGGCTTCGGCCGTTGACTGTTCTACCACCGATTGTTTTTGAGTCTCCCATGTGAATATTGAACTTCCTATCGTGAAACAGAACCCCGTTGTGCTTCGCATATCGTTTGTGTTACCAGCTAGGTCCGAGTCCGCAAACCCTACTAGTTCCGCCTGTTCCACTTGCCTGAAAATTAAACCATAATTTGTTGTTTCGCGAATGTACCTTAGGACTCTCTTAGCATTGTTTAGACTCCGTACTGTCGGCTTTGCATTTTTTCTTGACAGGTACGAGGCCGCAAACGCTAAGTCGGGACGGGTGGATGCGAGGTACAGAATCCCCCCAACAATGCTTCGGTACCGTGTGCTATCGGTAAGTTCTTTGTTGCCTTCTTCATGTTTAGAACTTAGGGCAATGGGAGTTCTTACTCCCTAGATCGGAA
>CM071865.1:35163716-35187359 GCA_036759665.1 Gynandropsis gynandra | reverse complement strand
GCTGGAATGATGCCCGATCGGGCATGGCATGTGTGCCCGCTCGGGCACAAGGCAAAATGGTCGGGAATGCTTGCCCGAGTCGTGCTAAATGGTCCACACAATTGGCCGTAGGTTTTGCCCGATCGTGCAAGGGTTGTGCCCGACCGGGTGAGGCTTTTCCATGCTCAATCTTGTCCCGTTTGTCCCGTGATGATCCCCGAAGTTGCTCCTTAGCTCCGTGCATGCTCCTTTAGCTCCAAAATGGTCCAAATACGCGTAAAAACCTGTAAGAACATGAAAAGCACGAAAGCAAGTAAAACGGATACGGAATCATATGTAAAACATCACATATGTATCGAAAACGTCTCCTAAATCGTGCAAGAAATACGTATGAAAACGAGATGATCACCTTATTTTTTGCACATGAAAACACACACGATTTAACGAACTTACAAAATGAAATATATTTCAAAGTTTAGAGCAAGAAAGGAGAGACGATTTCGAAGTTGAGAGCAAGGATCGAGTTCCAAGTGAGGAAGAAGAAAATTTCAAATTGAGAGCAAGGAAATTTTGAAGTGAGAAAGAAAGAAAGAAATGGAAAGGATCAGTAATGAAGAAGAGAGTACGAGTCAACCTTCATTAGCTTCTGTGAGTGGATCAATTTTTAGTGTTTTTCTTTACACAAGAAATACATTAGGGATTAGGTTGTTGAAAGCGAAATTATTTGTTGATTTCAAATCGGTGTAAGTCTCAATGAGTTGCTTGATTCGAAGAGGGTCATGAGTCTCAGTGAGTCGCTTGAGACTCATGACCCTTTTCGGCTCAAGCAACTCATTAGGTCTCAAGGATCGCTTGTTGCTTGAGTCGAAGAGGGTCGCTTGAGTCACAAGGGTCCCTTGAGTCTGTAGAAGTCTAATGAATTCTTAGTTGGTCATTTTGCAGGTAGCGGTAAAGTCAAAGTTTCTCTATGAATTCAAGCATATGGACAGAATTCCAAAGATTTTCACTAAGTGTTATCCTTTCAAAACAATAAAGAAGTTGGGAGGAATGTTAAATCAAGATGAGTGGTATTACTTCAACAAGGAGTCACAATTTAGGCATATATTTCATTACCAATGTGACTCCATCCTAACGAAGGTTCATATGTCTATCTTATTAAATCACTCTATGATTGTATGGTTCAAAATAGAGTTGTGGTTTGTCGTAAACGGTGGTCTCATCCGGTACTCTATAGTAGAGCATGCACTAATTATCGGATTGAACTGCGAACCTTATTCTAGAGGGTGGAAGTTCAAAAGGTATAATAAATTTATGTTGAAGAATTTCGGCCGTGAATAGGTGACTGTCGCACAAGTGAGTGAAAAGCTTGTGAAGGCGAAGAATTCCGCCGACCGTATGAGGTTGGCAACTTTGATGGTGTTGTGGCAACTTCTGGATCACAAGCCTTCATCAGAAAATTCTATCGGTCATGATTTGATTGACATGATTGATAATTTGGAATTTTGTGAAGGCTTTCCAAGGGGGCTTTAACATTTGAGAAGCTTGTGGATACTTTCCACAAGCCGTTAGCAGCGAATCACCGAAACCAAAATAGCATTGTGGTGGTTTCACGATCCCACTCATGGTAAATTGTATATATTATTACAATAACATGAATATTTTCATACTTTTTTTGTTCTTATCATTTTCGTTTAATGTTTCAATTACTTCAATTCGAAACCATCCATAGTTTGGACGAAAACGGATGGTACGTTGAAGTTATAGATGTCGATCCATCATGCCCATAGATGTGCAAGAAGTGGGTTAAATCTAATTTGAACCCAAAGTATGTAGACGTGATCAAGGAGATCGGAGATTCTAAGGTAACAATTGCACTAGGGTCACAAGGGTCAAAATGGCCATAAGGGTCACAATGGTCACAAGGGTCACAAAGGTTGAAAGGGTCACAAGGATCACAATGGTTATTTGTTGTTTTTGCAGAAAATTTGAGGTATTCTTCATGCTGAAGGCGACGAGGAAGCTTTATTTTAAGATCTGTAGTATTACGAGGGATGCAACGACCCAGATGTTCAGATATGGATGGAATATCCACAAAGAAATTCAAAGGGGTTTTTTTGGAAGGACATCCATAATCTCGAAGTATTGATGCGAAAAGCAGTTCTTGATGAGAACAGAAGGAGAAAGAGAAGGGGAGTAAGAGGAAGAAGAGCAAGGGTGAAAAAAATTAGTAGATTTTCCACCCATATCTGAAGTTGATGAAGATGAAGGAGTTGCAGAGGCTGAAGTTGATGAAGAAGGAGGTGATGTTGAAGCTGAAGCTGAAGAAGAGGCTGAAACTGAAAGAGAAGAAGCTATAATCCCCCTGACATTGGACGTCGGCGTTCATGATTCATCGGAAAAAAGAATCATCAATGTCGTAAGAGATATTCTAAGGGATGTCAGGTTTGGTTTTCCTAATCCAAAATCAAAGACGATAAATCCCAAACATGCTGACAAGGCAGAAAAGACTAAAGGCCGAAAGACGACAAAATCAAAGGCTACTTAGAAAGATACAAGCATCGGAGACAAATCTTACGCAACTCTGAGAGATGATGATTATTGGGATTTTGAATTACGTCACCGTCCATATCCAGTGTCAAGAGAAGAGTCAAGAGAAGAGCCGATGGAATCAGAGGCTAAAAATGACTCTCGAGATGGCTCAAAAGAGAAGGTGCCAAACATTTAAACATTAGTTGAAGAAATTACATCTGTCGCTAATCCTTCCAATGGGGTTCAGTCCAGCATTCCTCTTCTTGAATACATTCCTGAAGAGGTTTCTCCAGTGGTTGCTCCTGATGATGGCATTGGTGTTCCTACGGAGGATACTCAAGTGGTTCCTATCGAAGAGGTTGCCACTAATGCTGATGCTAAGGAAACCCCAAAAGTTCCAGTTAAAGAGGTTGATATAGATGTTCATGTCGAAGTTCCACCAAGTAAGTAATATTGAGTCACAAAGATCACTTGAGTCACTAGGGTTACAAATTTGATAAAGGTCACATGAGTTGCATGTTCGCATGGGTCACAAAGATCGCATGGGTGCAAAGGACACAACAGATACAAGGGTCTCAAAGGTGGCATGGGTCACAAGGGTCACAATGGTCATAAGGGTCAGAAAGGTCACATGGGTCGCAATGGTCACAAAGGTGACAAATTTCATCCATGTCACAAAGGATGAGTCTAATTAATAAAGTGATATTTACGCAGATGTTAGAGTTTCATCGGATGAGTCTAATGGTCCATTAATAATTAAACAAAATTTAAAACCATCGAAGGCAAGACAGGAGCCATATATTGAACCTACATCGACTGAGCCACCAACGAAAAGACCAAAACACTTGGAGTGCAAAACCCACGGGGTGGACAAACAACAAGGGCAACGAAAGAGAGGGAGAAGGCGAGGGCAAGGGAGATGTGTAGATTAACCTGTTACTGCAAAGGAACTCGCAGAAAAGATTGTTCAAGAACCTGCACATGCTTAAGGGAGTTAGAATTTTGTGTGGAAGCCCAAAGGATTGGTACAGGGATAAATATTCTGCAATCTTTTATTCATTGATGGTAGTAGTTCCCAGTTGACTAGTCTATATAAATTTATGATGAAACCTCGCCAAGAGCGTTGGTGGAAATCTGAAATAGGTTGTCCTTGAAGACAAGAGTTTTAAGAGATATTACTAAACGATGGTGTATGGCTTGAAAATGATGTAAGTGTTTTTAACCTTTAGTCACGAAAGTCAAAAAGGTCATTTTGGGTCATATGTATTCATGTGTGTCAAATTTTTTTACAGCAGTTGGATGAGGTGTTAGAGCGTCATAACTGCATCCAAAAAATCCATTTAAATACGTGTTAAAGAGTTACGAAGTTTGTGATAATCTTTTCATGCAGTCACTCAAGATGTGGATGGATGAGGGCATTGAAGAATTTCCGGATGTTCTTAAGGACTACTTGGAAGGTACATATGCATTGAGAGACACATCGAAGACGATCGCATATTACGATGACTGCTTTCGAATCTAAACATTCCATCACCGAAAAATAGATATATGCCTTGTAATTGAAAGTGTTCAATTGGAACATGAAAACGTGACCGAGTTTGTCCTAGTTACTCTTCGGGACGGAGTGGAAGAAGGGAGGAGATTCTCGAACGAGGAAAGGGACCCAATGACTTCGAAAGAATTGAACGAGGAGCCGTATGAGGTGAAAATCTCATGTACGGTTCTGTAGAGTGGCAGTAAGGATGACTTATCTGTCAACTTTTCCACTATCACCCCCAAAAAACCAAACTCTGCCTTACGTAAAGTTGCCAGAGTAGGCCTAATTGAAAATGAATCGAATTATTGATTGTGTCATAAAGACCCTTATGCCCTTTGGATCGCCATTACAGTGGATTTGAAGAGCCGATACATTTTGGTATATGAATGCCAAGAAAGGTTGAAGGAGACGCATATCGACCCAGTGGTGGAGATTATAAGAAGAGTTTTGCCCAGGATGGTGCAAGTCGGAGGGTTTCATGCCTTGACTTTCAGATAAGATATATGGGATTATGAGTATTATGAAGGTCTGCCAAAGAACAAAATCGCGAATGTATGTGGCATTTTCTCCTTCAAATACGTAGAAGCCATTCTATCTCGAAGGGAAAACAAGTTCCCTGAGATTTGTGATACCCACATTGCTTCCATTCGTAAAAAATTGTTGCAGATATATTTTCATATGGAGTAAGTATTGATGTACCCCAAGACCAATGCCTCCCTTCATCTCATTCCTGAACTTGATTCATATTTTTTAAAATTTGATTCATATTTTTTAAATTTGATTCATACTTTTTTTAATTTGATTCATTTTTAATTTTGAACTTGATTTAATTTGATTCATATTTTTTAAGTTTGAACTTGACTCATATTTTTTAAGTGTACAACGTGTGTGCAACCTAAAATAACAACAATAATAACAATGCTAACAAAGGTCAACAATGGACACAAACTCACAAGGGTCACAAAGGACGATGAAAAATGTCACATAGGTCACAACCGACAGTCACAAGGGTCACAAAGATGACAAAGGTTAGAAAGGTCACAAGGGTCACATAGGTCACAAACTTCTGCCACAAGGGTCACAATAATAATAAATCCAATAATAATAAAAATAATAATAAATTCATAATAATAATAACAACAACAAGTTCAAGAGAATAAATACAGAAACACATGTTTCATAACATAACAATAATTACTTGAAATCAAATATTGTTGTTAGTAGACCCTGTTGGGGGGAAGAAATCGAAACACAGGTGTTGCTCCATTGGAGACCAATTTGAATGTGAGAGAACGCCTCTCATTTTATCCATTTTCATGACAAAAGTTTCTCCAACCTCCCCTGATTCAAGTGCCACCATGAATCAATGGACTCAAATTTAATGACCACGCCCTTCATTGATTGTTCATTAGCATTATCTTGCATCTTTTACTGATAAGATCGTTCGACATTGCAAACCCTATTAAAAGGTTCTACACCATCACCTAAGTTACATCAGTAAACATGATTAAAAGCGAATAAAGAACCAAAGTGATATATGATGAATCCGTTTGAGGTCAAACCAAAGTGATATATGATAAATCATATATGATTAAAAATCGAATAAATAACCAAAGTGATATATGATAAATCATATACTTTACAACGTCTAATCATAGTTAAAACGAATTTTTTTCCATGTGTCACAAGAAGTGTAAAATGGATAAATGTGTTTCAAAAGTGATAGTAGTATTTTAAAAACTCGTTAAATGAATTTGAGCAAATTTCAAAACAACACATTTAAATTTCATCAAATTTCGAAATTATTAATATGATTTTCTATATTGATTCCCAATTAAACATCTACAATTCAAAAATTTTGAACATGATATTTCTAAATAGACATGCATGGGTTGCATCGGTTGAAAAGTCACAAAGATCACAGTAGTACCTATGACCAATTCCACCGATGGCGTACCTATGACCAATTCCACCGATGGCACTGAGCTTGAGTAGCGCGAAGACAACATGATGGCCTCCATTGACATTATGTAGACTATGGGTGACTGCGTACACATCGAATCTGCTAATTACCCATACCTTGAGTAATGTAGAGCCAACACCATGATGATCTCTTGAAGAGACTTGTGTATGACTGCGTAAAGACCGAGTCCTCCAATTACCTAGATCTTGAGTAACACAGAGATGGGGGTTTTCTTCGAGCCTCATCGGGTCTAGGTTAATGGGCCTCCCACTTTGCCTTTTCTCAGCAAATACAAGAGGTAGAACCGTAACTTCAAAATATTGAGGAGGAATGATCCAATCACTATAATCAGGAAGCATAACATAGATTCTTGGTAAGTGAAACGCCATGTATCCCGCATGTAGTATTTTGAACAAAGTTCTGGTATCTTATGACCTTTATCAACCTAAGTGCAACCGCAATTGCGTGACTGCTCGGATACTTATCCATATCAAACATTTTTTAGTCGCACGTTCTTTTATGAAGACTCACTACGAATCTTCTAACCTTCTTATTTCTCACCTCATACTCATCTCAGCCTCTTCAATTCAATAACCTCATAGTTGGATGACTTTCCAAACCAATAATGTACGTTTTCTCAACATATAGTGTTAACTTTTGAGAATCACCAGTATCTGCTTCCAACCTGTACTATTGAACCATTTCACTGTCTTTCCTAAATAAATATCTAAAAGTGCTGGGACCGAAAACTTTTTTGACGTCTTCAACGTGGAATTTATTGACTCAGCCCCATTGGTAGTTAATAAGTTATACCTTTCACCCTTAAATTTGCATCTTGCATACTTAACGAGATCAAGTTTCTCTTTCTCTAAATACTTTGCAATATTAGGATACCTACACAAAGATCACAACATTCAAAAATGTCACAAAAGCTCATAGAGATCACATTGGTAAAAAAGGTCATAATGGTTATATTTGTACGTGGCCTTCAAATAATTAAATAACTCTTCAAATTTATTCCATGTGTATGTTGCTTCACATTTGAAGAACATTTCCATCATAGTATCACCCTTTGAACTCTTTCTACCTTGGCCTTTATTGACGTATCTCTTTAGGTTTTGCGATATAAGAGGCGCACAAAAACCGTGCTCAGCTTCTTTGTACACTTGTTTGACTGCTTTTATCAAGGTTTTATGGTGATCAGATATAACAACAACATCACGTCCATCTAGTATCACCTCTTTCATTCTTGACATAAACCACGTCTGTGATTCGTCCTTCTCTCTATCGACTCTTCCCCAAACAAGACGATATTGGTGATCGATACCATCTTGCGCGGTTACGACAATCAATGCTCCCTTGTATATTCCTGTCAGAAATGTTGCATCCACAATAACCATATTACGCATATATTTTCATCCTCTTATAGTCTTTCCTAGAGCCATTAAAATATATTTGAAACTTTTCCCATCATTCTCTAGCTGAAGATTTGCAACAGATCCGTGATTTCTTTCTGAAAACATGTGCAACTACCCTAGAAACCTCCTATAATGATCAAAGTCATCACCATGACTCTCCTTTTGAGGACTGCATTTGCCTATTATTGCCATCAAATACGATAAATTGATAGCGTACTTTACTTTTACACGAGCCATCAAATCTTTTACTAGAGGTATTTCATATTTCCGGCCATATTTCTCATTCAAGTAATCTTTAATAAATTGTGTTGTACCCTTTGTAGCTTCTGTCGATTTAGATACAGATGAACACTTATGAATGGGATAGCGTGTTCTCACAATAAACTCTTTGAAATTTGGGTTTGTTGCCACGCATAATGTCCGCTTACAATCACTTTCGACAATTTTTCATCGCACTACCCACAACTTCGAATCATGACTCAATGTTGTATATCTAAAAGAAGCTTCAAGTGAACCTTCCTTATAAATGCATGTACCTTCTTCTTGCTATCAAACTCTTGCCCAATTTAAGTTTCAATCCATCTTTAAAATCAAAGACTGAATTTCTATTGTTTGGCTTCTCATAAACTACCATTTCCAAGTTATTCTTACCATCACCATCACTATCACCATCATTATGCTCTATTGGCATGTCAATATCAATTTCATTACTGCCACAAACAAAAACTTAATGAACGACCATATTCATGGCACAACCACCACCTACTCTAAACCCATTTGTTCACTATCAGAATTATCCGAATTCAAATTATTTACTATTTCTGTTAGATTACTCCCAACGCTACTTTTCTTATTTGAACCTACAACAACACAGTCCTCACAATCTACAACACCTCCATTCTCACCTCCTCTCGCAATGCTTCCAAAACCAGGAATTAAAGGTTCAATTCCCTCTCAATTTCTATTTCACACTTCACACTTTCCGATTCTATCTCCACATACAACAGTGATCGAATTTCTCTTATGCGATCGACCAGTTAACATATAAGATGTTTGTTATTCATTATATATGCAGGCTCCTATTTTGATAAATATTAGGCAAATAGCTTAACTTCAACTTCATTGTATTTTTCCTACCATCATTTTATGTGCATAATTCATTAATAAGTTGCCGGTATGTTAGACTAATTGGAAGATAATAGAAAAATACTCTCTGGTTTTCCTAAGTTCAACCAACCAATTCGAATTCTCCATTTACGTTTTTCTGATCATCTCGTTTTCATACGTATTTCTTGCACGATTTTAGAGATGTTTATGATATGTATGCGATGCTTTACATATGATTCCGTATCCGTTTTACTTGTTATCGTGTTTTCATGTTCTTACAGGTTTTTATGCGTATTCGGTTCATTTCGGAGCTAAAGGACGTGCACGAAACAAAGTACCAATATCGAGGATCATCACGGGACAAACGGGACGAGAATCGGCATGGAATAGTCACTACCCGCGCGGGTAACTCCCTAGCCCGAGTGGGCATTTGTTACGGCGATTTTGGGCACCCCTTGAGCCCGAGCGGGCAGCCTCCTTTTCATCGCGTTCTTGCGCGATCTTCCGCGCCGTACCCGAGCGGGTAATTTACACTGCCCGTGCGGGTCGCGACCGTCACGTACAACTTCAAATAAGTTAATTTGACTTAAAACAAATGGAAATTTTTGGGGGACTCATACAATAAGGAAAACGACTTTAAAGAAGGAAAAAGGGGCCAGAGGTCGACATTCATTCATTCATTATTAAGTTCTTGATCGAGGGAGAAGAGGAAGGTTCTTGCGAAGGAGACTTACAAGGAGCATTGGAGATCAACTTCACGCTTCGGTTTCGTTTGGTTTTCATGTTCCTTAGACCTTCTATTTCGTTTATGATTGTTTACGGACGCATGAGCGAGTAGTTTGTTTGTTCTAGGAGAAGGGATTAGCCCTTGGCTATCCTGGAACCACTTTTGATTTATCTTTGAATGCATCTTCTCGTTTTCGTTTATCTATTCTTTATCTGAGTGCTTAAAAGACTTGTGTTTACAAAGGCCACGTAGATGCATGTGTTAGGGGTTAGGAGAAGGACCGAAAGGAGAATTCTAGTCCTAGAAGATCAGGTATAGAACAATCGAGGTTAGGCCATGAAAGTAGGGTAGCAACAGTTGAGGGTAAAACGGATCAATCACAGATCTTATGGGCTTAGTTCAGGATGTCAGCCACGAAAGTAGGGGGCAACTTGACTAGATCATGTGTCTATGCCTCGAGAGAGGGTAGATATCATATTAGGATTGTGTGCCTTAGATAACTTGACTGGGATTACATGATAGATAGATTGATTGTTGGTTTCGGTAGTCTTGTGGTGAAACTGGTTTCCTGGAACGTTTGTCTCATTCTTAAGAACTAGTTTGTTTATTTGCTTTTAGTATTTCATTCTTCAAACCATATTTCGTTCGTTAGCAAGTTTGATTCACAGTTAGAGTTTAGGTTGTGTTGCGTAGTCTCTGTGGGATCGACACCTGAAGTACTACACATGTACCGTGCACTTGCGGGTAGTTTAGGTTATTTATTTAACTTGGAGAACACATCATTTTCCCATTTAAAACATACAAAAAACAAATCAGTGTAATTTTATCATTCGCTGAATCTATTAAACCTCTAACAAAACATAAAAAAGGGTAAATTTTGTGACCCACTACAACCATGTGTTTCAATATGACTATGTGACCCAGTGCGAACGTGCGACTCGATGAGACTTTGTGACCCAATACGACTCTGTGACCCACACTGCGACCATGTGTTTCAATGACTCTGTGATCCAGTGCGATCATGCGACTCGATGAGATGATTCAATACAACTCTGTGACCCACTATGCCATGTTTTTCAATATGACTCTACGACATAGTGCGTCCGTGCGACTAGTTGAGAATCTGTGACTCATTGCGATCATTTAACTCACTCTATTTCACTCGATGACTCGTTTTGACTACATCAATATAAGACTCATTTTGACAAAGAGAGAATTGAATCTATAAATATTACTCACTCGGATTATCCAATTCACAAAAGAAATGCGAAAAAACTTACTATATATAGCATGTCTTTCTACGGAACGTACTTAATTCCAAACTTCTTTGTTGACAACAAATGATTTCACCTATGCATAGTGAATATGATGCCGATTTGAAGTAACTCACGGTGAATCTGATGTGGGAAAAGACAAATTTTTGCGTCAGAGAAGAAAGGGAAATCGAGGTGCTTTCAAGGAGAGATAAAACTGTCGATTAAATAACAAGGATAATATGGGGTTATCAATAAAGATATTTTTAGAGAATGGTAGGATTGAAATCCTAATAGCATAGCACGTGTATTTTTTTTATTTTCCCTCGTTTTAAAGTTCTAAAGTATTTTGATATTTAATTTGAATTTCTAAACATTTATTAGATTATTTTAAACATTTTTATGAATTATTTGTTATATATTTGTAAAAAAAATCTGTGGGTCAGCTCATATAACCCACGAATTTCGGTGGACTAGACTGATTCAAAAAATTTCAGTATATATAAAATATGGACTGAGATACACTAACCTAAAAATTATCCAACCTTTATGGGTTAGGCTTAACTAGGTTAGACCCACCCACTAGCACATCTGCTATAAATAACCCGGAATTCAAACATTTGGAAAATCTACAGTTAATACCCAAAATGGGAACTTTTTGTCAGTATGAGATCGTAATTTCACAAACATTAAGATCATAAGCACCTCAGGAGATACATTAACACCTCAAAATTTTAGCAATTAAAGAATCGAGCTTAAGAAAAAAAATAAAATTAAGGGAACAACATCATCGGCGGAGGTATAACTAACAATCCTTTTTAAATGAGATGAAAACAATTCCAAATACATCATTCAAATACTCATTCAGGTTAAATGTGTTGCTTCAATTTCCCAGATCATTATTTCTCGTCTACACAATCAATTATCATTAAAAAGTTTACAATGGGTTGTTTACCAATGATTATAAGGTAAACATCCTTTCTTTTTAATGTTCCTTATATATACATAAAATAGAATTTTAGTACACCCTAAAGTCGAGTGCAAACAACGGCTTAGAAGACAGAACCCTCACCTCGGTTACAAAAAACAGAACCCCACAGATCCCCTACAACAAAATACAAGACAACCATAAACTAACTTGACACACAACAAGATCAGGCCTAAACCAAAATGGAATGCCAAATAGATAAACTAATGTTGGATTGACCCGGAGTCAACTCCTGCAAGGAAAGGATGTGATCTCGCACTAGTCGATCGACATGAACTCGAGCCTCCAAAACTGAAGACGAATCAATGTGAAATAATCTTTTCTTCCTCTGCTGCCAGATGAAGTAGACCGTTGCTTGTATCAAAATTCTTAATACAACCAACTCATCCGATGGGATCACTGAATCCGCTATCCAATGGCTAATACCATGCATATCCATAGGGAGACCCGGCCACCTAATCCTTGTGAAATGAGAGAGCAGCTCGCTGCTATATTGGCAGGAGAAAAACAGGTGAAGGTGCGACTCATTACCTGTTTGGCACAGTAAACATCTCTCTTCGCAAGGTACACCCCAACGAGCTAACCTGTCCTTCGTGGGGAGATGGCCCCACATAGCGGTGCAATGTGTGAAGGCATATCGAGGGAGCGCTTGCTTGAACCACGTCTCGTCCGTCCACTGGAGAACCGGACTAGGGGTTCGGATCAAGACCAGAATAGGGGTTCGGATCAAGTTCCATGTCCTGCACGACTTGAACATAGGTTTAAAGCTGGTTGGTGATGCTTTCCATAAGAAGACATCCTCGCCACTATCCGCCGACGGCGGAGTAATGGAGGAAATACGGATAAGGGCTTCTTCAACTTTGCTGCTTCTAGCCCCCGGAAGATGCCAACTTCCTTCGGAAACCGCCTCCATAACCTTAGCAGACAAAGGGATCTGAAGCATCCTCGGGCCATCCTCACCAATGAAATCAAGCAATGAACCAAGACCTGTCTAATTATCCCACCAAAAGGAGCACTTCTCACCATTGCCTAGAACACAGATAACCATGGAGCTAGCTTCCCGACGTAAGGATAGGACAGGTACTCCATGACATCCGTGGCGAGACCAAGGCCCCCCAAAAACCCCTCCTCTTAAAAATGTTATGGTTCATCCATGCCACCCATAAAGAACCGGACTTACAAAGGAGCAACCAAATCAACTTCAGCCGAAAAATCTTGTTGAAGTTTTCCAATCGTCGAAGCCCTAGGCCTCTCTCCTTTTTGGGTTTGCAAATGTCCGACCAAGCAATTCTAGCATTCATTGATGAACGAGAGTTTAATCCCCAAAGAAATGCTAAACATAACCTGTCAATGTCCTTAAGGAGGCTCTTGGGCAGCGGAAAAAATTGGCTCCATGAGTAAACCATACCATAGACCACTGAGGAAATAAGTTGAACTTTTTCCCCATAAGACAAGGATTTAGAAGACCATGATGTTACCTTTGCGCTTATCTTCTCGAAGAGTGGCCGAAAATCATCTTTAGAGAGCTTATAGGATTTGAGAGGCAAGCCCAGGTATCTCAAGGGGAGGGAGCTCAGGCGTAGTCCAAACTCGTGGGCAAGGCTCTCCGCATCGGCTTGCGTAAGTCCCTTAATAACCAGGTCCGGTTTATTGTGATTCATTTCCAGCCCATAGAGTTTTTTGAAGGAGTCAAGAACTTGCATTATCGAAGCGATAGAGCTGCTGGTAGCCTTTGAAAAGATTAGTAGGTCATCGGCGAATGAAAGGTGGGTGAGAAGCGGATGTTGGCATCTTGGGTGCAAATCAAATGATCCCTCATTCACTGCCCTGTTCAACAAACAAGATAGAACTTCCATGGAAAGGATGAATAAGTAGGGTGAGAGAGCATCACCCTTTCTCAACCCTTTTTTACCTTCAAAACAACCAACCAACTCGCCATTAAAAGATATGGAAAACCTTGTCGTGCATACACATTCTCTGATCCACTGGATAAACTTCTCTGGGATATTCATCGCAGCTAGAACGTTCAAGATAAAAACCCAATCAACCGAGTCAAAAGCCTTACGGATATCAATCTTAAGCAGAGCACTCCTATCTGAATTCCGCTTATCATAATCCCTTATCAACTTGGTGGCAAACAATACATTTTCAATTAGAAGACGACCCCTCTGGAATGTTGCCTGGTTAGGAGACACACAGTAGGAAAGAATACACTTGAGTCGATTAGCAAGGATTTTGGAAATTACCTTGTATACGAAATTGCAGCAGCTAATAGGTCGAAAATCGCCAAGTTCCACAGCTTCCTTGAACTTAGGAATGAGAGTAATGGCAGTAGTATTAAATTCCTTCATTATTCTGCCCCTCACAAAAAATTCCTGAATTGCTGCAATAACATCCCTTCCGATGACATCCCACGATGAAACAAAAAATTCCTTAGTGAAAACATCTGGACTCGGGCTTTTATTGTCTGGCATAGCAAACAAAACCTCCTTGATTTCCCGACTCGTGATCGTCATACAGAGTGATGCAATCTGCAACTCCGAGCATCTAAAGGGTAAGATTCCTCTGAGCTCTACAACTGAACTACGTGTATGATTGGGCGAGTTTGAGCCCAATAAGTTGGAGAAGAACCACACAACATGGCTTTGATATGGACTGGTTGTGATAGTCTATTACCAAATTCATCAACCAAGAAGTGAATTGTGTTATGGGAGACACGATGTTTCATTACCTTATGAAAGTATGATGTATTTTTATCCCCCAACTTCAACCATTTCACCCGAGACTTCTGTTGGAAGAATCTCTCCTCAGCAAGACCCAATATCAGCCATTGCCTCCTCAACTCATGTTCCCTCCTCGCCAGCTCCGGTGAGGGGTTAGTCATGATCTCAAATTGGACCAACTCTAAGGCACTACACGCTTCTTGTACCCTCTTTGAAATTTGACTCAAATGAGTCTTATTCAACATACGAAGAGGGTATTTGAGTCTTTTAAGGGCGTTACGAAGGTTGTATAATCTTGAATCCCCAAAGCTGTCGGGTTGGCAACTTTGATGTTGTTGGCGCAAGTTATGGCTCACAAGCCTTCATCGGACAACTCTATTCAGCCATGATCTCATGTAATCAGGATGTAGAGCCACATGTGAGAAGAATTTGAAGGGTCTTCTCACCCGTCTTTCACAGTCAAGCATTCTCATGAAACAAGGCGAGTGGTCCGAGCATCCAAGAGGGAGAAACTCCGCAAAAGCCCCTGGGAAGAGATCAAACCATTTTTCATTCACAAAAGCCCAATCTATTTTCTTGGACACTTGGTTATCCTCTTGGTTATTCCACCACGTGAATCTATTCATTTTAGGCATCGCCTCAAAAAGTCCAGTAGCCTGGAGACAAACTCGGAATTCATCTATCCCTAATACCATCTGAGAGACATCGGGGAAACCTGAGTGATCATCAAGGTGGAGAGATTGGTTGAAGTCCCCTGGGACTACCCAAGGATAAGTATTTAGGGGGGGAGTTGCAGATATTTCCACCAGCTCAGCCCATAAATCCTTTCGCTCCAAACTTGTGTTCTTGGCATACACAAAGGTTGTCGTGAATGACATATGCAAATCAAGATGATAAATCCCGCAAGTAATACTCTGTGTGGATTGGTGGAACACCGATAGGATGATGCTAGGATCCCATACCAGCCAAATTCTGCCCCCCATATCCGAGTCATGATTGCAGGAGGCTTTCCAGCCCTGGGGTAACGCTACATTGATCCTACAAGCATTAAGTTTCTTAATCCGAGACTCCAAAATAGCACCAAAAAGAGGTTTATGATTACATATCCATTGCCTGAATAACCGTCGTTTTCTTTTGCTGGTTAGGCCTCTAAATTCCAACCAAAAAACATGGGGTTCTGGGTGAGGGTCAACACTGGTACTTCCGAGGCACCGTACGGTTACGGCGCCTGGGTTTAACTTCCACAAAAGGTGTATCGATGACTGCTAGGGAAACTGATTCTGATTCTGAGGCAGGAGGTCCTTGATGTTTCAGTTTTTTACCATTCCTACTCACTTCAATTTTTCCCACTTCCACCATATCCTGATCCTTTGCTAAGTCGTCTACAGTCCCATCTATAATTGGAGGAGAGCATGCTACAGAGGTTCTGTTCTGTGGTTGATCAACTATGACGTTCTCTACATTCTTTTCCATAGTCAGAGCGATTACAGACTCCACCAAGGGAGGGGCATCCGCAACAAGCACTGGTGGCGGCGAAAGAGTTTCTTTATTCGGCTGCAATTGTTTGTCATATGAAGCCTTGTCTAATACCTGTCTATCCTTAGCCACCCTTTTGTCAACTCTCGTGCCAAGATCAGTTTTCCAGGGAGGCTCACTTACTATACATGATCTCACCGAATGCCCCCTCTGATGGCAAAGACTATAGAAAGGTGGCAACCATTCGTATAGAAATCTATCACAATCTCCTCCCCAGACTCAAATCCCAAAACCAACTTCTTCGGAGGATCGACCTTCAAATTCACCTTAACGTAAATCTGTGCTATATCTAGGTTTTCTTTGGAATCAGTTGCTCGGTCCAAATAGAGAGGCTCACCAACACATGAAGTTATTCTACTGAGGCATTCTTGGCTGAAGAGCTTTGTCGGGACATTCCTCAACCTCACCCAAGTCGGTACCGAATCCAATGAAGGCTTTTCCACTCTACGGTTAGGATCCCACTCAGACACGAACATGGCTCTATCACCAATATACCATAGACTTCTTGCAAGGATTCTGCTACGAGTTCCTTCCCCCGGAATTTTGAACAAGAATGCTCCATTGCCCATATCCCGCACTCTGATCCTTTGCCCATTCTCTGCCCAGAGAGTGTTGGCCCAACCAATAATCCTACCCATCGTAGGTGGATAACCATAAAACTGACCAATGAGGAACTCTTTCCATTCTGTCTTCGTTGTCCTGATGGAATCATCTCGAATCAACAAAAACGGCACCCCCGATTTATGGAGAGAGGGATCCCCCACCCTCGACAATGTGCGCAGGGAAGCTTTGAACTTATCACACCAATTTTCTGAAGCAGAAGGGAGAGGAGACAATCCAGGATCCACAGGTTGTGGTACCTTCTTCGGCGGTGATGAAGGAGGAACCTGTTCCTTTAGAGACGGGGCATGAGAGGCTGATCTGTCAGCACCTTGAGCGACTGATTTCGCTTGACGGGAAGTAGAGGTAGGAGCACCGCTTGACGGCGGTAAAGGGAGGAGCACCGCTTGACGAGAGGTAGAGGGAGGAGCACCTTCTTCGGCTGATTTCGCTTGGGTCGCACCGGAAGAGGGAGGAGCACCGCTTGACGGCGAAAGAAGGGATGGAGAAGGAGGAGAATGACGTCGAGGGCCCACGAACGTGAGTGAGCTCGGGAGAGGAGATGGGAGGGGAAAGAGAGGGGGATTAGAAGGGGACTTAGGGGGAGAGGGAATTTTCTTCCCCATGTGTGTCGGCTTGGGATTTTCTCGTCGGCCGGCAGTGGCCGGCCGTCGATGGGGGGTCGATTTGGGCGTTTAGGGTTTGACCCAGTGGGGGTCGGAGTTAAGGCGAACCAAAGATTCAATTTTTTTTAAGGTAAACATCCTTGTTCCCTGCAACACGACTAATCCTCTCTTGCCAATAACCATGTTGTTGATATCTGTGGGAAAGTTTTGGTTTAAGATTACACATTGGTAACATCGAACCAAATATGTGATATGTGAAATTTAAGCAACAGATAATTAAAAAAAAAAAAGTGTGGCTACCTTGTAATAAGTCTGCATAAAGAGGCACCCCTTGAGAATCCACTACTCTTCTTGAAAACATCACGAAAATAAGATGGGTAACTTTTTGTCATAATAGAGCACTGGGATGCCCGAACTCACCTCCTAAGGGAAGCATGAGCTCATGCTTCGTCAAATGTTTCATTTTGTCCATTTCTTTCGAATAAACTGATATCTAAAATCATCAAAGTATATTAATATGAAATAATGAAGATGAATAACTAAGAGAAAGTTGTGATAAAGAAGAGGCAAAAGACCAAGAGGATGCTCAACTCACCTCATATAGGGAAGCAATAAACTCTTGCTTCGTCAAGTGTTTCATTTTTTCCATTTAATTTGAATAACTTGATATCTAAAAACATCAAAGCAGATTAACATAGAATAATGAAGATGAATACATGGGAGAAAGTTGTGATAAACAAAAGGAAAGAGAGGGTACCGGAGAATTTGTAGTAGCGATAAGACCCTAGTATTTAGAGCTGCTAAATCATATACTCGAACTGCCTTGTCCTCTTTGTCATATCCACCTGATAAATATATAAAAAAATATTAACTCACTCTGGATATATGACTAAACGATTCGATACGATTGAGATTGCAAAACAAATCCAAAATTACATGCAAAAGAAAGCAACATGAACTCATAGTGCACCGTCATTTTTTTAATGCTCCATCTGTAAGGTTGATTTGATTATGCGGAAGCGTGTTTTAATCAACCCGAATATAGATCTAGTCATGTTTACGATTAATCATTCGGTTTCAACGTTAAACAACTCAAGAACAGTTTTTGAGATACCTGAAACGTTGAACGGAGGATCGGATGTGAGACTTGATAGCACAAGTCCTCTACGCGTATCCACGCCGAGATCGGGATTGCTTAGATGCGGGGTTCGGAAGAACGAAAAACTGTTTTTCGTTCTTCGGGTTTTCTTTTCTGACGGCTAGGGTTTCTAGGTTTAGAAGCGTGTATTTACGAAACCTCGTAAAGCGCTTATTTATAATTATTAACTCTTTAATAATTACAACTTAAACCCATAACTATTCAAATATTACATAATTGGCATAGGACTTTCAATCTCCCACTTGCCTTTACGTAATATTTCAAATAGTCGAAATACATGTATCTCCATACACATATCTGCATGTACATCTTATGTACTAAAAAAACCAAATACAATTATATTCTTCGGTGCTAGCGGATGAATATAACTGTATCCCACACTGATTGTGATTGTCTAATAAGCAGATACCGAGACACTCGTATGCGTGTGACCTCGTAGGTTCATCACTAAGCTGGTAGTCAATTAGTCTCACTAATTCTAATTACGAGGTTGGCGTCTAGCAACACTCCTCAACGACCAGATAGTGTGAAGTAACATCCTTACTCTGTAGAACCATGGTAGAAGGATAATATTATTATTTCCCTCCGTCTTTACAGCTCCGGATAATCCTAGGACATGGTCTGACTGTCAAGTCCTAATAGATTATCAACTATGTTTCATGCCTAACATAACTGACTGGTGAATGATCGCAAGAAACTCCTTTCTTCTCTCATTCAAATGCCCTGGCCAAGGTCTTTTCAGTCATTATGTTGCTGACAACATAGAGCTCAAACTCTTTACCCAGATTTAACGGATTCCATCTTTATCAATCACTAACTGCACAAGCATCTAATCATTCCCAATATCCTTTCAACTTACATCCCAAGGCATAAGGTGTCCAGTATCAAAGAATGATAGATAACTTGTCAGTTACCATGTTGATCTCAGGTCTAAGGAAATTATAATATTCCAATCCTTCTAGAGAAATTCCTATTGACAGTTCAATGGTAATGTAACCATTAGGAATTCTCCCTTTGGGTCTGTTCAATGATCACATCTCTATGTGCATCATCCATACATGTGATTTAGTAAAAGAGATCTACTAATTTCTATCAAATAGAAACCATCACATCCATGTTGATCTATCCGGATTACTAACGTCCAATTAGTTATCCTATGATCAAGAACGATTTAGATTAAGTTTTACCAAAACTTGACTCTCTTTATCATGATCTCTATCATGATGACAAGTTTCTAAACTTAATCATGGACTCTATCATACTAGCTATGAAAACATATACACATATATATTTACAAATATCATCAAAATGATAAAATAATGCCATTTCATTTATTTATAAGTGTTCAAAATACAAGACATAAAATAGCTCTTAAATAGTTACAACAGTTGTACTATTCCTAGAACTAATTCCAGCATGCCATGTCTTTCAATCCAATCTTCAACTTGTGCTTGTCAAACTCATTTGAACCAAGCGCCTTTGTGAGCGGATCTGCTGCATTCTCTTTTCCTTCTACCTTCTGGATTTGAACGTCCCCACGCTCAACGATTTCCCTTATCAGATGGAACTTCCGCAGAACATGCTTTGATCTTTTATGAGATCTTGGTTCCTTCGCCTGGGCTATTGCCCCGGTATTATCACATAATAAAGGAACTGGTTCCTTTATTGAAGGTACCACACCAAGTTCAGTTATGAACTTTCTCATCCAGACCGCTTCCTTAGCAGCTTCGAAAGCTACTATGTATTCCGCTTCAGTAACCGAATCAGCTACAGTAGCTTGCTTGGAACTTTTCCAACACACTGCACCCCCATTGAGACAAAAGACATACCCCGATGTCGATCTGCTATCATCTTTATCAGACATAAAGCTGGCATCCGTGAACCCTTCTAACTCTAAGTTAGAATCTCCATAAACGAGGAATTGGTCTCTAGTCCTTCTCAAGTACTTGAGAATGGTTTTCACCAATTTCCAATGTTCCTCACCAGGATCTGCCTGATACCGACTCGCTACACTTAGCGCGAAGGCTACATCAGGCCTCGTACATGTCATGGAATACATGATGGCTCCCACTGCGCTAGCATATGGGATCCTACTCATGCGTTCTCTCTCTTCTTGTGTCTGAGGACAATCCTCTTTGGAGAGAGTAATTCCAGTGCCTATCGGTAGATAGCCTCTCTTGGAATTTTCCATGTTATACCTCTTCATGATGGTATCAATGTACTGGGACTGCGATAGTCCAAGCAACCTCCTTGATCTATCTCTATAGATCTTTATTCCCAGAATATAGGTTGCTTCTCCCAGATCTTTCATGGAGAATTGTTCGGATAACCAGAACTTCGGCTCTTGCAACGCCGGAATGTCATTCCCTATGAGCAATATGTCATCCACATAAAGCACAAGGAAGACAACCGCGCTCCCACTAAACTTCTTGTACACACAAGGCTCTTCTTCGCATCTAACAAAGTTGAACTCTTCAACTGCCTTGTTAAAGCGAATGTTCCAGGTTCGAGAAGCTTGCTTGAGTCCATAAATGGACCTCTGAAGCTTGCATACCATATGACTTTGAGTTGGCGACGTGAAACCCTCAGGTTGAGTCATGAAGACTTCTTCCTGGAGCTCTCCGTTAAGGAAAGCTGTTTTCACGTCCATCTGCCAAATCTCATAGTCATGGAATGCCGCTATCGCAAGCAGAATCCGAATAGATTTGAGCATTGCCACAGGGGAGAACGTTTCTTCATAGTCAATCCCTTCTCGTTGACTATACCCCTTGGCAACTAGACGAGCTTTATAGGTCTCTACCTGCCCGTCCGCTCCAATCTTCCTTTTGTAAACCCATTTACAACCTATCGGTCTGGAAGCCTGTGAAGAATCAACCAAAGTCCATACTTTGTTGATCTTCATAGATTCCATCTCGGATTCCATGGCTTTCCACCATTTCTCAGAATCAGGGCCTTGTATAGCCTCTTGGAAAGTCAAAGGGTCGTCATCTATATGACCGACCACATCCTCTTGCACCATCAGATTAAGTCTGTCAGGTGCACGTCGAGAACGTGTTGACCTTCTCAAGGAAGCCTGTGTAGCAGGTTCAACCTGCGCTGGGATATCTTGTTGGGCTTGTTCCTGAACAGGTTCCTGAACAGGTTCCTGAACTTGTTCCTGAACGGGCACTGTCACTTCAACATTTGAAGATGAAGCGCCGGAGCCTAACACTATATCACTCAGCCAAGAACGCTCATTTGACATCTCATGTCCATGAGCTTGTGTTGGCTCATCGGGTTCTTGAATCTCGTCAAGAACTACTTCCCCACCATGAATTCCTTCATCAAGGAATTCCCTTTCAAGAAAGGTTGCCGTTCTGGCCACAAACACTTTGTGTTCAGACGGGTGGTAGAAATAATATCCCATAGTTTCCTTGGGATAACCTATGAACCTACATCTGTCAGACCTAGCATCAAGCTTGTCTGGCTGAAGTCTCTTAACGAAGGCCGGACACCCCCAAACCTTGATGTGCCTCAGGTTTGGCTTACGTCCTTTCCATATCTCATATGGTGTCTTCGAGACTGCTTTGGTGGGAACTTTGTTTAGCAGATAGGCAGCTGTTTCTAAAGCATAGCCCCATAAGTTCATTGGAAGATCAGTGAACCCCATCATGGATCTCACCATATCTAATAAGGTTCGATTTCTCCGTTCGGATACACCATTATGTTGTGGTGTTCCGGGAGAAGTCCACTGAGACAAAATCCCATTTTGCCTTAGATAATCGACAAATTCATGACTAAGATATTCACCGCCCCGGTCAGATCTCAACACCTTGATACTCTTTCCGGTTTGTTTCTCCACTTCACTGCGGAATCTCTTGAACATTTCAAAAGATTCGGATTTGTGTTTCATCAAGAACACAAATCCATATCTCGACATATCATCAGTGAATGTGATGAAGTACGAATATCCACCCCTGGCTTGAACTCTCATAGGTCCACACACATCAGTATGTATCAGCCCTAGGAGTTCTGTAGCTCTTTCCCCGGTTCCACTAAACGGAGATTTGGTCATCTTACCAGTGAGACAGGACTCACAAGTTGCATAAGATTCATAATCGAAATGGCCTAAAAGACCATCTTTATGCAACCTGTTTATCCTCTTCTCACCGATATGACCAAGTCTACAATGCCAAAGATACGTCTGTCTTTGACGATCATCTACTTTTCTCTTAAGGCCCGAAACATGCATGTTAATTTCTTCTACATTAACATCAGGTAAGATATACAGCCCTTGTTGTAAATAACCATTCACACAAAATTCATCACCATGATAAATAGAGCAAATGTTATTACTAAAAACTGTTCGAAATCCACGTCTATCAAGCATAGAAATAGAAATTATGTTCGAAACAAACTTAGGAACATAATAACAGTCGTCTAACAACAAGGTCTTGCCCGTAGGCATTACAAGGGAAATTGATCCTACGGCTAGAGCAGCAACACTTGCGCCATTTCCAACCTTCAGACTGAACTCTCCCTTCCTGAACCTCCTACTGATCCTCAGCCCCTGCAACATATTGCAGATGTTAAAACTGCTACCGGTATCCAATACCCATCTAGACGAATCAATAGTAGTTAAGGAAATCATGAAAACATTTTCCATGAGAATCTTACCTGGCTTCTTGCCCTTCAGAGACTGCAGGTATTCTTTGCAGTTCCTCTTCCAATGCCCCTTCTTCTTACAGAAGAAGCACTCAGCATCAGCTTGGTCAGATTTGCCCCTTTTTGCCTTAGGTATGGTCACACCACCCTTGGGCCCAAGGAGCTTCTTCTTGGGCTTTTTGTTGCCCTTGCCCTTCTTGAAAGAAGAGCCGACCATCATCACGGCACTATGTCCCTTAGACGTCTCAGACACTGACTGACTCTCATAGTCAATCAGTTGGTTCAGCATCTCATGCAGATCCATGTCCATCTTGTTCATGTTAAAGTTAACAATGAACGGAGAGAACGTCTCAGGCAATGACTGCAAGATCAGATCTTGAGATAACTCTTTGCCTAGTGTGCACCCCAGCTTCACAAGCTGTTCAATAAGACTGATCATCTTACGAACATGGGGCCCCACCGGAGAGTTCACAGACAATCTTGACTTGAATAGTGCCTTCGACAACTGATATCTTGCCGTTCGGCTCTGCGCACCATACATCTTCTTAAGATGCTCAATGATAGCAGCAGGCTCCATATCCTCATGCTGGCGCTGGAGTTCTGAACTCATTGAGGCTAGGATGATACACTTGGCAGTGTCAAGGCGATCCCTTTGCTCTGCCCAAGCAATCATGCCATCCACATCGTTATCAGCAGGTTCCTTGATAGGATTCTCGATCGAATCGAGTATCTTCTCCTGCTTGAGGACGATCTTAAGGTTGCGGTACCAATCATCGAAATTTTCCCCAACAAGCTTGTGGACATCGAGAATGGCACGTAGGGAAATTGAAGACATTCTTCGGGAAATCTAGAAG
>CM071865.1:35145418-35162675 GCA_036759665.1 Gynandropsis gynandra | reverse complement strand
TCCCAAAAGCTAGCTCAAGAGTTTAGGGTTGCCCAACACCATATATACAAGTCCCAAAGTTCATGTCCTAGCCGATGTGGGACAACTTATCATAACACTCCCCCTCACGCCCAGGCTCGATTCTAGAGCGTGGACATCGCAATCGGGGGTCCAACATCGGTATATTCAAATCGGGACGAACCGTGCTCTGTGTAGGGTTGATTTGATTATGCGGAAACGTGTTTTAATCAACCCGAATAACGATCTAGTCATGTTTACGATTAATTGTTCGGTTCAACGATAAAATACTCAAGAACAGTTTCTGAGATACCTGAAACGTTGAACTGAGGATCGGATGTGAGACTTGATAGCACAAGTCCTCTACGCGTATCCACGCCGAGATCGGGATTGCTTAGATGCGGGATTCGGAAGAACGAAAAACTGTTTTTCGTTCTTCGGGTTTTTTTTTCTGACGGCTAGGGTTTCTAGGTTTAGAAGCGTGTGTTTACGAAACCTCGTAAAGCGCTTATTTATAATTATTAACTCTTTAATAATTACAACTTAAACCCATAACTATTCAAATATTACATAATTGGCATAGGACTTTCACCATCTGTTAGCTTCTTTTTTCATTCGCTCATGTTACGTGGAAGCGTGAGAAAGGAGCATTCTCAAGAAAAAAAAGAAGGATATCCACAGTTTATAGTGCTTGAACTATACCAGTTCTACAAAAACAATCATATGGGTAAATATATCAGTTCTACAAATACAAATTTATGAACTACTAAGACATTTCATAGATATTGGCACATGTATACTTATATTGAAGCAAGTACTTGAGAATCAGATCCTTCTAACATCATATGAAGAAGGATGGCACTGGAATTCATGCCTGAGATAGCTAAAAAAGGATTAAAATTACATCAATTCACATTCATACTAATTAATAAGAAAATGATCGAGAGAGCAAAACGGAACACTCTTAACTAAGTCACGCGTGCAAAGACATGAGCGAGTCGTTCAGAAGCCTATTCGAGAAATATTTCAGTCTTAGATTGATTGAGCAATCTGTATCACCATGGTTTATCCTGCATGACATGGAACAATGATGAGGAAGCTTCTACAACAGAAGTGATAGTTGATGAATTACGTGGACATGGCATGAATTCTGGATCATTACCATTAACAATGATGAGGGTGCAGTAAGGATCGCCCACAGCCTTCGGGTCACCAAAAGGATTATCTTTCAACAAAAAACAAGAAACACAATGTGACAAAGATTGGATTTACACTAATATGTAACGCAGTCTGACTACTACAATGCATGAATATTGGGCGAGAATAAAAAATTCTATTAAGAAGCAGGTTTTTAAGCCATAATAGTTTGTGAACTGTCATTGCCATTGCAGAATATTTCGTCTCAGCAGATGAGGTAGACATGGTAGGTTGCTTCTTTGTTTTCCATGAGACAGGTGATGTACCAAGTTGAATGAACCACCTTATAACCGATTTTTGAGTAATGAGACAACATTCCCAATCTGAATCACACCAAGATGTAACATGCAAGTCTTAATTTGCATGAAGAAGTATACCTTGATGGGGATTGGACTTGATATAATGCACAACACGGAAAGCTGTGTGCCAATGATCAATCGTAGAGGACTCCATAAACTGCGAAAGAGTATGAATAATGTATGATAAGTCGAGGCGAGCGACACCAAGGTAGACGAGCCAACTAACCAATCAACGATACTTCTCTGGATCTGAAAATGGTTCTGATTCTGACAATGCTAAGCGATGATTCTGATCTAGTGGAAACATTGCTCGTTTGGAACCTAGGAGACCAGCTTCACTGATGATATCCAAAGCATATATGCGTTGATAGATATAGATACCTTAAGGACTTCGTGACCTCGATGCTTAGAAAGTACATGAGAACTCCTTAATCATTCATATTGAAGCAAGAGCTTAAATATTCCTTAAATTGTTGAAGCTAAGGAGAAGAGTTACCAGCAACAATGAGATCATCTATATAAACTAGAACATGCAGTCGTACACGTCCCAGTTGAAAATCATTGGTATGTAGTGTCGTCACAAGTTTGGCAAACCAACAACGTGGTGCCTGCAGACGCACGAAAACCTGGCGGAAGTTTCATATATACTTCTTCAACTAAATCCCCATGAAGAAATGCATTATGCACGTCCATTTGATGAACTTCTCAATTATGTACTTCAACTACTAAGAGAAATACCCGTATAGTAGTCATCTTGACAACTGGTGCAAATGTTTTTGTGTAATCTACTTCTTTAACCTGTCGATTTCCCATTACCACCAATGAGAGTGGCGCAATAGACGCGTGGTGGGCCCATAACCCACAGGTCTCTGGATTGAAACCATGCTCTGATACCATAATAGAGTAAGAATATAAGGATATTTATGTAATTACATTTTTCTAATTTATCTATATATATGTGTGTATCTTGTAACCTAAATGACCAAAGGTGAATAACATTTGTTTGAAGTTTCTGACATGGTATCAGAGCATTTTCAATCGTTCTCGTAAATTTTATATTGCGGCGACGTTTTTCCTCCGTTGTGCTTCTATCGGTTGTGTAGTAGCTTACTGTCAAAATTTTGATCTACACATTGTTGGATTTCTATCTTTTATTTATCCGCTTTGGTGTTGTTCTTTCTCGTCGAATCTGGAGTTGGATATGTTGGTCATCCACCATTGGAACTGTTCATCGTCTGGCGCCAATCCGTTCTAGATTTGGTTATGTCAAGCGCATGAGCCACAGCTGGTTGTTTCGTCGCACCAAAGCTCCCTCACAGTCCTGTTCCCAGTCACGGTCGGATCTGCTTCCTTCCATTGCACTCCATGTCGCACTCCGCATCTCACTGTTAAGCTCGACCCGAGCGCAACTCATCTGCTTTCTACACTTAGATCTCATCTTTTCTCTGGATCTCGTCTCTTTCCTCGATCTTCGTAGTTGCACTTTTCTCGGCTCAGCACTTTGGTCGGCTCGTCGATTGCACGCTATCGGTATGTTCGGCGAAGCTCGATTCTCCCGCTTGTGCGGTGAGCGTGTGTCGTCGGTGATTTTGTCATCGGCTGGTCACCAAAATTTGAAAAAACTTTTTGAATTCCATCTGACGGCGATTCGTATTCCAGCCATTTCAGTTCAAGGATTATAGGCTTTAGAAAAAGTAATGAAAATTGGTATTTTCATTGAAAACTGAGTCCAAATCAAGGACTCCTATTGATGCCCACAATTTTTCTGGGGGTTATGGTAATTCCAAAGATCATGATGGATTCTCTTCAAAATTCATAGACAATTATTTGACGGGACTCGTGGGTATGTCGTCAGATCAGTTGAAATCGTTGTCAAATCTACTCTCGCATAAACTTGGTAAGACGGAGAATCTCACGGGTAAGGAAGCCACTGCATATTGAATTCTCGACTCCGGTGCTGGTAACCACATGACTGGCAGTCGGGATCTAATGACCAACATAGTTGATATGCCAACGTGTTATGTTAGACTTCCTAATGAAAAGAACACGATATTGACTAAAAAAGGAACAATTGTTCTTTGTGGATCCTTTGTGCTTCATGATGTCTTTTACGTTCCAACACTGAGTTGCAATCTCATATCTATATCTCAACTTCTTCGCCAGACAGACTGCCTCATTCAGTTCGCTGATAAATTTTCTTTTATTTAGGGCCATATTTCGAGGATACTGATAGGGGTGCGATACGGGCCGGGCCGGCCCGAGCCCGGCCCGAGCCCGAAAAAATCCCGCATTTTTGCGGATCGGGCCAGCCCGGCCCGGATACGATCGGGCCTAGAATTTACGGCCCGAAACCCGGCCCAACGGGTTTTGGATGGGCTCGGGTCGGGCCTCGGGCCTAAAGAGAAAAAATTAAAAAATTAAACAAGTCTAAAACGCCTAAATTAATCCATATGAATCCAAAATTCACGTTAAAAAATTCCGAAATGCTAAACAAATCATTAGTCTAATAGTCTAAAACACACATCAACAAAGATTAAAAACTATTCCATACAAGTCCATAAATGAAGAAACAAAAATACAAACAAATTTGACTTAAATCTCTTGCTCTTCCGGTTTCACAATCAACATGCTTACTGGGTTGCGGCGAAAAATCCATCGGGGCCGCTAAATATAAAATTTACACATTAGTCAATCAAAGAAACCAAATCAACAACATAAACAAATGTATAATCTCGATAATTTTAATTGAAATGTATAAAGTTAACCTTCTTCATCGTAACCAAGTAACCAAGAACGGACAAAAATTAAGGCTTGAACGTTTGAGGGTAAGAGACGGCTCTTGTATTTGTTGAGCACACGCGAGTCGGCGCTGAAAGAAGACTCTGAAGCAACTGTGGTGATCAGAATACTTAGGATATCATAAGCCATAAGCGCTAACTCAATACTATGTGTCTTAGTGTTAGACTTCTAGAACTGCAACACATCCATATCGGTATGATCTTGCATGCATATATTAGGATCACACATATATTTTTGATATTTTCCTTTTCACTTTTTGTGTCACATATATGATATATATGTAAAGTAAAAATTTATTTGTATTCATATCTTTTAAAATTTTCTTAATTTTATATTTTAATGGAAAATAACTCAAATGAAGTTAATATATATTATAAGTTATATCATAGTACATAATATTTAGGGATTTCTATCTTAGAAAAACTATTCTAAACATAAAAAATACACACAATATAAGAAGAAAAAAAGTTATTAATAAACAAAATAAAAAAAATATTTAATTACAACAAATTAATATATGCACGAGGGAGAGAGACGTCACGACGAGGAGGTAGGGGGGAGGGAGAGAGCTTCTGAGACTGAGGGAGGAGAGAGCATTAGGGTAGGGGTGCGGGCCATTTTCGGGCTCGGGCAGCCCGGGGGCCAAGCCCGGCCTGGCCCGAATTTTGCGGGCCAAAATTTTCCAAGCCCGAGCCCGGCCCGATTGAAAACGGGCCTATAATTTTTTGCCCAAACCCGTAATTTTTCGGGCCGGGTTCGGATCGGGTTTCGGGTCGGGCTTGAAATTGACATCCCTAGATACTGATTAGGGTGGGTGAACATCGTGATGGGTTCTATTTCTTCAAAGGGATAGAGAACGCAACGGCAATTAGAACACGTTTGTCGTCTAATCTTTGGCATGCACGAATGGTCCATCCATCTATTTAAGTTTTGAACTTTATTCCTGGTATTCAGTCTTCTACTGTGCACAATCAGAAATATGATATTTGTCTCGAGCCAAAAAAACTCGGGAGTCATTTTCGTTGAGTACTACTAAAATATCAAGAATCTTCCAATTGATCCATTGTGATGCGTAGGGTCTGTATCGCACTTCTTCATTTTTTGGTGCGAGATTTTTCTTGACCATTGTGAATGATTTCTGAAGAGGCGTTTTGCTTTATATACTGCGGACTAAGTCTAAGGTAAACAAGTTTCTATGTAGCTTTGTTGCTATGGTAGAACGTCAATATAATATTCAAGTATAACATATATGTAGTGACAATGGAACATAATTCATGAGTCTTAGCGACTACTTTCTTCAGCGTGGAATTTGTCACGAGACATCATGTGTTGGCACTCCACAATAAAATGGTCGTGTGAAACGCAAACATCATCATATTCTCAGTGTGGCTCGTGCATTTCTCTTCCAATCTAGTTTTTCTATTGATTTTTGGGAGACTGTATTCTCACGATGGCATATCTTATCAGCCGTACACCTACATCTATTCTCAAGAGGAAAACACCCTTTGAAATCTTGCATGGTGTAAACCTTCCATAGATCATCTTCGCGTCTTTAGGTCACTATGTTATGTTTATGATTAAAAACATATTGGAGACAAATTTACATCTCGTAGTCGGAAATGTTTCTTCATAGGCTATCCTCATTCCCAAAAAGGTTAGAGGGTGTATGACATAGAACGACAATTTCTTGAGGCTTCACCGGGAACTTCTAGTGTTGCACCTCATGCTACATCATCGGCTATTCCTTTTCCTGCTATTCATGATTAGGAGGAAAGTTATCATGTGTCATTGCCCTCGGTAGTAAGGGGGCTTAGTCATAACTGTGACATCGAATACTACTCCCGATCTTCACATTGTATCCCAACCAAGTACGAGTGAGTTTATACATGCTTTTCCCACTCATGATACGCAGATAGAGCCTTCGGAGAGTTCTATCTTGGGTCATGGGTTACGAGTCCAGCAACAATCTACTCGACTTCGTGATTATATAATTCATGTTATGTCGTTTAGGTTACAAGTTACACATATAGCTAGATAAATCAGATAAACATAATTACAGAAATATCCCTACATTCTTACTCTATTACACACGCAAATCAAACCAATAATACGAGACAAAAAATGAGAGTGAGTTACACACGTAAATCAAACCAATAACTCTTATTCTATTTAGATGCTCTTACAAATCACTATAAAAGGATCACTATAAAAGGATGCTAAGAGGTTAGCATCAAAATACACAATCCAAAACAAAACTTAGAGAGAAAGAAGGGAGTTTAGGAGAAAAACTCTCTTACAGTTCTGGTGCCCCGTCAAGGAGTTGACAGCGACGATCTGAGGCTCGGTGTGGACTATCCGCAGAGGCTCTACGCATAATGAGCTCTGTCCCCGACCATTCAGCCTTGTTTAAACAAAAAGGTACATGAATTGTTTATGTTTACGCGCGTAAAAAATATGTTAAATTGCCTAAATGCGTTTAGATCTCATCACATAGTTGTATTTTTACTTTCGCTGCATAGAAACTTAACTGTACGACGTTATCGTGAGGAACAATATTGGGTGAATCATACTTCTGGTCTGAAAATAGGGTGGTACGACGTCAATAGAGAAATTGATTAAATGCATGAGCGCAAGCCATTGAACACCTTGGTTCATTAAGAAATTGATTATGTGAACCTTTTTTTGCCTTCGAAAGCCTTGAGGATGGCTTGGTTCAGGTTGAAGTGGTCGAGCGGGATTTTCAGCGATCAGAGGCTGCAGATATGCGGAGCGAGTGTTTCGACAAAGTATGTGGCAACCTTTCAGATGGTGTCGGCTTGAGACACCGCCAAGAAGCCAATTTGCTTTATAAGAGCTTCCCTAGGGTTAGGCTGCTCATACGTATTCCCGATGTCAGAGGAATTTGGCAGAACTGGGAAGAAGAAGACAGAGAAGTTAGGAAGATCTTTAAGAAATTAACAAAAACCAAAAGGAAAAGGAATAGGAAAGGATGAATATTTTTATCGTGTAGAACCCTAGAGCTTAGAGCTTAAATCCGATATAAATATGTGAACACCAAATAGAAATATAGAAATGAATGGATTAAAAAATTGAAGAGGAAAAAGGGAACATTTAGAGAAGAAGTAGAAACTATTAACTTTTCTAAGGATAATGGTGGGAGTGGTTTTTTTAGGAGTGGTATATAATCTAGATCTTCGTACAAGTAAATGAAAGGAGAGAAAGTTGGTTTAACGATGATAATTAATTTTTTTTATAAATAATTTTGTTTTATAAAAATGGTTACTTACACGTAGGTTGGGCAAAATATTCGAAGTATTCGTATCCAACTCGTATTCGATCGTATTCGAACTGAAAATTCGAATATTTGCTAATACAAATACAAATACAAATATTAGAAATCAGATATTCGTCAAATACACATACAAATACAAATAATAGACTCAACTATCTGAACTATTCGTATCCCTAAGTACTAAATATAAAATTTATTTAATATATAGATAGATACATATAACAAAATTGATTTTAGTGATCAAATTAGAAATAAAAAGCATTATTAATCTTATTTAAACACTTATTATATAATTACATAGACAAATATGTAATATATTTATGATTGGAGGACTAAAATATCAAATACTTTAAAATAACTAATATTGTTAAAGATTTAATTTACACTCAAGATTGGTTCTAATCCAAATGAATTGGATAATGTTATAGAGACATTATAGTTTGAAAAAAAAACAAAACTCACTAAATATATTATTTTTTTGTAAGTTTTATTTTAGTGTATAATCTAACAGTTTGATTCATTATTTTAGGTGAATTGACGATATTCATAGAATCATCGATGAAACTAAATTTAAATGACTGATATGGAGATAATTGTAAAGATTTGGTGCTTTGTTTTATTGATATTATGTATCTTTGGATTTTTGTGCGATTTGAATTTTAGTTTTGAATATATTTGATGATTATTGTTTTTTATTAAAATTCTTTCATATATTTTTACATTAAAAAATTTAGGTTCGGATACAAATATCCGTATATCCGGAAAATATCCGTATATCCAACAAATATTTGTATTTACAAATATCCGAATTTAGAAATACAAATACAAATAATAAATCTAGATATTCACCGAATACAAATAAAATTACAAATAGTCGGATATTCGCAAATATTTGTTATTTACCCAGCCCTACTTACACGTAATATCCGAGTTACATGAAAACATCGTCCTCTTATATATAAATTTAGAGAAAGTCCATCACTTCATTGTTCACATCTCCCTTATGATCGGGTTTGGATTCACCTAATGTGAACTTTCATTCTCAAAATATTTATAATGTAATTTTTGCTTTGAACATTTTAATGTATATACATATTAATTTATGTTTATATATCCAAAACTGAATAATAAATCTCAAGATTGTTTCAAAATGACAAATATATATATATATATATCGATTTAGATAAATATTTTAATTAACAAACATAAATAGCATTTAAAATGGTTTTATTTATCGATTTAGAAATAATTTTAAATTTTCATATATTATTATAAAAAGTAGTATATTAGTTGGGAGAATATTAAGGATGATCTCGTAGGGCTTCCTTGCTTCACGTATACCCTCGTCAACCAAAGAATTATAAGGAAAAATGGAGAGAAGAAAAAATTACCATTAATTTACGCACGTGAAAACACATGGATTGACAATTCTTCGAAACGAAACCTATTTCCAAGTTGAAAGTAAGGAACGAGGGGATTTCGAAGTTGAGAGCAATGATCGAGTTCAAAGTAAGCAAGAAGGAAATTTCCAAGTTGAGACCAAGGAAATTTTGAAGTGAGAAGAAATGGCAGTAATGAAGAAGAGAGCACGAGTCAATCTTCAATGACGTCTGTAAGTGGATCAATTTCGAGATTTTTATGTTGTAGATGAAATACATTAGAGATCAGGCTGTTGAAAGCGAAATTGTTTGTTGATTTCAAATGGGTGTGAGTCTCAATGAGTCGCTTGAGTCTCATTGAGTCACTTGAGTCTCAGTGAGTCGCTTGAGTTGAAGATGGTCAGGAGTCTTAGTGAGTTGCTTGAGACTCATGACCCTCTTCGACTAAAGCGACTCATTGGGTCTCAAGGGTCGCTTTTTCACAACAGTTTCTTCAGTCTCATTGAGTCGCTTGAGTCGAAGAGGATCAAGAGTCTTAGTGAGTCGCTTGAGACTCATGACCGTTTTCGACCCAAGAGACTCATCGGGTCGCAAGGGTCGCTTGAGTCGCATGGGTTGCTTGAGTTACAACGGTTGCTTGAGTGGTATGGGTCACTTGAGTCGCATGGGTTGCTTGATTCGCATGGGTTGCTTGAGTCGCATGGGTCGCTTTAAGTCGCAAGGGTCGCTTGCCTCGCAAGGGTCGCTAAGGTCGCTTGAGTCGGTACAAGTCAAATGTATTCTTAATTGGTCATTTTCGAGGTGTCACCAAAACCAAATTAACTTTATGAATTCAAGCACATGGACAGAATGCCAAAGATCACGACAAAGTGTTGTCCTCACGAGACAATAAAGAAGTTGAAAAGAATCTTAGATGAATATGAGTTGCATTACTTAACCAAGGAGTCATAATTTAGGTATATATTTCGTTTCTAATGTAACTCCATCTTGACGAAGGTTCAAATGTCTGTCCTATTAACTCATTATGTGATTGTATGAGACAACAAGGATTTAGGTTCGTCTAAACGGTTTTTCCATTCGATAATATATAGTAGAGCATGCACTAATTATCGGATTGAACTGCGGATCCTATCCCAAGAGATAGGAGTCCAAAAGGGGTGATACATTCAGGCTGAAGAATTTCGACCATGGAAATGTGATCGTCGCACAAGTGAGTGAAAATATAGTGCAAGCTAAGAATTCCACCTAACGGAGAAAAGTTGGCAACTTTGATGTTGTTGTGGCAAGTTCTGGATACAAGCCTTCATCAAACAATTATATCAGCCATGATCTTATTGATATGGTTGTTGACTTGGAATTTTGTGAAGGCTTTGTATGGGGGCTTTACACATTCGAGAAGCTTGTGGATACTTGCCACAAGCACATCAGCGGGAAAACACAGAAACCAAAATGGCATTGTGGCAGTTTCATGATCTTACTAATGGTAAGTTGTATATATTATTCGAATAACATAAATGTTTTTGAACTTTTTGTATTTTTATCATCTTGTTTAATTGTTTCAGTTACTTCCATTCGAAACCACCTTTTGTTTAGGCGAAAACGGATGGTATGTTGATGTTATTGATGTTGATCCATCATGCCCAAGGATGTGCAAGAAGAGGGTTAAATTCAATTTTGACCCGAAGTATGTAGACATGATGAGGCATATAAGAGATTCTAAGGTAACAGATATACAAGGGTCATGAAGGTCACAAGGGTCAAAATGGTTATTTATTGTTTTTGCAGGATATTCGAAGTATTCTTCGTGTTGAACATGACGGGGAAGTTTTACTTTTTTATCTAGAGGATTACGAGGAGTGAAATGACCCTGATGTTCAGTTATGGATCAAATATCTACATAGAAATCCAAAAAATATTTGTTGGGAGGACATCTGTAAGTAAGAATTGCTGACGCGAAAAACAGCTCTTGATGATAACCAAAAGATGAAAGAAAAGGGGACTACGAGGAAGAAGAGCATGGGTGAAAAAGCAATAGAAACTGTAGATGTTCCACCCATATCTAAAGTTAATGAAGAGCAAGGATATGTAGGTGATGTTGAAGCTAATGAAGAAGGAGAATATGATACTGAAGCTGAAGTTGAAGGAGAAGAAGTTGCAATCCCTTTGATACTGTAGCAAAAATTAATAAAGGAAATAAAGAAGTTAGAGAAAGAATTATCAATACCATAAGAGACCTTCTAAGGGATGTCGGGTTTCATTTACCTAATTAAAATCAAAGGCAACAAATCTTGGAGGTGCTGACAAGGCAGGAAAGACTAGAGGCCAAAAAGCGGCAAAATCAAAGTATGCAGAGAAAGATGCGACCACTGGACACCAATCTTTCGGCACTCTGAGAGATGATGATTCTGAATTTATTCGACGTCCCAATGTCAAGAGAATAGCCAAGCAAAGAGTCGGTGGAATCAGAGGCTGAAAATGACTCTTGAGATGGCTTAAAAGAGGATGTGACAAACATTTCAAGATTAATTGACAATATTACATCTGTCGCCAACATTTCTCTAATTGAATACATTTCTGAAGAAGATCCTCCAGTGGTTGCTCCTATCAAAGTTCCACCAAGTACGTAATATTGAGTCACAATGGTCATTTGAGTCAAAAGGTCGCATAGGTCGTATGAGTCACAAAAGATCGTATGAGTCGCATGGGCCACAAAGGTAGAATGGGTCGCTTAGTTCGCATGGGTCACATAGGTCGCATATGTTGCAAGGGTTGCATATGTCCCATGGGTCGCATTTCTAGCAGATGTCGCATGGCTCGCATCAATGTCACGAAGGATGAGTCTAATGAATCTAGTAATTTTTATGAAGATGCTACCGTTGGTGTTCCTAACGAGGTTCCTGCCAAGGGTATTCTAATGGTTCTTGTCGAAGATGTTGCCGCTGATGTTGGAGTTGTGGAACTCCAGAAATTCAAATCAAAGAGATCGAAGTTCCACCAATTAAGTAATATTGAGTCACAAAGGTCATTTGAGTCAAAAGGTCACATGGGTAGCATGGGTCAGAAAAGGTCGCATGTGTCACATGGGTCACAAAGGTTGCATGCGTCACATGAGTCTCATGGGTCACAAATGCCGCATGGGTCGCTTGGTTCGCATGGGTTACAAGGGTCACATATGTCCCATGGGTCACATATGTAGCAGATATCGCATGGGTCGCATCAATGTCACAACGATGAGTCTAATGAATGACGCATTTTTTATGCAAATGTTGTTGTTGGTGTTCCTGACGAGGTTCCTATAGAGGATACTCCAGTGGGTCGTGTCGAAGAGGTTGCCGTTGATGTTGGTATTGAGGGAACTCCAGAAGTTCCAGTCAAAGAGGTCGAAGTTCCACCAAGTAAGTAATATTGAGTCACAAAGGTCATTTGAGTCACAAAGTTCGCATGGGACACAAATGTCGCAAGGGTCGCATGGGTGCTATATGTTGCAAGGGTCGCATATGTCCCATGGGTCACATATTTCCAAGGGTCACATAGGTCATATATGTCCCATGGGTCGCATAGTTCGCAAGGGTCGCATGGACCGCATATGTCGCATGGGTCGCATCGGTCACAAAGATTATCAATTTTATGAAGGATGAGTCTAATGAATGAAGTGATTTTTATGCAGATGATAGAGCTCCATCGGATGAGTGTGATAGTCCAACGGTAATTAAATGAAAGTTAAGACCATCGAAGGCAAGACACGATCCATATATTGAACCTCCGTCGACTGAGCCACCAATGAAAAGACCAAAAATAGTTGGAGAACAAAATCCACTTGGTGGACCAACAACAAGGGCAGCGAGAGAAAGGGGGAGAGGGCAAGGGCGAGGGCAAGGGAGACGACGAGGGAAAGTTGTTGTTGCATAATAACCTGCAGAAGAGGTGATTCAAGAAGCTCCAGAAAAGATGGTTCAAGAACCTGAAAGGAACCGACATTTTGTGTGGAAGCCTAAGGGATTGGAATAGGGCAACATAACCTGATAGCCTTCATTCATTGATGCTAGAGGTCCACAGTTGACTAATCTATATAAATTTATGATGAAAATCGCCAAGAGCGTTGGTGGAAATCTGATATAGACTATCCGAGGGCTAGAGTTTTGGGAGATCATGTTGAAGGATGATGTATGACTTTATGATGATGTAAGTTTTTTTAACCCTCGGTCACGAAAGTGACAAAGGTCATAGAGGTCATTTTGGTTCATATGTATTCATGTGTGTCAATTTTTTTTTTTTTTTGCAACAATTGGATGAGGCATTGTTTGGGCTGCATAATCGCATCAAGAGATACTCATCATGATATGTGTCAAAGAATTATTACATTTTTTATATTGCTTTCATGTACTCACTCGCGATGTGGATGTATGAGGGCATGGAAGAATTTTTCGATATTCTTATTAGTTATTTAATGGGCATCTATCCATTTTGAGATAAGTTGAAAACATTAGAGGAGTACGATGGCATGCTCTCGATCGTAAACATTCCATCACCTGAAAATCAACATATGCCTTGTCATTGGGTAGCCATGAAAGTAGATTTGAAAACCCGATCCATCACGATATAGTACTACCAGAGAAGGTTGAAGGAGTCACATATCGATCCGGTGATGGAGATTATACGAACAGCTTTACCAAGATGTTCTGAGTCGGAGGGTTTCATTCCTTTACTTCCGGAAAAGATAAATGGAAGTACAACTATTATGAAGGTCTGTCACATAACAAAACCTCGAATGACTATGGCGCCTTCAAATACTTAGAAGCTTTTCTAGCCTGATATTAGGAGAAGTTCCCTAAAATTTGTGACGCCTTAGTTGCTTTCATGCGTGAGAAGATTTTTGTTGGTGTGTTTTCGAATGGAAGAATTATCGATGTACCCCAAGACCAACGTCTCCCATCATCTCATCCTTGAACTTGATTCATATTATTTGTAAATAACTTGATATTTTTTTAATTTGATTCATATTTTTTAACTTGATTACAATATTATTATAACTTGATTACTAGATTTTTTTTTTAACTTGATTCATATTTGTTTGAATTCGATTCGCATAGGTCGTAGGGGTTGCAAGAGTCGTTTAGGTTAGGTTGCATATGTCGAAATGGTGTTAAGGGTTACAGGGGTCGCATGGGTCACAAGGTCGCGAAGGTTGGGTCGCATATGTTGAAAGGGTGGCAAGGGTCGCATGGTCACAAGGATCACATAGGTTGGGTTGCATCAGTCGCATATGTTGGCGTATGTTGTTTCATATATGTCGAAAGGGTAGCAAGGGTCACAGGGGTCGCATGGGTCACAATGGTCACGTATATGGAGTTGCATATGTTCAAAGGGTGGCAAGGGGTCACATATGTTGAAAGGGTGGCAAGGGTCACATGGGTCACATATGTTGAAAGGGTGGAAAGGGTCAGAACGGAATGAAATACTGATGATCATAATAATAGTAAATCCACAATAATAATACCAACATCAAGTTCAAGTTCAAGGAAATAAACCCCAAACAATAATTAGTGAAATAAGATAATGTTGTTGTTAGACCCTGTTGGGGGGAGTATTGAGGCACAGGTGTTGCTCCATTGGAGACCAGTTCGAATGTGAGGGAACATCCCTTGTTTTGTTCATTTTCATGATAAAACTTTCTCCAACCCCCCCCCCATCAATATTATATTACATCGTCTACCGATAAGACCGTCCAACCTCCGAAATCCTATCGGATGGTTCTGCATCATCGCCCAAGTTACATCAGTAAAAATGATTTAAAATCGATCAAATAACCAAAGTGATATATGATGAATCAGTTTGAGATCACTTACCAATGCATCTACGGCCAAATTTGAATGTGTGATGGTTGCCGTGAAATATGTCTGAGTAGAAGAATATGACCCTGCTTCTGCGTTTGATGATGATGATGATGCAAATTACAGATTACACATATCGTCTCCAAAACCGGTGACGTGAAAAGCCATTTTACCTTTGTGACAAAAAAATACGAAATCTCCAATACGAAAATGATGGTCCTTGGAGAAATCTTTACATCTATCAGTGAATCTGGAGCCATCCAACTTGACTTCTCATGTTTTGTAAAATACATCCGATCTAAATAAAACATTTTCAATGTCAAACTAATTTATGTCAATTAAGGGTCGCATGGGTCGCATGGGTCACTTGGTCGCATATATGGGTCAATAGATGTGAACTCGACGAATTTATAGATTTATAAGGATAAAAAGGACATAAACCAATCAAAATAAGACATTTTTACATAGTAGTCCTTTTTCACATAGTTAGAACAATAGATGCGAATATATGTGTATAATGAATTCATGTGTTTAAATATAGATTTATTTATAATGATTGAAAAAGGTTACAAAGTCACAGAGACTACAAAAAGGAAAAAAAAAGGTCTCAAAAGATCACAAAGTTTGCGAAGGTGAAAAATTTCATAATTCAAGAATGACTCTACACCATCGCCTAGGTCACCTGCAACTCGTGAGTAACTGCATAGAGACAGAGTCCGCCGATTACCAAGACATTGGTAACATAGAAACAGTACAATGTCTTGCGTTTACCATGTGACCTTCGTGACGAATTCACAAATATTTTTCATAGAATTTTGGGTTAAAGAAGTAAACTAAGAGAGGAAAGCGATTGGATGCTCTCGATTCAATCTCAAATGGGTAGGATGGTAAGACTAAGAGAACTTGATGAACCTTTTAATAGTAGAGAGATGGATGGATAGATAAGAATGTATCATAGACACACGTATTAGAAAAACAAATATAGTTGGTCACATGGGTCACATGGGTTGGACGACAGAAGTCTGACATTGAAACGACGAGTCACAAGGGTCAAATGGGTAGGAAGGGTCACATGGATCGCATGGGTGGCATGGGTTTTTCTAATTTATTCCAATTGAGGTCAACCAAGGGTCATATCGGTTCACATGAGTGTGATGAGTTCTCGTTTATGCATTGTCTAAATTATTCCAATTGAGGATCACCCAAGGGTTGCAAGGGTGGCATGAGTCGGATGGGTTCCCGTTTAAATAAATATGTATTTTTCTAATTTATTTCAATTATGGGTCGCAAAATGGTAGCAAGGGTGGCATGATTCAGATGGGTTCCCGTTTAAATAAATATGTGTCGTTCTAATTTATTCCAATTGAGGGTCGCAAGGGTGGAATGAATCGGATGGGTTCCCGTTTATGTATCGTTCTAATTTATTCCAATTGAGGATCACACAAGGTTCATATTGGATGGCATGAGTCGGATGGGTTCCCGTTTATACATTTTTCTAATTTATTCCAATTAAGGGTTGCACAAGGGTCAGATTAGTGATGTCAAAGTGGGTTGGGTTTAATGGGTTAACCCAACCCAACCCATCTAAAATGAAAATGGGTTTTGGTTAAATGGGCTTAATGGGTTTTAAACTCATTTATACTCATTTTAATGGGTTAAACCCATTTAACCCATGAGCCCATTTATATTGTTATCAGATTCAACTTTAAACCCATTTAACTCGATTTCACTCAATTTCCCCCGATTTCACGTAATTACTCGATTTCACCTACTTTCAACCATATTTCACCCAATTTTAACTCGATTTCACCCAATTTTAACCCGACTTCACCTAATTTTAACTCAATTTCACCGAATCTCAACCCAATTTTAAACTATTCCACCCAATTTTAGCTTGATTTCATCGATTTTTAACCCGATTTCACCCAATTTTAACTCGATTTCATCCAATTTCAACGGATTTCAAATTTAGTTCACCCAATTTTAACCCGATTTCTACTCGATTCCTTCACATTTTACTGAATTTCAACCTAATTTCATCCAATTTTGACTCAATATCACCCAATTTTAACTCAATTTCATCCAATTTAACCGGATTTCAAATTTAGCTTACCTAACTTTAACTCGATTTCATCACATTTCACCGAATTTCAACCCGATTTCATCTAATTTTGTCTCAATTTCACCCAATTTTAACTCGATTTCATCCAATTTCACCGGATTTCAAATTTAGCTCACCTAATTTTAACCCAATTTTAACTCGATTTCATCACATTTCACCGAATTTCAACCCGATTTCATCTAATTTTGTCTCAATTTCACCCAATTTTAACTCGATTTCATCAAATTTCACCGGATTTCAAATTTATTTCACCCAATTTTAACCCGATTTCACCTAATTTTAACTCAATTTCACCGAATCTCAACCCAATTTTAAACTAATTCCACCCAATTTTAGCTTGA
>CM071865.1:35121147-35145409 GCA_036759665.1 Gynandropsis gynandra | reverse complement strand
AAAAATTGACGATTATATCATATGTTTTTAATATATATCAAGAATTTTATTTTATAAATTTTATTTTCATTAATTATCAATTAATTTATTTTTATAAATAATTATTTTGAATATTGAAACATCAATAATAATATTTAATGTATATAAATATATATATTTATAATGTTAAATGATAAAAATATATTTACAAAATATTATTTATATAAATAAACCCATTTAACCCGTATAACACGTTTAACCCGACCCATATAACCCGTTATTAAATGGGTCGGGTTAAACCCAACCCATTTACACCACAAAACCCATTTAAGTTTAATGGGTTGGGCACAACCCAACCCATTGACATCCCTAGGTCAGATTGGGTGGCATGAGTGGGAAGGGTTATCGTTTATGCGTAGTTCTAATTTATTTCAATTGAGGGTCGCACAAGGGTCATATTGGATCACATGAGTCGGATGGTTCTCATTTATGCATCGTTCTAATTTATTCCAATTGAGGGTTGCACATGGGTCATATGAGGTCGCATGAGTCGGATGGATTCCTGGTTATGTATCGTTCTAATTCATTCCAATTGAGGGTCACACAAGGGTCATATTGGGTCGCATGAGACAAATGGGTTCCCATTTAAACTTGATTCATTCTTCTTGATGCCAATTGAGGGTCAACGAATTTATGGATTTGTAAGGATGAAAGGACGGAAACAACTTTATAAATTTCATATAATTACTAGTAATATATGCAAAATAAGATTTTCAACATTTAGATATGAATTTATTTTTAATGATTGAAAAAAGTCACAAAGGTTACAAAAAGGGGATGAAAAAGAAGGTTACAAAAGGTCTCAAAGGTCACATTTGTAGAGTATAAAGACACATCGGAGAGACACATCGCATACAGCTGAGGTTACTCAGCCCCATCTCCGACGTTACTCGTGTGTGACTCAACACCATCTCCAAGTTCACCTGCAACCCTGACCTTAAGTAGCACGAATATAGTATGATATCTAAGTCTGCCGATTACCAAGACCATAAGTAATGCAGACATAAAACAATGTCCTCAATCCACGTTGTAAGGTTTTGTGTGTGACTGCATAGAGATCGAGTCCACCAATTACCAAGACTTTGAGTAAAACAGAGATAGCATGATGCCCTATGTCCACCATGTGACCTTCGTGACGAAGGTCACAACGGTCATAAAGATTTTTCAGAGAATTTGGGGTTAGAGACGTAGATGAAGAGAGGAGAGAGATGGGATTCTCCCGATTCAATCTCATCTCAAATGGGTGAGATGGTGAGACTTAGAGAACTTGATGAACCTTTTAATATAGGGGTAACAGAGATGGATGGACACAGTGTGTCGTAGACACATGTATTAAGAAAAGCATTGTTGGCATTCAAAAAAGGGCATAGCCAGCATTCAAAAAGACAGGAGTGTGACATCGAAACGACAAGTTGCAAGGATCGCATGGGTCACATCGGTCCCATGAGTCGGAAGGGTCATATGGGTTGCATGGGTCCCATGGGTCGAAAGGGTCGCAAGAGTCGCATATGTCAAAAGGGTCGCAAGGGTCGCATGGGTCGCAAAGGTCACATGGGTCGCTTGAGGCACAAAGGTCACAATAGTCTTTAAATGTCAATGAGGAAAAATATATACAAACTTGAAGAATTTATCGAATTATAAGGATGAAATTCACCAAGGCTTAGTCAAAATAATACAAATAATATAATATTACAAACTAATAATACAAATAATATAATATTATAAACTAACAAACCTTTATTTTTTGAGTTGACATTGTCTGGTTTGTCACGCTCCGAACAGTGGCAGTGATGCTCGCATTTGAACCCGTTTGTCTCGACAAAGATGGGGTTTTTCTCCCACTCTCACTGGGTCCAAGATAACGATTCTCTTTAGGCCTCCCACTTTTCCTTTTTTTTCAGCCAATATAGGAGGTAGAACCGTAACTTCAAAATATCGAGGAGAAATGTTCCAATCACTGCAATCAAGAACCGGATACACGGTTTCTCAGTAATCCAAACGCCATGTCTCCCGGAGGTAGTATGTTGAACATAGTTCTCATATCTTTTGACCATTACCAACCTTATGTCAAGCTGCAATTGTGTGACTGATGGATACTTATCGACATCAAACACTTTGCAGTCGCACTTTTTTTTAAGACTCACTACAAATCTTCTACCCATCTCATTACTCACCTCATACTCATCACTCAGCCTATTCAATCAATAACCTCATGGTTGGATGTCTGTTCGAATCGTTCATGTAACATTTTTCAACATTAGGTGTTAACTTTTGAGAATCATCACCAGTAGATGCTTCAAACCTATACCTATTGAACCATTACACTGTCTTTCCCAAACAAATATCTAAAAGCGCTAGGATCGAAAACTTTTTTGATGTCTTCAATGTTGAATTTATTGACTCGGTCCCATTAGTGGTTAATAAGTTGTACCTTTCATCCTTAAATTTGTATCTTGACCACTTAACGGGATTTAAGTTTCTCTTTCTCCAAATAATTTACAACATTAGGATACCTGCACAAAGGTCACAAAGGTCAAAATGGTCACAAAGGTCACAACAATCACAAAAGTCACAAAGATCATATTTGTACCTGGCCTTCAAATCATTAAATAGCACTTCAAATTCGTTTATTGTGTATGTTTCTGGACATTTGAAGAACATGTTCGCCACAATATCACCCTTTGAACTCTTTCAACCTTGGCTTTTATTGATGTAGCTCTTTATGTTTTGCGATATATGACGTACACAAAAATCATGATCAGCTTGTTTGTACATTTGTTTGACTGCTTTTATAAAGTTGTTATGGCGATCAGATATCATAATGGCATCACTTCTATCTAGTATCACATCTTTCAACCTTGACATAAACCACATCCATGATTCGTCCTCTCTCTGTCGACTATTCCCCAAGCAAGAGGATATTGGTGATGTTTACCATCTTGCGCGGTTGCCACGATTAATGCTCCCCTGTACACTCATGTTAGAAATATGGCATCCACAACAACCACTTTACGCATGTATTTCATCCTTTTTTTCCACTCCGATAGTCATAAAAAGATATTGAAGCTTTTCCTATCACCGTCCAGCTGAAGATTTGTGGCAGCTTCGAGATTTGTTTCTGAAAACATGTGCAACCACCCTAGAAGCCTCCTATAATATTAAAAGTCATCGCCATGGATCTCCTTTTGAGCACTGCATTTGCCTCTTAATGCCACCAAAATACAATACATTGGCATTGTACTTTTCTTTTACACGAATCTTCAATTATTTTGTTGGAGGTATTTCATATTTTCAGCATATTCCTCATTCAAAGAATTCTTAACCAATTGTGTTGTACCCTTTGTAGCTTCTGTCGATTTAGATACATGTGAACACTTATCAATGGGATAGTGTGTTCTCACACTAAACCATTTGGAATTCGGGATTACGGCCATGTGTGATTTCCATTTACAACCACTTCCACCAACTTGCATCGTACTTCCCACAGCTTCAAATCAGAACTCAATATTTTATATCTAAACAAGCTTCAAGTGAACCCTTGTTATCCAACTCTTGCCCAATTTTAAATTGCAATCCATCTCCGAACTCGAAGAATGAAAATTGATTGTTTGCCTTCTCGTAAACTACCATTTCCTAATCATTCTCACAATTACCATTCTTATGCTCTGTTGACACATCATTATGAACTTTATTATTTCCACAAAAATTCATCAACTACCACATTCATAGCACAACCACCACCTTCTCTAAATCCGATGGTATGTTCACTATCAAAATTATTCGAATCCAAAATATTTACTATTTCTGTCGGATTACTCCCAACTCTACTTTTGTTATTTGAACCTACAATAACACAATCATCATAATCTACAACACATCCATCCTCACCTTCTCTAGCAATACTTCCAAAAGTAGGAATTAAATGTTCAACTTCCCTCTCAATTTTCATTTCACACTTCACACTTGCCGATTATATCTCCATATACAGCAATGGTCGAATTCCTCTTATGCGGTCAAACATATAACAAATAAGATGCTTGTCATTCATTATATATGTCGGCTTACTATTTTTATAAATATTAGGAAAATAGCTTAACTTCAACTTTGTTGTATTTTTTCCGCCATCATCTCTGCGCATAACTCATCAATAAGTTGCTGGTATGTTAGACTAATCGGAGGACAATAGAAAAATACTGTTTGGTTTTCTTGAACTCTAACAACCCATTCAGATTCTCCATTTATGTTTTTTCTCATTTACCATCATACAAAAAATAAATTAGTGTGATTTTCTCATCCACTGAATCCATTACACCTGTAACAAAACATAAAAAGAGGGTAAATTTTGTGACCCACTATGACCATTTGTTTAAATTTCCATATGACTCTGTGACCCAGTGCGACCGTGCAACTCGATGAGACTTTATGATTCAATGGGACTTTATGACCCATTGCGACCATGTGTTTCAATATGACTCTATGATTCAGTGCGACCGTGCGAATCGATGAGACTTTGTGACCCATTGTGAGTATGTGACCTAGAGCGACCATGTGTTTCAATATGACTCTATGAACCAGTACGACTGTGCAACTCGATGAGACTCTGTGACCTAGTATTACTCGATGAGACTTTGTGTTCCACTGTGACCATGTGTTTCAATATGACTCTTTAACGTAGTGCGACCGTATGACTCATCAGGACTATGTGACCGACTGCGACCATGTGTTTCAAGATTACTTTGTGACCCAGTGTGACCATGCGACTCGATAAAACTCTATGACCCAGTGCAACCGTGCGACTCGATGAGACTGCGACCTAGTGCGACCGTGCGACTCGGTGAGACTCTGTGTCCCATTGCGACCACATGTTTCACTATGACTCTATGACCTAGTACGACCGTGCGGCTCGATGAGACTCTATGACCCACTACAACCATGTGTTTCAATATGACTCTGTGACCCAGTGCGACCGTGCGACTCGAAAAGACTGTCACTCATTGCGATCATTTGACATTTCAATAAATATGACTCGTTTTAACTAAATCAATATAAGACCATTTTGAAAAGGAAGAATTGAATTTACATATATTACTCACTACTCACTCCTGTTATCCAAATCACAAAAGAAACACCAAAAACACAAAAGAAACACAAAAAAGACTCACTATACATACTTGGTTTTTCTGCGGAACATGCTTAAATGCAAGCTTTTTGTTGACAACAAATGATTTCAATCTATTCAGACGAATTTGATGACGATTTTAAGCTACTCGCGGTGATTTTGATGTCGATTTCAAGCTAATCACGTCGAATCTGATGTGGTGTAAAGAACAGTAATTTCGCACCACATGAGATAGGAAAATCGAGGTGCTTTGGAGGACAGAGAAAAACGGTCGATTAAACACGAGCAATATGAGGTTATTAATATTTTAAAGGTAGATTTTAAGTGAAGTTTTTTTTTAGAGAAGGGTAGGATTGAAGTCCTAATAGCAGTTCAAGTGTATTTTTTAAGTTGACCCGATAATTAAAGTATTATTGTAAAGTCATTGATAAATTTATAAATAAATATATGACATAATAGTTTATTCGTTTGAAATTTCAAAATTATTTTGAGATTTTTCGAGAAATCATAATTAAAAATCATTTGCTCAGTTGTTGGTAGAGGAGGACTTGGAACTGTATGAAGGAAAGGTTGAGGAACGTCCCAACAAAGCTCTTCAACCGAGAATGCCTCAGCAGAATAGCTTCAAGTATTGGTGAGCATCTGTATTTGGATCCAGCAACTAACTCCAAAGAAAACCTTCACATAGCACGGATTGATGTCGAGGTGAACTTGCGGGTTGATCCTCCAAAGAAGCTGGTTTTAGGATATGAGTCTGGTGAGGAGATTTCGATAGATGTTCTTTACGAATGGTTGTCGCCTTATTGTAGTCTTGGTCACCAGCGAGGACACTCGGTGAGATCCTGCATTGTTAGTGAGCCTCCCCAAAAAATGATCTTGGCATGACAATAGATAAATGGGTGGTTAAGGATAGCCAGATATCAGAGAAGGCTCCTCATGGTCAACAATCGCAGCCGAATACGGTGGTTCAAACCCTACCATCTGTATTTGTAGTTGATGTTCCTCTTTTAGAAGAGACTGGAGTCGCTCTGATTCTTGAAGATAATGAAGAGAACGTCAAAGTTAATCAACCATAGACTAGAACTCCTGTAGCATGCCCTTCCTCAAATATTGATGGGACTGTTGACGTTTCAAAAGATGATCAGGATATTTTGGAAGAGACAACAGTTGAAGTAAGTAGGAAGAATAAACTGAAACATGAAAGACCTTCTGCCTTAGCATCTATTTCCCTAGCAGCCACCGAGTTACCTTTTGTGGAATTTAAATATAGGCAATGTAACCGTATAGTGCTTAAGAAGTACCAGTGTTAACCCTCACCCAGAACCCCATGTTTTTTGGTTGGAATGTTAGAGGCCTAAATGTTCGAAGAAAATGACGGTTATTCAGACAATGGATACGCAACCATAAACCTCTTTTTGGTGCTATTTTAGAGTCTCGGATCAAGAAAATTAATGCTTGTAGGATCAGTTTAGCGTTACCCCAAGGTTAGAATGCTTTGTGTAATCATGATTCGGATGTGGGCGGTAGAATTTGGCTAGTATGTGGGATCCTAGTATTATCCTCTCGGTGTTCCACCAATCTGCTCAGAGTATTATTACCTGTGGGATTTATCACCTTAGCTCGCAGCTTTCATTCACGACAACTTTTGTGTATGCCAAGAATACGAGTTTAGAGCGCAAAGATTTATGGGTTGAACTGTTGGAGTTATCTGTAACGCCCCATCTTAATGCATCTCCTTGGGTAGTCCTGGGGATTTTAATCAGTCTCTCCACCTTGAGGATCACTCAGGTTTCCCCGAAATCTCTCAGATGGTATTAGGGATGGACGAATTCAGAGATTTTCACCAATCTATTGGACTTTTTGAGACCATGTCTAAAAGGAATTGGTAAACGTGGTGGAACAACCAAGAGGAAAACCTAGTGTCCAAGAAAATCGATTGGGCTTTTGTGAATGAAAAATGGTTTGATCTCTTCCCACGAGCTTTTGCGGAGTTCCTTCCTCCTGGATTCTCAGATCACTCTCCTTGTTTCATGAGGATGCCGAATTGTGAAGGACAAGTGAGAAGACCCTTTAAGTTTTTCTCACATGTGACTCTTCATCATGACTTCAAGAAGACAGTGGGTGATAGTTGGTTGTATGGTAGTATAGTGGGTTCAAGATTATTCAAACTTTGCAATGCCCTTAAAAGACTCAAGTACCCTCTCCTTATGTTGAATAAGACTCACTTCAGTCACCTTTCAAAGAGGGTACAAGAAGCGGATCGCGCCTTAAAATCAGCCCAATCAGAGCTCATGTCTAACCTTTCCCCGGAGCTTGCGAGGAGGGAGCATGATTTGAGGAGATAGTGGTTGATTTTGGGTAATGCTAAGGAGAGATTCTTTCAACAGAAATCTCGTGTTAAATGGTTGAAGTTAGGGGACAAAAATACGTCTTACTTTCACAAGGCAAAGAAACAGCGTGTTTCCCGCAATACAATCTACTTCTTGGTCGACGAGTTTGGGAATAGACTATCAAAGCTTGCTCATATCAAAGACCATGTTGTTTGGTTCTTTTCAGACTTATTAGGCTCAGATTCTGTCATTTCAATGTTTAGTTGAAGAGCACAAAAGAATTCTGACTTTTAGATGCTCAGAGTTGCAAATTGCATCTCTCTCTCGTACGATCACAAACCAGGAAATCAAAGATGTTTTGTTTGCTATGCCAGATAACAAAAGCCCGGGACCAGATGGTTTCACTAAAGAGTTCGTTATTGCAGCAGTACAGGAATTTTTTGTGAAGGGCATAATGTTAAGGGAAATTACACTCATTCCAAAGTTCAATAAAGCTGAGCAACTTGGAGATTGTCGACTCATTAGCTCCTGCAACTTTATATACAAGGTAATTTCCAAAGTCCTTCCTAATCGCCTAAAGTGCATCCTCCCCTACTATGTGTCTCCTAACCAGGCAGGATTTCAAAGAGTTCGTCTTCTGATTGAAAATGTTCTTGTGGCTATTGAGATGATAAGGGAATACGACAAGATGAATTTTTCAAAAAGTGTTCTCCTTAAGATTGATATTCGCAAGGCTTTTGACTCAGTGGGCTGGGTTTTTATACTGAATGTTCTAATTGCAATGAGTATCCCAGAAAAGTTTATCCAGTGGATCAAAGAATGTATTTGCAGGACAAGATTCTCAATATCTGTTAATGGTGAGCTAGTTGGTTGTTTCAAAGGGAAAAAAGGGTTGAGACAGGGTGATCCCGTCTCACCCTATCTATTCATTCTATCCATGGAAGTTCTATCATCTTTGTTGTATAAGACTGCGATTGCGGGAACATTTGACCTACACCCGAGGTGCCAACAACCTGTCCTCACCCATATTTCCTTCGCTGATGACCTCCTCATCTTCTCAAAAGACAACAGTAGATCTATCACATCAATTCTGCAAGTGTTAGATTCCTTCCAAGGTCTCTCTAGGCTTGAAATAAACCATAACAAGTCGGATCTAGTTATTGGAAGGTTTATGCGTGCTGAAGCTAAGCTATTTGCACAGGAATTTGGTCTACATTTGAGCTTCATTCCCTTGAGATATTTGGGATTGCCTCTCAGCTCCCATAAAACTTTCAAAACAGGATTTTTTACCTCTTTTGGATAAGATTAGGGCAAAGATAACATCCTGGTTTTCTAAATCCTTGTCTTATGGTGGCAAAATTCAACTTATCTCCTCGGTGGTCTATAGAATGGTCCACTCATGGAGCCAAGTTTTTCCACTGCCCAAGAGCCTTCTTAAGGACATAGATAAATTATGCTCATCGTTTCTTTGGGGTTTAAACTCTCGTGCTTCAGTGAACGCTAGAATCTCTTGGTTAGACATTTGTAAGCCCAAAAAAGAGGGAGGTTTAGGGCTACGAAGGTTGGAAGATTTCAACAAGATTTTTCGGCTTAAGTTGATTTGGTTGCTCCTTTGTAAGTCGGGATCTTTATGGGTGGCATGGATGAATCATAATATTCTCAAGAGGATAGGGTTTTGGGGGGTCTTGGTCTCGCCACGAATGTCATGGAGTACTTGTAGACTCCTATCCTTACGCCATGAAGCAAGCACCTTTGTTTGTTGTGTTTTAGGCAATGGTGAGAAGTGCTCTTTCTGATGGGATAATAGGACAGGTCTTGGTTCGTTGATCGATCTCATTGGCAATGAAGGCCCGAGGATGCTTCGGATTCCTTTTTGTGCGAGGGTTATTGAGGCTGTTTTCGAAGGGAATTGGCAACTCCCGGGTGCTAGAAGTAGTGAAGTAGAAGAAGCTCTTATCCGTTTTCTTCTATTATACCGTCGTCAGTTGATAAAGGGGAGGACATCTTTTTATGGAAAGCATCACCATCTAGCTTCGAACTCGTGTTCAAGTCGAACAAGACTTGGAATCTGATTCGGATAGCTAGCCCATTCCTCTGTTGGATCAATGAGACATGGTTCAAGCAAGCGCTTCCTAGATTTACCTTCACGCATTGGACTGCAATGTGGTCTTCTCTCCCTACGAGAGATCGATTAGCTCGATGGGGTGTTCCATGTGACTTGAGTTGCTTCCTGTGTTAAACAGAAAATGAGTCTCACCTCCATCTATTTTTCTCTTGCCAATACAGTAGAGATGTTCTAACTCACTTCACAGAGACAAGGTGGCCGGATCTCTCTACGGATTTGCATGGTATTAGTCATTGGTTAGCATAAATAGTGATCCCATCGGATGAGTTTATTGTATTAAGAATCTTGGTACAAGCAATTGTCTACTTCATTTGGCAGCATTTGGAAGCAGAGGAACATTCGATTATTCCACACCGGTGCATCTTCGGTCTTGGAGGCTCGAGTTCAAGTTGATCGGTTAGTGCGTGATCATATCCTTTCCTTAAAGGAGCTGATTCCAGAGCAGTCCAATATTAGTTTATCTATCTGGCATTCTATTTTGGTGTAGTTCTTGATCATTAACTGTGTGAGAATATTTTTGTTGTTTGTCTTTTATTTTGTGTTCGTGGGTTCATGGGGTTCTGATTTTTTACCTTTAGTGAGGGTTTTGTCTTTAAAGCCTCTGCCTATGCAAGGCTCTATGGTGTAATAAACTGATTCTTCTTTATTTCATAATTAACATTTAAAAAAAAAACCTTCGTGATGGTTACAGAGTTGCAGTGAATGTCTTGAAAAGTTCAAAAGGAAATGGTGAAGAGTTCATAAACAAAAGTTGTGAGCATGAGGAAAACATCTCATGTCAACATTGTTTCTTTACTTGGATTCTGCTATGATGGGTCAAAAAGAGCAATCAAATATGAATTTTTGGAAAATGGGTCTCTGGATAAGTGATCACAATAGGAAAGGATTCAACAAATGCTACTAACTGGAGAACACTATACCAAATTTCACTTGGCATTGCCCGTGGTCTCGAGTACTTACATTACGGCTGCAAAACCTTGTGCATTTCAACATAAAAGCCCAAAACGTCCTTTTGAATACGAATCTTCATCCAAATGTTTCTGATTTTGGCCTTTCTAAACTCTGTGAGAAGAAAGATAGTTTTATGTCAATGGTAGAGATAAGAGGGACTGTAGGGTACATTGCCCTTGAGGTGTTCTCAAGAATGTATAGAAGTGTATCTCACAAATCAGATGTGTATAGCTACGGAATGCTTGTTCTTGAGATGATAGGAGTAAAAAATGTTCATCTTTTGGTGGGAACTGTGTTATTCATGATGATATTCAGCTTTGCTGCAAGGAGGTTTCGCCACCAAGATTCGATTGTCGTCAGATGAATTCTTCCGCCGGTAAGTTTCTAATTCTAACACACTCTATCTTTTCCCTTAGCCAGTGAATGTGTATGCTCATTATTTCATCTCCAATAGTAACGTTGTAAACATTCTTCTTCTTCTTCTGCGTCTTCGTCTCAGGGTCCGACTGGTGGAAACGCAGCGTTTGTGTTTGCGCTTGGCGGCGTTTACGCTTGCGTTTGGTGGCGTTTTGTTTCATTTTGTCTGAATGGTGAAAACGTTGCATTTGCGGACGACTGCGACTAGAAGCGAATGATAGAAAACTGTTCCGCTTGCGTTTTGAGTAAAATTACCAAAATAGACAATTGTTAATAAAATTTTCTATTTATATACTTTTTATATTTATGATTAACATTATAATAGAAACTTAAAATAATTTTATCAAAACATATATATATACAAAAATATTTATATATGTATAATAAACATATATATATTTATATATATACACACAAACATATATATATATTATAATTTTAATAATTTTATCAAATATCTTCATATATATATATATATATACACAAACATATTTATATATATTTACGATACAATGAAGATCCCAAAATCTACAGAGCAACCTTGTCCGAGATTCCATTTCATTACGAAGAAACATGATTGAAGATGCAACAAAATCCAAAACACAAGGCTATGCTACATCATTGTATTAGTCATTACACATGGATGAAAATTGTTGGTAATGATTATACGCACCTTTTGCAGCCACTTTAGCAGCTCTTGGAGCTTCTTGAAGGGCTCGCCTCTCGGCTTTCGTGGTTTTATCCTTCAATGCTTTCAAATTCCTCTCTCGTTCACTATGCACCTCCATTCGACTTGACTTATCTGCAACAAAAAAGTACCATGATTCCTTAATATTCCACATCGAAATCACCAGTTTCGGAGCTCAATTACCCACACAAACAAACAAATCTACCGAATGGATTGCTCGTTTACATTTGCACTTCCATTGCCATTTCCATTGGTGTTTTCCTTGATATTCCCTTTGTGAAGTCCACACTCTTTAGCCTTGGCATCCTCCCACCACCACCTTCCTTCTCTCTCGTGTTACCCTGGCAAAACAGCCCTTGTACATGGCTCACATCCGATTGAGACATACCCTTCTGCGTGTAGGGTGTTTACAGGGACATCCATAGTCCTCAAGAAATTCCAAATATCATTCCCTTGGGCATTGGCCACAGGGTTCCACTTCACCAAACTACCAACACCACCATCCATACCTTCGAAAAGTGGATAGACCTGAACAATGGGAATCTCTGACCTTGTACCTGGAGACTGATCCTTCCTTTGGCATGTGATCCAGGCACGCAAGCCCGTCAGAGCTCGCCTCAAAGGTCTGACCTTTCTCACACGGCAACATTCTTGGTGACCATCTTCATAGAAAGAGAACAAACCTTTGTTCCTAACCAAGGCTTGGACCTCGACCGCATCAGGAAACATGGAGTTCCCGTCGTGGTTAAATCCAACAAATAAGATGAATCACTTATCTGGTACCGATTCTCAGACCCATTTTGGATCAGATTGTTTTTAGAATTAGAATGTTCTCGGTCCACACGTTCATCATCTCTGTCATCCGAATCCCGTGACTCAATCCTCTCGAAACCCGAAACCGAGAACGATAGCATGGTGAAATCAATGGAAATTTCAGCTTTTACCCTAAACCCAGAACGATAATTTCATGGCGAAACCCTAATTTCAGGGCGAGGAGAGGAAGGAAGAGGAGGAAAGAGAGAAAATGACAAGGATATTTTCGTAATTTCATCGGAAACGTGTTAAAACATAACTTGACGCATAAAAAAATTCAGATTTTTAAATCTTGCGTGGCATCTACTTTTCCGTGCGTTTCCACCAGTAACTTTTGATGGCGCCAGAAAACGTAGTCATTGCGTTTGCGTTTCCTGGCGACTCCACCAATCATGCCTTTAGTCTTCGTCTTCATCGTCTCTCAGAATTTCTTCTTCTCCATCAACGTCTATCTCTTTCCATGGTGCTGGGTCCTGCCTTGTGTGACACGCCAATCTCCTGTAACATCATTGATGCTCTGAGAGAGAGATGGAGAGAGAGAGTCTCCAATATCTGTCAAGATCTGGGCCCAAGTCGAAATGGTCAAATCTGCAATTGCCATTACCGCGTTGGCTTTGTTTGTTCGTTAGACTTTTTCCAAGAAACTTCTTGGTTCTTGACTTTGAGGGTCTCTCTTATAGAAAACAAAATAAATTCCGAGAAATTATTTTATAAAATAGACCCACATGAAAACCCAACTTAGAACTTATATTTGTTAGAGAGCTCATTTATCATCTAATTTCATTAAATATACAAATTCAACGTTTCCTGCTACGTCACCTAATTAAAAAAACTGTTTGTAATTTTATCCAAATTGAAGGGAAGAATGTTGATTTAATCTTAGTTAAACTAATGTTATGTTTGTAAGATTTTTATTGAAGATTTCATAGGAGTTATTTTGATCATTACACTTTATTCTCCATATTTGTAGTTATTTTGGTGTTTTTTATTCTCTGCATTTGTAGGTGAATTCTGGTTAGATCTGGAAGCTATAAAAGGAGACCGATGGAACACTTGCAGAATGTTCACTTGGAAAGAAAATGAGAGTAAAAGTCATAATACGAAAGGCTTAATATCATTTGAGTTTTTATTTCATAAATCTAAGTGCAAGTTAGATAAAAGGATATTTGTGAAATATTGTGTTAATGTTTAAGATTTCAGGGAATCTGTTATTAATCTGAAGAATCGTCTGTCAGAAGATTTATTTACAAGTACTGTATTTCAATCAAGGAAAGTACTCGTTGCGGACCAACTGCAACTCAAACAGAGTGAAGTAGTAAATGAATTTGTTACTTTGTGAATAAAGTAAGTTATATTGAAAAAATTTGTATCTTAATGCACTAACAAGTGGTATCGAAGGTGATCACAAAAAACTTCATTCATGTAAGATTTAGGAGAGCAACTATGGATTCATATGGCGTAATCCTTTGGGAAAACATGTAATATCAAATTCATCCAGTTATTAATATTGAAAGGTGCGAATGTGGACTACAAATCGAGGAATTGGTGAAGCAGCTTATAAGGGCATAAAACAAAGATTGAGTTGAAGACGATAATAGATCCAAATGGAAAGTTTATTGAGAAACGTGCTGAAGATTGGACACCTGTTGAGAATTAACGCTCAACTTTTAATGCCAAGGCATTTGCTATTATTTTATTTGTTCGCAAATATGGACGACTTCAAAAGATTCAAAAATAAAATCTACTAAAGATGTATGGAAAAATTGGAAACAATTCACGAAGACATTCCAAGTGTAAAGAAACAATATTGGATATCTTCACTCAAGTAAAGGAAAATAAAATGTGACTCAATCTAGCGGTATAAACACATCAGATCGACATCCAAATCTATAAAGGCACAAGTAATCTATAGTTTTGTATTAGCTGGAATCTCACAAACTTATCTTTCCATGATAAGTACACATCACTACAAAATTAATTAAAAAATAAGAGATCTGATGGAGTGCTATAATTATGGAAAACAATGCCATATTTGTGTTTTTTATTATCAATTGAGGAAGAAATCATTCTCAAGAGGTAAATACTTTAACTTATCTAAAGTTCATATTTCAAAATTTTGGGTAAGAAAAGATTATTTTCGTTGTAGTATTGCTTATACCACAACTAATGATAGTTTTGGACACACATGAAATTTCGATAGTGTTTGTTCTTGATGAGTTCCTCCTTGAATCAACACTCTAGAACAAAGGTAGTGACGGGATAATCCTTGCTGCAGACGAGCCAAGAGACTCCTCTACACAAGGCGTGTGGAATGATAGGTCGCACGAGAGTTGCGGAAGGCTCTCGATATACCGAAGATCATCTTTGTTGGATATGATGCACCAAGAAGAATGAACTTGTTTGTTGGATATTACACACCAACAAGAGATAAAATGAAGATCGTCTTTGTTGGAAATGACATGCCAAGAAGAACGAACGTTTTTTGCTGATATTACACACCAACAAGAGATTTCTAAAAAAGAAGAGTGTTTGAAATTCAAAATGAAAGATTGGTTGTTGTCTACATGGAGGTGGACGGCCACATTAAGAAGAAGGATGTGGGAAAGAGCCATGCAAGACCTTCAAAGCAGATTTTAATGTTCAGCATGCATGCAAGCCATGCAAGACTTGTGGATTAAATGAAAAGAAATTTGAAATAAAATAAATATAAAGGTAATGTGCTTCGATACGATCGACGTATGAAACCTCGATCAACAATTAGGAAGACGTCAGTTAGTCGTGGTCTCGTTAAAAACCCGTCGTTGGAAAACCACGTGGGATAAAACCAACGGTGGGAAAAGAGCACACACGAAACGCTTGCCCTAATTGTTGATCGTTGTAAGATGAGCTTCGGCATGTAGTACGACTCTAATGTTGGAGCTTCCTTGTGGAATCGACCACTCGTCTTGAACCCGCACGGCTGCAAGTAGTCCGACTATAGCTTCCTTGAGCGTCCTAGCTTTAGCACGGGTCACGAGACCTGTTGGTATAGTTAAGGCGTCCTCCTCTCTAGCTTTGGCACGGGTCACGGGACTGGCGTCCTCTTCTTTCACCTTAGGATGGATCGCGAGACCGGAGTCCTCTTATCTCGCCTCAGCACAGTCGTAGAACCGGCATCCTCCTTTCTCACCTTAATACGCATTGCAGGACCGACGTCCTCTTCTCTAGCCTTAGAACGGGTCACGAGACCTTCTTGTTATGTTAAGGCGTCCTCTTCATGCTCGGGTTCCTCAACGCTATCCATGCTCATATCATCCCCTCCCTCTTGAAAAGGATTTGTCCTCAAATCTGTTTGATCTACGACAAAAGGCACAAAGTCAGTAACATTAAAATTGGAACTCACATTATACTTACCTTGCAAGTCGAGTTGATAAGCGTTGTTGTTGATTCTCTTGGTTACTGTGAAGGTTCCATCGATTCGCGACATCAAATTTGATTTTCTCTTGGTCGGGAAACGCTCCTTTCATAAATGAATCCACACTTGGTCGTTGGGTTCGAAAAATCATTCACTTTCGACGGCGCCATTGGTCGCTAGATTCGAAAATCATTCGCTTACGTCCCTTGTTTGCTTGCTTTGCATAGAGTTTTGTTTTCTCCCATATGTTCTTCCTAGCCTTCTCGTGGATCTGTTGTAACATTTTAGCTTTCTTTTCTCCATCTAAACTAACTTGTTCGCTCAAAGGTAATGGCATTAGATCCAAAGGTGAGGTGGGGTTGATCCCGTAAACGATTTCAAACGGGGAATACTTAGAAACAGAATGTACAACATGATTGTATGCAAATTTAGCATGCATTAAACATTCTTCCCATGTTCTCAAGTTATTTTTAACTAATGCACGCAAAAGAGTTCCTAAGGTTCGATTAACTACCTCGGTTTTGACCATCAGTCTGCGGATGACATGTTGTGGAAAACAATAACTTAGTTCCTAGCTTAGACCATAGAGTTTTCCACAAATGACTAAGGAACTTCGTATCTCTATTCGAAACTACCGTCCTAGGCATCCCATGTAACCTAACTACTTCCTTAAAGAACAGATTCGCTACGTGCAATACATCATCCATTGTGTGGCATGCTATGAAATGTGACATCTTAGAGAATATTCTAGACCCATGCAATTCATCAAGCATATCATCTAATCTAGGAATAGGGTGTCGATACTTCAATGTGATATTGTTCAATGCTCGGCAATCAACACACATACGCCAACTGCCATCCTTCTTTGGCACGAGTAAGACGGGAACGGAGCACGGGCTCATGCTCCCTCGAATGTGTCCCTTTGCCATGAGTTCCTCCACTTGCCTTTGCAACTCCTTGGTCTCCACCGGGTTGGTATAATAAGCTGGTCGATTTGGAATTGTGGCTCTGGGATGAAGTCTATTTGATGTTCGATGTTGCGTATAGGAGGTAATCCCGTGGGGTTGTCTTCAGGGAAGACATCTTCATAAGTCTGTAATAAAGAACTTATGTCACTCAGCAGCATCGATGCAAGGTTAGTCAAGCTCGAAAGAGCTTCCTTAAATACGAATAATAAAACCGATTAACTAGAGTGAAGAGATTTCTTGATCTCACCCGATTTAGCGTAGAAGTTCGATGACTTTAGTACGCGTTCTTCTTTCTGTTTTAGGTGCATTTGATCTTGTTCCACTTCTCTTGGCGTCAAAGGAATAAGAACTGTTTTCCTGCCATTAAACTCAAACGAATGCTTGTTAGTAAAACTGTCATGTATTACCTTACAATCTGATTGCCACGGTCTACCGAGAAGGATATGGCTTGCTTCTACTGGATGAACGTCACACAAGATCTCGTCCTCGTATTTCCCAATGGAGATAGGCACGGTCACTTGATTGGTCACATTCATCTCGCCGTTCTTATTGAGCCACTGGAGTTTATAAGGCCTCGGGTGATTCTTGACCTTTAACCCAAGTTTTCGGATCATGGTAGCACTTGTAACATTAGTGCAACTTCCGCCGTCTATAATCAAGTTGCAGACCTTCCCTTGAACAAGGCAGTGGGTATGGAACAAGTTCTCTCGTTGTTCTTGCTCTTTGGACTTAGATTGCACACTCAAAGATCTTCGTGCTACCAACAACTCCCCTTGAACCGATGCTTTTTCATACTCCTCGTTCGAAGTTTTAGGTTCTTCATCCTCGGATTCGAACTCTCCATCCTCACGAACAATCATTACTCTCTTTTTTGTACATTCGTTCGCATAATGATTCCTTCCTTGACACTTGAAGCACTTCACGTCCCAAGCTCTCGATGTAGTGGCCTCAGCTTTTCTTTGTCTCTTTGAACCGTTGGAACCACCTTTACCTCGTCTTTGGCTGTTGGGACAGACTTGTCATTTCTATGATAACTCGGCTTTTCATCCCATTGAAAACTGAATTTTCCAGCCCCAAGGTTATAACGAGAGTTTCTTTTCCTTTTGAGTTGTTGCTCGAATAGAATCACTTTCTGTAGATCTCGGTGACAGTGATTCGAACAACCTTTTTACGCATTATGGCTTTCATTTCCAGCCAAGCTTCTATAGGTTCCTCTCCATTACGTCACCTAGAAGTTACTAATTGATCCCACCGACTCAAGCATAATCGTAGAACCCCGTTGCAGCAACTCTAACCTTCTTGATATCGGCGTAGTGCAGGCAAGTAAACACGAGCTCGATTTTCTTCTCTTATTCCAAATACGCATTCGGATCAGTCATGCCATGGAACGGAGGGATCTTGAGCTTAAGCCCAGCAAGGTCGTTTCTCGGATTGTCCCTGTTTTCTTGCCCTGAATTCCTTGCTAAATCTCCTGCCTAAACTCCTCCATTTTAGTATTGAGAGTTCGCTCCAATCGAGCCGCAAAAGCTTCGATCAATAGCTTGTTCACTTGGCTGGATTCTGCTCCATTTTCTTCCATTGTAGATGATGACACACGCACAACACCAATACGAACAGCCTACACACGAAGTACAAACGAGCAGCCAACAAGCAGTACACACAACACAACGAACAACCAATACACGTACTACAAACGAACAAACGACGAACAATACACAAATAAACGAGCAACCAATACTCGCGGCTCAAACAACTAACTATCAGCCAATGAACAACAAATCAGCCGAGAAGATGAACAGACCTTTTCTAGAATGAGCTCTGATATCACTTGATGAGTTCCTTGCTGAATCGACACTCTAGAACGAAGGTAGTGAAGGGATAATCCTTGATGCAGTTGAGCGGGGAGACTCCTCTACACAAGGCGTGTGGAATGATGGGTCGCACGAGAGTTACAGAAGGCTCTCGATATACCGAAGATCGTCTTCGTTGGATATGATGCACCAAGAAGAAAGAACTTGTTTACTGGATATTACACACTGATATGATCCCGGGAGACTTCGAGGACGCGACCAACCAAGCAGAAGAAGACGCAACCTCCAGCGCGGAAGAAGAAACCGTATGCGCGACCCGAGATGCCGACAGCGCGACCCGAGACGTGGCCATCACTAGCGCGGCCCGAGACGCGAACAAATTGAAGTACGTTGGTCCCGTAACCCGAGCAAGAGCTATGGAGGAAGAAACCTTGATCATACCAACTGGTCCCGTGACCCGAGACAAGGCCGCGAAGCTTCAAGACGCTATTATCGGAATTCTCACGGTCGTCCAGGCGCATGAAGAATATTCAAGTTCACGTGAAGTCATAAGCCTAAGGAACATCATTCAAGCCGAATCCCGACCCGCATCGATTATTAATTAGGTAAAGTGACCCACGTGTACTCTTTTCCCTTCGTCGGTTTTGTCCCACAAGGTTTTCTGACGACGGGTTTTTAACGAGGCCGCGAGTCACTTATTTCCCGCAACCTAATTAATAGCTCGAGACCCAAGGAGTACGCGACCCAATATGCACGGCCAACAAGAACTATCTTCTTGTTTTATGTTATCTAGGCATTAATACGAAGCCTTGCATGTAGCTTACACATTTAATGCTTAATTAATTGTTGCATGGCCTAGGTTCTCTAAAAGTGGCCGGTCACCCTCCTTGTAGAACATAAAACTTTTCATCCAATTTTAATCAAAACTTTTGAAGTTTTTACCTTTGAATTCCCGCGAATTCTTGGATTGTTGGTGAGTCATATCCAGCAACCCTAGTTGGTGTGTAATATCCAACGATAGTTCGTCCTTCGTTGGTGTGTAATATCCATCGGAGACGAACCGGTAAATCGAGGGCCTTCCGCAACTCTCGTGTGACCACTCACCCCACACACCCTTGTGCAATTCCGTTGCAGCAAGGCATATCCAACCCTAACCTTGTCTAGAGCGTCGATTCAATCGGGATCGCATCAGAAAAAGTGCCCCACGCGGGCTGAGGAATGCCATGATGACCCGTGCGTGCTAAGGAGTGCCCCGACCCGTGTTGAGTTTGCTGGAGGTTGTAGCCCGCGCGGGCTATGTGAATGCCCCGCGTGGGCTATGTTAGTCCTCGCCGATACTCGTCCCTTTTGCTCCGTTATGATCCTCGATGTTAGAAATTTGTCCCGCGTACGTCCTTTAGCTCCAAAATGAACCGAATACATATTAAAACCTTTAAAAACACGAAAACGAGCAAAACGGATACAAAATCATACGTAAACATCGCATCTATATCGTAAACATCTCTAAAATCGTTCAATAAATACGTATAAAAATGAAACGATCAAAATCCCCCCAGACTTGAATCTTTGCGTGTCCCTAAGCAAATGTAAACGTAGAACACTTGGGGTATACAAAAACCGAGAATTTCCTTTTCTCCTATAAATACCGCTAAAGCGAACCTAACCGATCAACTAGCAAGTCGAGAGAACATTCGGCCTAATTAAATTTTCAATCTTCATCCTAGGTTCACCAAGGCTATCTACGAGAAAGTAAATCGAAGGTAAACTAAGCAAGCCACTGTAACTCTCTCCTCCAAACAAGTTTTCAGACAAATGCTAAACCTAGAACAATGGAGGATACTTGTTTCTTTCCGAGCTTCTTTCTTTCTTTATTCTTTTTTCTCTTCTTTTCTTTTGTTTTGTTTTCTTTATTCTTATTTTTATGTCCCTTTTTTTATATTATACAGACACACTAGGCTTCCAGGACGTCGGATTTGAAGGGATCCAGCCTCTATTTAGACCCAAACTACCGATGACGGTATACTCATGCATCTCGTTCAAGAGTGCAGTGGAGTAGGAGGCGTTTTTGCCATGTCCTTAGGACGTAGGAAGATGATCGCCAACCCACCACTTAGACCCAAACCATCGAAATAGTATCGAGGTCGATGCACTCATATCGATTTTAGATCATGCTTTTAGGCATTATTTCTATCGACAGCGGATAGAGAGAATAAACGATAAACTAGCCTAGCAACCTAATCTAAACCTCCGACAAGCAACACTGCAACTCTCGTGTGACCACTCGCCCCACACACCCTTGTGCAATCCGTTGCAGCAAGGCATATCCAACCCTAACCTTGTCTAGAGCGTCATTCCAGTCGGGATCGCGTCAAGTGGTATTAGAGCTCGTTCTAGCGTCAAAAGGTTAGTTCAATTTAGTTTTTGATCTTTCGGTCATAGCTTGATTGAATCCTACAGAAACAAAAATAAAAAATATATATATATATAAAAGTATATTCGAACGTTCAAAAGTTTATCCCGTCATATGTTTGAAGAAACTCGTGCGCCTATATTCATACGTTAGTAGTGTATCGTGTGCGTATATATATCTCGTGCAATAAAAGCCTATTGTGTGCATATATTTGCGAACGTGTGAGTAGTTATTTGTGCGTGTCTAGTTCGTGTGTTTGAAAATTTATTCGTGTGTGTCTAGTTCGTGCGTTTGCAAACCTATTCGTACGTGTGTTTGTGCGATTCTACCCGTATGTGTCCTTGTCTAGGGTTTGTGTTTTTCTTTCCGCTTGTGGCTGCTCCGTTTGTTAAGTGTTCAGGAACGCACGAGTAGGTCCACGCAAGACGACCCTAGGACGGCATGGGTGAAATGGGAGCAGATCAAATTCATGTCAATGAGAGACTCATTGAGGCTCTCGCGGCTCGTTTGGAGCAAAGTATCAACAACAAGATACGTAACCTTGTCTAGGGTTTGTGTTTTCTTTCCGCTTGTGGCTGCTCCGTTTGTTAAGTGTGCAGGAACTCACGAGTAGATCCATGCAAGAAGACCCTATGACGGCATGGGTGAAATGGGAGCCGATCAAAACCGTGTCAATGAGAGACTCATTGAGGCTCTCGTGGCTCGTTTAAAGCAAAGTATCAACAACATGATGGAGGAGTTTCGGCTAGAGTTTCAAGCCGAACGTCCAACACGACCAAGAGATGTTCCAGCGTTCCAGCAACGTGAGAGGAAACCACATGAGAAAGACAACAATTACTACGAATGAGGCAGCTCATCCTCGTCCCGAAGTAGTGACCGGCGGCGATGCGCGCCAAGGGAGCAGAGAGACGACCCGAGGGACGACCTCGCTGGTCTCAAATTAAAAATCCCCGCGTTCCACGGCAAGGCCGACCCGGAGGCATACCTAGAATGGGAAAAGAAGGTGGAACTTGTTCTCGGTTGCCAAGCATACCTCGGGGCCAAAAATATTAGGGTGGCGGCCACGGAGTTCTACGATTATGCGCTGAGTTGGTGGGATCAACTCACAATTTCCCGACGAAGAAATGGCGAAGAACCAGTAGCTACTTGGCTGGAAATGAAGACGATTATGCGCAAGAGGTTCGTGCCAAACCATCACCACCAAGAGATTCATCGGCGGTTATAGAAACTCACCCAAGGAATCCATTCCGTGGAGGAGTATTTCCAAGAGATGGATCTGCTCATGTTGCGGGCTGACCTTACAGAAGATAGGGAGGCAACAATGTCACGGTTCTTTGGAGGACTCAACCTAGACATCCAAGATCAACTTGAACTACAACACTATGTGGAGATCGAGGAGATGCTTCACAGAGCGATTCTCATCGAACAACAACTCCAACGGCGATGAAACCCCCGTTCGGACTATGGGGCTGGGAAATATAGCTAGTCACAAGACGAGAAACCGAGCTATCCAAGGACAGCAGGCCGCGAGACACCGAAGGTACAGGCCGTGGGCCGAGACGCGCAGAAAACTGTCCAGCCGCGACCGAGGCCACAACTTCGAGGGCTCGAGACGTAAAATCCTTTAAGTGTCATGGAAGAGGACACTATGCTAGTGAGTGTGCGAACAAGAAGGTCATGATCCTTCGCGACGACGGAGAATTCGAGTTGGAGGACGAAACGGCCGAGATGTCGGACGAGACGCGTGAAGAAGAACCGGCCACGGGCGAGTTACTGGTTGCACAACGTTCTCTAAGCATGCAGCCTAAGTGTGACGAGCAAGAGCAGCGAGAAAATCTGTTCCACACCCGCTGTTTAGTTCACGACAAAGTTTGTAGCGTCATTATCGATGGAGGAAGTTGCACGAACGTTGCAAGTGCTATGATGGTTCGGAAACTTGGATTGAAAGTCCAAAGCATCTGAAGCCATATAAACTTCAATGGCTGAATGAAAATGGCGAGATGAAGGTGACAAACCAAGTAACCGTCCCATTTGCCATAGGAAAATACGAAGACGAGATTCTATGCGATGTGCTCCCGATGGAGGCGAGCCATATTTTGGTCGGAAGACCTTGGCAATCGGACCGCAAGGTAAAACACGATGGTTATTCTAACAGACATTATTTCGAGTATAATGGTAGGAAGACCGTCCTTATCCCTTGGACGCCTAAGGAGGTAATGCAAGATCAATTGCATTTGAAGAAGCAAAGCACGCTCGAGCTTTGACCGTCGAATTTTTACGCACGATCGGGTGAGATCAAGAAATCTCTCCATTCTGATCAATTTTTATACATATATATATATATAAGTATATTCGAAAGTTCAAAAGTTTATCCCGTGAGTTGTTATCTTGAACGAATTTGTGTCATGCGTTTGAAGAAACTCGTGCGCCTATATTCATACGTTAGTAGTCTATCATGTGCGTATATATATTTCGTGTGATTAAGTGCCTATTGTGTGCGTATATTTGCGAACGTGTGANTATCAACAACAAGATGGAGGAGTTTCGGCAGGAGTTTCAAGCCGAACGTCCAACACGACCAAGAGACGATCCAGCGTTCCAGCAACGTGAGAGGAACCCACATGAGGAAGACAGGAACTACTACGAACGAGGCAGCTCATCCTCGTCCCGAAGTAGTCACCGGCGGCGACGCGCGCCAAGGGAGCGGAGAGACGACCCGAGGGATGACCTCGCTGGTCTCAAATTAAAAATCCTCGCGTTCCACGGCAAGGCCGACCCAGACGCATATCTAGAATGGGAAAAGAAGGTGGAACTTGTTTTCGGTTGCCAAGCATACCCCGAAGCCAAAAAGGTTAGGATGGCGGCCACAGAGTTCTACGATTATGCGCTGAGTTGGTGGGATCAACTCACGATTTCTCGACGAAGAAATGGCGAAGAACCAGTAGCTACATGGCTGGAAATGAAGACGATTATGCGCAAGACGTTCGTGCCAAACCATCACCACCGGGAGGTTCATCGGCGGTTACGGAAACTCACCCAAGGAAGCCGTTTCGTGGAGGAGTATTTCCAAGAGATGGAATTACTAATATTTCGGACTGACCTTACAGAAGATAGGGAGGCCACGATGTCTCGGTTCTTTGGAGGCCTCAACCTAGACATCCAAGATCAACTTGAACTACAACACTATGTGGAGATCA
>CM071865.1:35106298-35119667 GCA_036759665.1 Gynandropsis gynandra | reverse complement strand
GGTGAATCATAGAGCTTATGGGTTTAGTTCAGGGTGTCAGCCACGAAAGTAGGGGGCAACTTGTCTAGATCACGTGTCTATGCCTCGAGAGAGGGTAGGTATCATATTAGGATCGTCTGCCTTAGATAGCTTAAACTGGGATTGCATGATAGATAGATTGATCGTTGGTTTCGGTAGTCTTGTGATGAAACTGGATTCCTAGAACGTTTGTCCTATGGTTAAGAACCAGCTCATTTATTTACTTTCAGTATTTCATTCTTCATCCATATTCTTTCGTTAGCAAGTTTGATTCATAGTTCGAGTTTAGATAGTGTTGCGTAGTCTCTGTGGGATCGACACCTAAAATACTACACACGTGTCGTGCACTTGTGGGTAGTTTAGGTTATTTTATTTAACTTTGAGAACGCATCATATAATGGCAGGAAGACCGTCCTTATTCCTTTGACGCCTAAGGAGGTAATGCAAGATCAATTGCATTTGAAGAAGCAAAGCAAGCTTGAGCTTAGACCGTCAAATTTTTACGCACGATCGGGTGAGATCAAGAAATCTCTCCAATCTGATCAAACCGTATTGTTTATTGTTTATAAGGAAGCTCTTTCGAGCTTAGCTAACCTTGCACCGGTGCTGCCGAGTGAGATTTTTAAATTATTGTAGGAATACAGCGATGTCTTTCCCGAAGAGAACCCCACCGGATTGCCACCAATATGTGGAATCGAACACCAAATCGATTTCGTTCCCGGAGAAACGTTACCAAATCGACCAGCCTACCGAACCAATCCCGTGGAGATAAAGGAGCTGAAAAGACAAGTGGAGGAGCTTATGGCAAAAGGACATATTCGCGAGAGTATGAGTCTGTCCGCCGTACCCGTGCTACTCGTACCAAAGAAGGATGGCAGCTGGCGCATGTGCGTTGATTGTCGTGCAATCAACAACATCATGGTGAAGTATCGACATCCTATTCCTAGGCTAGATGACATGCTAGATGAATTACATGGAAGTAGGGTATTTTCGAAAATTGATCTTAAAAGCGGTTACCATCAAATTAGAATGAAAGAAGGAGATGAGTGGAAAACTGCATTTAAAACTAAGCATGGTTTATACGAGTGGTTAGTCATGCCCTTTAGGTTCTCAAATGCACCTAGTACAATTATGCGACTAATGAACCATGTGCTTAGGGAATTTATAGGTAGATTTGTGGTAGTCTACTTTGACATTTTAGTTTATAGTAAGAATTTGGATGAGCATCTAGGACAATTAGAATCGGTTATGAAGGTATTTAGGAAAGAGGAGTTATATGCCAATCTAAAGAAATGTACCTTTTTTACGGATAACATTGTTTTCCTAGGCTTTGTAGTGAGTGAAGATGGTGTTAAGGTCGACGACGAGAAAGTCAAAGCCATTCGGAAATGGCCAAGCCCAAAGACCGTCGGGGATGTCCGGAGCTTCCATGGACTCGCAGGGTTTTACCGGCGATTCGTAAAAGACTTCAGCACCATAGCCGTCCCTCTTACGGAAGTTATTAAGAAGAACGTGGGATTCAAATGGGGAGAAGCTCAAGAAGCAGCGTTTCAAACGCTGAAGGAGAAATTGACTAACGCCCCGTTGCTTATATTACCCGATTTTCTTAAAACTTTTGAGATTGAATGTGATGCATCAGGTGTAGGCATTGGAGCAGTTTTAATGCAGGATCGGAAGCCGGATTTTTTTTTCAGTCTATACTGGGATATGAAGTGAGGAAGGATGGTGCACCCCAGCAGTCTTGATGCAGGATCGGAAGCCGATCGCCTATTTCAGTGAGAAACTCGGAGGAGCAACTCTCAACTACGCCACTTATGATAAAGAGTTGTATGCACTTGTGAGGGCGCTACAAACTTGGCAACATTACTTGTGGCCAAAGGAGTTCGTAATACACACCGAACATGAATCGCTGAAATATTTGAAGGGTCAAAACAAGCTAAGTAAAAGACATGCGAGGTGGGTAGAATTCATCGAAATGTTTCCTTACGTCATCAAATATAAGCAAGGCAAGGAGAACGTAGTGGCTGATGCCCTATCCGAAGGTACGCTTTGTTAAGTACCTTGGATGCGAAACTTCTAGGCTTCGAACATATTAAAGATCTATATGCAACTGACCTAGAATTCGGAGAAACATATAAAAATTGTGAGAAGTTTGCGTCAGGACATTTTTATAGGCATGATGATTATTTGTTTTACGATAGTCGTTTATGTGTGCCTAACTGCTCTATGAGAGAGTTATTTGTTAGAGAAACCCACGGTGGTGGACTCATGGGCCATTTCGGAGTTGCAAAGACTTTGAAAATATTGCAGGATCATTTCTACTGGCCGCATATGAAGAGAGACGTGGAACGTATCTACGAGCGATGCGTCGCATGTAAACAGGCTAAATCTAAGATTCAGCCTCACGGTTTGTATACTCCATTCCCTATCCCAACTCATCCTTAGAGTGACATATCTATGGATTTTGTTATTGGGTTGCCTAGGACCAATACCGGAAAAGATTCAATCTTTGTGGAAGTAGATAGATTCTCGAAAATGGCGCACTTCATACCATGTCATAAATCGAATGATGCATTGCATGTAGCTGAACTATTCTTTAGGGAAGTAGTACGTTTGCATGGCATGCCTAGCACTATAGTCTCCGATAGGGATACCAGATTTCTTAGTTATTTTTGGAAGACCTTGTGGTCCAAGTTAGGAACGAAACTTTTATTTTCTACGACTTGTCACCCACAAACCGATGGTCAAACCAAAGTAGTGAACCGAACCCTAGGAATTTTATTGCGTGCACTTGTTTGGAAGAATTTAAAAGTTTGGGAAGAGTGTTTGCCGCATGCTGAATTTGCTTATAATCATGTCGTACATTCTGCATCAAAATTCTCTCCTTTTGAAATCGTGTACGGGTTCAATCCTGCTTCACCCCTGGATCTAATGCCTCTACCATCGAGTGATCGAGTTAGCCTGGACGGAAAACGAAAGGCCAGATTGGTCAAACAAATTCATGAAAAGGCAAGGAAGAACATAGAGGAGAAGACCAAGCTCTATGTGAAACAGGCAAACAAAGGACGGAAGAAGATGACTTTCAACCCCGGTGATCAAGTTTGGATTCACCTATGGAAAGAACGTTTTCCGAACGAGCGGAGGTAAAGCTAATGCCCCGGATCGACGGCCCGTTTACTGTGACCAAGAAGATCAGCAACAACGCCTACCGGCTAGATTTGCGAGGTAAGTATAATGTAAGTTCTAGTTTCAATGTTATTTGACTTAATGCCTTTTGTTGCAGATCATACGGATTTGAGGACAAATCCTTTTCACGTAGAGGGCATGATATGATCCCGGGAGACTTCGAGGACGCGACCTCCAGCACAGAAGAAGAAACCGTATGCACGACCCGAGATGCTGACAGCGTGACCCGAGATGCGGCCATCACTAGCGCAGCCCGAGACGCGAACAAATTGAATAACGTTGGTCCCGTGACCCAAACAAGAGCTATGGAGGAAGAATCCTTGATCATACCAACTGGTCCCGTGACCCGAGCCAAGGCCGCGAAGCTTCAAGACGCTATTATCGGAATTCACGGTCGTCCACGCGCATGAAGAATATTCAAGTTCACGTGAAGTCATAAGCCTAAGGAACACCATTCAAGCCGAAACCCGACCCGCATCGGTTATTAATTAGGTAAAGTGACCCGCGTGTACTCTTTTCCCTTCGTCGGTTTTGTCCCATGGGGTTTTCCGACGACGGGTTTTTAACGAGGCCGCGAGTCACTTATTTCCCGTAACCTAATTAATAGCTCGAGACCCAAGGAGTACACACCCCAATATGCACGGCCAACAAGAACTATCTTCTTGTTTTATGTTATCTAGGCATTAATAAGAAGCCTTGCATGTAGCTTACATATTTAATGCTTAATTAATTATTGCATGGCCTAGGTTCTCTAAAAGTGGCCGGCCACCCTCCTTGTAGAACATAAAACTTTTCATCCAATTTTAATCAAAACTTTTGAAGTTTTTACCTTTGAATTCTTGCGAATTCTTGGATTGTTGGTGCGTCATATCCAGCAATCCTCGTTGGTGTGTAATATCCAACGGTAGTTCGTCTTTCGTTGGTGTGTAATATCCATCGGAGACGAACCGGTGAATCGAGGACCTTCCGCAACCCTCGTGTGACCACTCGCCCCACACACCCTTGTGCAATTCCGTTGCAGCAAAGCATATCCCTTCTCTAACCTTGTCTAGAGTGTCATTCCAATCGGGATCGAGTCACACACCAACAAGAGATCAACCGAAGATCGTCTTCGTTGGATATGACACACCAAGAATAATGAACTTTGTTTGCTGGATATTACACACCAACAAGATATTTCTCAAAGAGAAAAGTGTTTGAAATTCAAAATGAAAGATTGGTTGTTGTCTACAAGAGGGTGGACGCCCATATTAAGATCAAGGAGGTGGGGAAGAGCCTTGCAAGGCCTTCAATGTAGAATTTAATGTTCAGCATGCATGCAAACCATGCAAGACTTGTGGATGAAATGAAAAGAAATTTGGAATAAAATAAATATAACGGTAATGTGCTTCGATACGATTGGCGTATGAAGCCTCATATCAACAATTAGGAAGATGTAAGTGAGTCATGGCCTCGTTAAAAACCCGTCATTGGAAAACCACGTGGGACAAAACCAATGGTGGGAAAAGAGCACACGAAACACTTGCCCTAATTGTTGATCGTTGTAAGATGACCTTCGGCATGTAGTACGACTCGAATGTTGGAGCTTCCTTGTGGACTTGAGAACTTGTCTTGAACCCGCACGGCTGCAAATAGTCCGACGATAGCTTCCTTGAGCGTCCTAGCTTTAGCACGGGTCACGGGACATGTTGGTATGGTTAAGGCGTCTTCCTCTCTCGCTTTAGCACGGATCACGGGACCGACGTCCTCTTCTCTCGCCTTAGGATGGGTCGTGGGACCGGAATCCTCTTCTCTCACCTCAGCATGGATTGCAGAACCGGCGTCCTCTTTTTTTGCCTTAGGATGGTTCGAGGGACCGACATCCTCTTCTCTAGTCTTAGCACGGGTCACAGGACCTTCTTGTAATGTTAAGGCGTTCTTTTCATGCTCGGATTTATCGACTCTGTCCATGCTCATATCAGTTCTAGACACATAAAAGGTAACAAGGATGAAAGCATGACATTTGGAAATAGTCAGAAAGAAAAAATTATTGGATAAAGAATAATGAAAATGGTTATATAACCTTCATTAAGAAACGTTTTATAGCCATGAGTAATTGTTATAGCTGAAGTAAAGACTCAATATGCTCCAAAATTCTCTGATTATAGTGTGAATTCGAATTTATTTATTTATTTATTGCTCATTTTCACAATATGCATCATTTTTTAAGAAGTTGAGACAAAATAACTATTGATTGATTATGTTCATGAATGACAACTAGCAGATATTTTTAAAATAATCATTGGATATGAATTTTTTTTTTTTGTCTAAGAAAATCGTTAGGCATTTATGTTATCTGAGATTGAAATACGTTCTAAAGTTTAAGGGGCTAGTTTGGTAAAACTATGTTTAAGTAAACTCCATTGAGATGTACTTCATACTGTCCAAATATAGAAATCATGTCACTTGACGAGTATTATTATTGCATAAGGTACAGCAAAATTTTAAACTGGTACTATTAAATTGTGTTTAAATAAAACTTGTTATATGTGATAATCTTGGTCTTTTGCAATATATATAAAAAGAGTAAATGAAGAACAAAAAACTTCCAAACATTTTGTTGTCAATAGAAAAGTATTTATATCAAAAAATATGAGTGCATTCTTTTCAGTACATTTGTTAAAAAAGGAATGACTAGGAACTAATTAGTGAGATATTTTAACTTTGATATCTTATGAAGATAAGGTCATAAAAATGATCTAAATACACCTCTGTGAATTTATAAGAGTATATCAAATGGTAGCATGAATATAAATGGTGTGAAAAATGTCAACTTCAACATCCTAAAAATAATGGATGGTTATTTTGTAGAAATAAGAAGAATTCATAGTGTATGTTTTGTAACTAGTGTATTGATAATGTCTGAAATATATATTAGGAGGGTCGGTATTATGTGTAGTTTGATGGATATGTTTAAACTAGGTCAAACTTGAACTTGCTCTTAAATTTTAAGAAGGTATATAATCTCATAATGCAAAATTTTATAAACTTTTTTTAATATGCATGTTGAAATTCGTGAAAAGATATGAGATATGTAGTTATTTTCTTAACACATTCTAAAGAAATAAAAAAATCAGTTGATGGGGAGAAATTTCAAAAAATAAGCGAAAGGTTCATGCAAAAGTATCGAATGGATGAAGAAGAAAATGACTTTGTCAGAATCCAAAAGAGTTTGTCATAAGATATCACAAATGTTATTTATATTGTTATTTATGTTGCGAGTTATGTTTTTAGTTCTTATTGCTCACTCAAACAGGGGGAGAAGGTACTAATCAAGGTCATGATGCAACCGTAGGACGAAATTCGAAGATGAATCGATGATGTGGTTTGAAAGTACTACTTCAGTTGAAACTGAAAGATGTGATTAGTTTAATTGTTTCTCGAACTTGTGCTTTTGAATTTTTGAACCTTTTACTGTATATTTTAAGGTTTTTAGATATTTTGTTTGTGTGAATATAATGTGTAAATGCGAAAGAATATTGATTTAATCTTAGTCAAACTAATGGGAAGAATGTTGATTTAGTTTTACTCAAACTAGTGTCATGTTTGTAGGACTCATATTAGAGGCTTTATAGGAATTGTCCGTCACACTTTTAAATTGTTTGGTGCTTTTTATTCTCCATATTTGTAGATAAGTTATGGTCGGATCCAAAGGTTATAAAAGAAGATGGACGGAGCACTTGGAGAATATGCATTTGGAGAGAAAAAAGAGAAGAAGCCACAACACGAAAGGTTTAATATCATTTGAATCTTTATTTCCTAAGTACAAGTTTGTGAATTAAGTAAAAGGGACGTTCGGGAAATAATGGATTAGTGTTATAGAATTCCGGGAAATCTATTATCACTACGAAAAATCGTGTGTGAAAAAAATTTATTTATATATAGTGTCCGATTGTAAGAAAATAAGTGAAAACTTGTAGAAGATAACTAGTGAATCAATAATCCAAAGAGATCAGAAATATCAAACAGTATTCGTTTATTTACTAGTCAATCTTCAAGTACACTTGTCAGTTTATACAATGTACCCAAAGATCTCTGCGGATAACTCTCCCTGAGTTAGACGTAAATACAACCTCTACTGTTTCTCCGCACAGTACAATATCTAACTAAGTACACTTAAAACCTTAGAACTCTCTCTTTCTCTGTTTCGTGTACTCCAGTGATATCTCTCAGAATCGTTAACCTGCTTTTTCTTTTTCAGGTTAACTTATCTGTCTTTCGCTCGGCTCAGCAACCCTCTCCGGTTCGTCAGCCGCGCCGTCTTGCTGATTTTTCTTCAGCATTGAATCCGCCAGATTCAACTTGACTCCTCCTTCTTCTCCTTAATCTTCTCGTTGACTTCCTTCAGTCTTCCTTGATTTGAATTCGTGCTCCTTAAATATCTCACCTTCCTGAAATAGCAATTTTAATCTGCAATCCTATTTTTACTGCATTAACAATCTCCCCCTTTGAATTCTTATCACAAAAACATACGTCAATCAAACATATAGAATTCAAGACAATGCAATAAAATCATTCAGGCATAAGACAAACACCATATAAGATCAAACAGCATAAAATGGATTCACGCAAATATGTCCAGACCATCATAAGTTCAAGCATGGAAATTAAGGCATTAAGTACACTTAAGATAAGCATTGTCTTTAAATGCACTTAAAGAAAATAAAGAACACATAGGAACATATCAGTTCTTCTGTCTTTTTCCTTTGCTCTTTCTTGCAGTAGATTCCCCATGAATCTCTTCAACCTCATCGTCCGCAACCTCCTCTTCGTCCTGCATTTCTCCCCATGTTTATGTGATAAGATTTCAAACCAGATCAGACACATAATAATTACAAACAAATCACACAACAATATAAGTGCACTTGATTACTCTGAAATCGCAAGAGCAGCCCATCAATGGATCTGAGCGCTGCACTTAAGGTTTGTTTCAGTTCAGTAAGCTCATGAACTGTACTATTCCTTGACGTTCCGGCAGCTGAAGCAGATGGCATCTTGGCCATATAACGCTTCTCCAATATGATCCACGGTGGGGTATTCTCACGTACCTCATCTCTCCCAATGATATCAGCAGCTTGTTGGCACAAAATATTCTGGATCAGGCAAGGGAACGGAAGAATGAACTTCGTGGAGTTAGACAAACCCAATCCAACAATCGAGTCTAGAAACACTTTGCCAAAGTTGATGGGTATGTCATTCTTCAAGCAGTACAAAAAGACTGTTGTATCCCGCCTGATTGCATCTGATTTCTTGTTAGGCACCCAGTTTGTTTGTGAAATTTTGTTCAGTAACGCATACTCCCATTGGAGTTTGGAATTTGGGATCTGCCCAGGCTAAGAACTTAGCTTACCATCTGTCAACTCCTTTGTGACAGCGTCCATATCTAAGTCAAGCTGGAGTTCCTTCGTGCGAGTCACCGGTATATGTGGGATTCCCAAAAAACTCATTTATTACTTCAGCACTGAACCTAAAAACGTGACCACGAACATACGTGGTGCCAAATAGAGCGGATCCAGGTTCTTCAATATCAGGAACTAAGTTCGCATAGAACTCATATACGAGTTCCTTACAAACAGAAGTCACAGTGGTGACTGTGTTTGTCAGCTTCCTGTTGACCAATAAATCCCACACAGAGAGGTGCTGAAATTGATGCACATTGAGTCCTCTTTTAGAGAAAATTTCCCTTTCCTTAAGGGTTCTAAACCTATTGAGGTATGATTCCTTGTACATTTTGTACGAAAAGGCTTTGGAGACAGATAGAGGGGTACCTCGTCTCGAAGAAGCAGAGGATTGTGTGCTAGTGGCAGGGACCGGTCTTCCAGTAGACGCCGGCGTTGATGGGTGGAAGGAGGGAGTAGCACTCGGTGGAGGAACCGAGGTAGTATGGGTGTCTAGTGGTGGGGGTGAATGGTGGGGTTGAAGAGGTAGAAGTTTCCCTTTGCTCAGTGGAAGTATGATGTGGGTCATGCTGCGGGGTCAACATGGAGGGAGCCCTGAGGTCGCTATCAAGGTACGTTTGGAGGTGGACCATTGAAGTTGCACCTGATCTTAGATTTTCACGTCTATTCGGTGCAAAAAAATTTTGTCGCCATCACCTTGTAGCGGCGTCCGTTTACACGCGGAGGATTTCGTGTAAACACTAGATCCCCCATCATGACTTCCTGATTATCAACCAGGAGTATATCGTTTGCATTGAGACCGAAGTTGTTGTTGCGAGTCTGCATTTTGGTGAAAGAAAAATCTGCAACGAAGAAACTACTGCTCGTTTTCTCTAGAGAAAATGGGTTAGGGTTTCAGAAATGGAAGCAAAAGCTTAAATACAACAGTTTAGGAGAAGTTAATTGCAGTTGCAGAGAGAAATTAGGGGTTTTAAAAAATTTAAAGTAACTGCACTAGTCACATCAGCCCACAAACTATCTCATCACATTAAAAAAACCTGCCAGGTTACTCTGAAAGAGAAAAATCACTCAAGTGCTGCTATTGCTCGTCAGATCAATGTGAACTCCTTGTCATAAAACATGATAGAAAGAATCAAAGCAAAATCAGACCGTTAAGAATTAGTCAAGAACTGTAAACGGCTGATTGTTTAAGTACACTTAAACTTAAAACAATCTGTTCTATTGTATTACTTCTTATCATTATTTTATTTTCTCCTTTTTTGTTTTTATTTATTTTAACCACTCATTTACAGCTTCTAGGACGTTGTGTAGATATCCTTTTGTTCATATAACAAGCTCCTTGACTACCCTTTTTAGGTATACTCTTATGCACGCATAGAGGAGTATTTAAGCACAATTTTTGCTTTGTGTCATACGACGTTATAACTGAAACTGAATATCTCCCAACTTAGATCCGAGCATATACTCATGACGAACTAATTTTATTTTTGCATATGAATACGCATAAAAGTTGTCAGAGGAGTAAGTAGAGTTTTAAGTGCACTTAGGTCACCAGATAAAAGACCTGTAACTTGCAAATATGGTAACAGTGTTCAAACACAGAACAAAGAGCATTTAAGTATACTTAAATCAAGCAGACATTTCAGTAATTTCCCTCTTCTACGTAAGATCATCAGACACTCTGAAAACAATTCTACCAATGTAATATGCAAGGAACGATCAAAGCTCACAAACACCAAGTGATTTTCTCAGTGAAACAAATCGATTTAAATCCAGGGGTTTTGTGAAAATATCTGCAAGCTGACGTTCCGTAGGCACATACTCCACTTTCGTTTGTTTCTGCTCAACTTTTTCCCTCAGAAAATGGTGTCTTATTTCAATATGTTTTGTTCTAGAATGTTGAACAAGATTTTTCGAAATGTATATAGCACTAGTATTATCACACCATGCAGTAAAAATTATGGATTTCATACCGTAGTCCATAAGCATTTGATTCATCCATAACAGTTGAGTGCAACAGCTTCCCAAGGCAATGTATTCAGCTTCAGCAGTAGAAAGAGATGTCGAATTTTGCTTTTTGCTATGCCATGAAACTAAATTGTTTCCAAGAAAAAAACAACCTCCAGATGTGCTTTTACGATCATCCGCATTTCCTCCCCAATCAGCATCACTGAAACCAGCAAGTTCACAGTTAGTATCTTTTGAATATAATATGCCATACTCTGTTGTACCTTTGACATATTTGATAATTCATTTAACAGCAAGCAAGTGGGATTTCTTCGGTTTAGCTTGATATTTGGCACAAATCCCTACACTCAGACATAGATCAGGTGTACTTGCAGTGAGATAAAGAAGACTACCAATCATGCTTCTGTATAGTTTAACCTCGACGTCTTCACCATCTGCATCTTTTGTCAACTTTGTTGTTGTTGACATGGGGGTACTCGCCGATTTACTGTGATCTAGTTCAAATCTTTTCACCAGATTTATGGCGTATTTACTTTGAGAAATAAATAGTCCAACATCGAGTTGTTTGATTTGTAGACCAAGGAAGTAGCTTAGTTCTCCGAACATACTCATTTCAAACTCCCTCTTCATAGTTTGCACAAACCAGTTCACTTTTTCCTGCGATTTAGAGTCAAACACAATGTCATCAACGTATATCTGTACAACCAACAAAATTCCATCGGAATCATGAATAAGCAATGTTTTATCAACTCCCCCTCTTTTGTAGCCGTTCTGCACAAGAAAGCTTGTAAGTCTTTCATACCAAGCAAGGGGTGCTTGCTTTAGTCCATAGAAGGCTTTCTTTAGCTTGTAGACATGCTCTAGATGATGTGGATCCTCAAATCCTTTCGGCTGTTCTACATAGACTTCCTCATGAAGTATCCCATTAAGAAATGCACTCTTCACGTCCATCTGAAACAGTTTGAAACCAAAGAAACACGCAACACCAAGCAATAGACGAATCGATTCTAATCTAGCCACAGGAGCAAAAGTTTCATCGAAATCCACTCCTTCTACTTGCATATATCCCTGTGCTACTAATCTTGCTTTTGCGGACAATAAAGGAAAAATAACACTATCAGTTCAATGATCCTCGTAAAAAAGAACATTCACTGATTCAATAACTTTCCTTGTACGTAAGTTGAAAATTCGAAAAACAGTTGTGTTATTTCCATAACCGAGAAAAATTCCCTCATCACTTTAGCATCGAACTTACCGAGACATTCTCTATCGTTTATTACAAAGCAAGTGCACCCAAAAACATGAAAATAACTTAAATTTGGACTCTTACCTTTCCACAGCTCATATGGTGTTTTAGACATACCTAGACATAAGTACACACGATTAATGATATAACATTCTGTGTTTATGGCTTCTGCCCAAAACCTAATAGATATAGACTTTCCATGCAGCATTGCTCGAGCCATTTCTTACAGTGTCCTGTTCTTCCTTTCAACGACTCCGTTTTGCTGCGGTGTCTTGGGTGCTGAGAATTCGTGAATGATGCCATGCTTTTGATAGAATTTGTTAAGTACATCATTCTCGAATTCTTTTTTATGATCACTCCTGATTCTCTCAATACATCCTTTAGTATTTTTCAATTGAAGGAACAGGAAATGAAACAGCTCAAACGTTTCAGATTTTTCTCTCAAAAATTTTACCCAAGGGTATCGAGAAAAATCATCCACAATAACAAAAATGTATCTTTTCCCTCCAAAACTCTGTGTTCTCATTGGACCCATCAAGTCCATATGCACCAGTTCCAGGATTTTTTCAGTCTTCACTTCGGGCATTCGTTTATAATGGACTTTGACTTGTTTACCTAGCTGACACAGTTTGCACATTTCTGCTTTATCTAATTTTAGCTTAGGCATACCTCTTATTGCTGCAGAGTCAGACAGTTTCACCAAGGATCTGTAGTTCACGTGTCCTAGTCGCTGATGCCACAATGATAGTGTATCGTCTGTTGCTTTAAAACACACTTTCTCTTTAGTCCACACGTAGCAGTTATTTGAGGACTGTGACCCTATAAGTACACATTTATTATCAGAATTCATCACTAAACATTCTTTGTTAGTGAATTTAACCTTGTGATGACTGTCACAAAGTTGACTGATGCTAATCAAATTAGCCGTTAGACCCGCAACAAATTGAACATTTGTTAATGCTGGTTGTCCAGGTGACTTGAGATCTCCTATGCCAAGAATTTTTCCTTTGTTCCCGTCTCCGAATACTACACTCCCTGCATTCTTAATTTCAACAAAATTTGAGAGTAATTCTTTATTACCTGTCATGTGTCTGGAACATCCACTGTCAAAGTACCAGGTATTAGATTTTTCATTCTGAGCAGAAATGTATGCAACATTGCAGTATAAATCACTTTTCTTTACCCAGATTTGTTTTACGTTTGATGACTTACCTGCATCATACATGTGTTTCTTGTAGCACGAGCGTTGCTTATGACCCTTTGATTCCACAGAAGTAACAGACAATTGAGTTCCTCTTTCTATTCTTACCATAATGCGTTCTCCAATGGTTATGTCCATAGTTCTGTGTTGCCACTTTTCTTCTCTGGTTGTAGTGTTGATAAGATTTCTGATATTGTCCTCTAGGTCTGTAATCAACAACATGATCAATCCAATTTCTTCTTCTATCAGAATTTTGTCTGTTCTGGCTTTTATTTGGAGTACCATGAATTAGCTGTCTTTCTTTCCATTTCA
>CM071865.1:35086753-35105319 GCA_036759665.1 Gynandropsis gynandra | reverse complement strand
CTTCTCAAATTGATGTTCCAATATATCTAGGCGTATTCTTCTAACATTTGTTGTGTCCTCATGGATAGCTTCTAGTGTATCCCATGCGTCCTTAGCAGACTCACACCCTTGAATCTGTTTAAATTCATTTATATCTACTGATGAAAAGATAGTTGTCAGGGCATTTGCATTGAATGTTGAACTCCTTTTTTCACTAGGTGTCCATTGATCTGATGGCTTCTCTTTTTCTTTTCCATTTTCGTCAATAACAGTCGGTGGTGTCCATCCGTTCTTAACTGCACTCCAAGCATCTTCGTCAATTCCTCGTATGCTCGCTCTCATCTTAACTTTCCAGTATCCATAGTTAGATGCATCTAACATGACAGGTTTTCCAAACGAATACATGTCTCTTGGTCCTTCCATTTTAGTCGTCTTCTCGGATCTTAAACCAGTTTTTAGATTTACTCTAAATTTTGGTTACTTGCTCTGATACCAATTGAAAACTTGTAGAACATAACTAGTGAATCAATGATCCAAAGAGATCAGAAATATCAAACAGTATTCGTTTATTTACTTGTCAATCTTTAAGTACACTTGCCAGTTTATACAATGTACCAAAGATCTCCGCGGATAACTCCCCCTGAGTTAGATGTAAATACAACCTCTATTGTTTCTCCAGTACAATATCTAACTAAGTACACTTAAAACCTTAGAACTCTCTCTTTCTCTGTTTCGTGTACTCCAGTGATATCTCTCAGAATCGTTAACCTACTTTTTCTTTTTCAGGTTAACTTATTTGTCTTCCGCTCGGCTCAGCAACCCTCTCCGGTTCGTCAGTCGCGCCGTCTTGCTGATTTTTCTTCAGCATTGAATCCGCCAGATTCAACTTGACTCATCCCTCTTCTCCTTAATCTTCTCGTTGACTCCCTTCAGTCTTCCTTGATTTGAATTCGTGCTCCCTACATATCTCAACTTCCTGAAATAGTAATTTTAATCTGCAATCTTATTTTTATTGCATTAACAATAAGGATTGTTGATCAATAACAACTAAAAAATTATAAAATTGTAACTATATTTGTTATTTTATAAATAAAATCTGTTATTAAGAAACTTTATGTCTAATCTTTAATTTAAAGGTCTCAATTTTAATGGTCTTACCCGTATTTTCATTAACAGAACTTCCATTTGAAAAAGAAAAAAACTATAATATTCAATTCCTACAAAACCAAAGACTTAAACGACCAAGAAGCATTCACCTATTCTTGTTTCCTTCTCTTCTTCATCTCCGCGGCAAACACATAAACCAAAAACCATGAATCTATCTCTCTCTCAGAGAACTTCTTTATCCCATTTACTCTTATTGATGATCTTTGTCATCCCATCTTGTGCTTTGTCAGTTGATGAGCGTTACAAAAACTGCATCAACCCTTCTCAGTGTGGCGCCCAGAATAATCTTTCGTACCCTTTTTGGACAAAAGGAAAAGAAGATTGCGGCCACCCGGATTTTGAGGTCGATTGCGTTGGAGGCATCCCGGAGATTAACATCTCATCCGTCAAGTTCAGAATCATTGATGTCGATTTGTTGGGGTCTCATACCGTAAGGCTTGCAAGAACGGATTATCTCAACAATCTGTGTCCGAGTAACCCCCTCAATGTTACAATATTGAACGAAGTCTTCCTTGGATACACTCCTGACACCGAGGTGGTAACGTTATATCATGATTGCGTCAATTTTCAATCAGAATATTCTCTGCCCAGCAGTCCGTATATTGGGGAGATACTTTGTGGTGGTGATGATGATGATGGAAGAAAGGGTTACTTTGTTACCAAGGATCTTTCGTCCCCACTACTTCAAAGAGCCGTATTAAATGAATTCACTCGATCGTGTAAAAGCGTTGAGGTTCCAGCGTTACGATCGGCGTTGAGTACAGTTGAAGTAAACCCAACTCCAGTCAATTTACAGAAGGCTTTTAATGATGGTTTCGGGGTTAGATTGAATAACAATAATTGCCAAGGATGCGTTCACAGTGGCGGTGTTTGTGGCTATAACCGGATCACCGACGCATTCGTCTGCTATTGTATAGATGGTCCGCATGAGCATACCTGTGATTCAGAGCCAATACATTCATCAGGTTTGCTTAAACAAAGAATTCATTTGTTCTCGTGCATTTTTCTCTGAATTTTGGCGTTGCCTGCAAAGAACACTTCAGTTTAGTTCATTCGAATCTAATAAGGTCGAGTTCTTCCAAGAGAAAGGGCGATTATTTTCCCCTCCACACCGAACCCACCCTTTGAAACAACTTAGTAGAACTCTTTTCTTAATATGAGGATATTACACCGATCACTGCTGAGTTTCAAGCTTAACTTGGCTCCAATGTTTCATGCTTATATGCGCATTATATTATGCAAAGCTTTCAATGTTTTCTCTTGTGTTCTTTATGAATAACTTTTTCTCTTGGCATTCACTGATGCAGGGCTCTCCATTGGATTGAAGATAGGTCTAAATCCTTCTCCTGCTTGTCTGAGAAACCTAATTTCATTCTGATACCAAGGCAACAACATTGTCTTACAGATCTTTTCTTTGTATCCATCTCCAGGTATCGGTTTAGCTTGTGGATTGATGGGAGTCTTGTTCATAACCGGGGCTATGTTCTGTTTCGTCCACAGACGAAGAAATAAGCTGTTGACTCAATACAAAAGCAACGACTTATCAAATGATTTGAGAAAGAACCTTCAGGCACTTATACCACTGAAACAGTATAGTTATGCAGAACTTAAGAGAATGACAAAGTCATTCACACATGTGATTGGCAATGGAGGATTTGGGACTGTTTATGAAGGAAACCTTCCTGATGGTCACAAAGTTGCAGTGAAGGTCTTGAAAAGTTCAAAAGGAAACGGTGAAGAGTTCATAAACGAAGTTGCGAGCATGAGCAAAACATCTCATGTCAACATTGTTTCTTTACTTGGATTCTGCTATGAAGGGTCGAAAAGAGCAATCATATATGAATTTTTGGAAAATGGGTCTCTGGATAAGTTGATCACAGCAGGAAAGGACTCGACAAATGCCACTAACTGGAGAACACTGTACGAGATTTTACTTGGCGTTGCACGTGGTCTCGAGTACTTACACTACGGCTGCAAAACCAGGATCGTTCATTTCGACATAAAACCCCAAAACGTGCTTTTGGATGCGAATCTTCATCCAAAAGTTTCTGATTTTGGCCTTGCTAAGCTCTGCGAGAAGAAAGAGAGTGTTATGTCACTGGTAGAAACAAGAGGGACTGTAGGGTACATTGCCCCTGAGGTGTTCTCAAGAATGTATGGAAGTGTATCTCACAAATCAGATGTGTATAGTTATGGAATGCTTGTTCTTGAGATGATAGGAGCAAGAAAAAAAGGAGCTGCAAACACTGTATCTAACACTAGTTCAATGTACTTTCCCGATTGGATCTATAAGGATATTGAGAAAGGCGAATGTACAAGATTTCTTGAGGATGAAATAACTGATGAAGAAGAAGAAGAGATAGTAAAGAAGATGATCATGGTGGCTTTGTGGTGCATTCAGTCTTGCCCATTGCATCGTCCCCCAATGACCAAAGTCGTGGAAATGATGGAAGGAAGCGTCGATGCTTTCGATATACCTCCGAAACCCCATTTGCATCTTCCTACTACACATATCTCAGAATCTCACTGGTCTTCTGAAGAGACTTTAATCTTGCCAGTATGATTGATGGATGTCGACACTTTCCGCAAAGAAATTGTATAAACATCATATTCCGATTCAACGCAATTGTGGGCTTCAGACTTATACAAGTAGATATGATTTGTAGCAACAGAATCTACTATCAGAACTACAGTTATCGAAGAATATGAAAGACTGAAATTACCTTGTTCATGGCTTGTTGTAATGTCAGCATCAGAAATCCTTCAAGAACTAATCAGAAGTACAAATACAAATACTTAAATTGGCTATGCATCAAATTTAGTACAGCTTTATGTTGTTGAGACAGAAGCCTGAGGCGTTACATCAACACATGAGAAATCATTACTTTGAAAGTTCATCTGGTTCTGTCAGAAAATACATACACGAACCTAAAGAGCCAAAAACAATACACACCTCATAATTTACGCTGAATTTTGTGAGGCCACAAAAGACACCCACCCAAAACATGGATTACAGGTACAAACAAGGCTTGCCAATTAACTTATCCGGCGATTCTTCCGTTGTTTTGTCACCACACGAGACCCTTTTTCCTTCTAAACCTATCAACGCTCATCCGGGACTTTTCAGGCTTACTCGTTTTCTTCGACTTCTCCAGCCGACTGTCTAGACTGTTCCTAGAAACTTCTGGAAGGTATCCAAGCTCAAAAGTATCTGCATTTCCATTTTCTTGGGGCTTGCTTTGGTTGTTCGTTGCATCTGTCGCGACTTTGGTGGGACCATTTCTTGGCCCCCTGGCTTTGCTAACAGATATCACAAATTTCTTCAGATATCTTATGTACTCGGGATACAGTTCAAGGTTGCAGTGTCCTCCTCCTGTTATCCACAAAGGTTCATACTTTTCTTTGCAGAGTTCCCAGAGCTGTTTTCCATGGGAGCAGTCAACTACTTCATCAGCTGTTCCCTGTAAGCGCAACGACAGAATTATTCCCCTCCGTGATATGCAATCAGGTACTTTTAGAATTCATATCTTATTCATCCTCCAACAATTAGAAAAAGATTCTTCCAGATATCACTGATTTCTTAGAGAGACGGCCTTGGTTTCTTCAACTAATCAATATTAGCAATGAAATGTTCCACCAATCATTCTCTACCACAATCATTTAAAATGACGCGATGAAGTTAGCTATCACTACAAAGCATTCCCCATGATTCAACAAGATAGCTCATACCACATTTGATTTGAAGTTATATGACCTACAAATTTAACTCATTTCAATATTTGTCAAGACAATCCAATGACATCTAAATCCACTCTAAGAAGTCAATCAGATGTAAATTATAATCCAGGGAGAAAATAAGGAGAGAGTAAGACCATAGCTTACATGAATTACTAAGACAGGACAGGTGACTGCGCCAATCTTGTCAATATTCTGAAAAGTATGCAAATCGCAGGTTATCACCTATACACAGAGTCAGGACAAAACAAGATTCAGTGCCCACTAACTTACCTTGTATATGTCAAACCAATATGTGCGTTTAACCGGATACAAAACCCTCATTCCAGACAGAATTGGGCTGTGTAGAACCACCGCTCTCAAGTTAGGTGTGCGTGAAGCCAGATCAACTGTTGGCCCACTACCAACAGACTGACCATATAATATCAGTTGATCATCCTTTACACCATACTGTTCTTTGAGGCATTTATACACTGCATCTATATCGGCATACGTATTACACTCGCTTGCCTGTTCCGAAGGGACAAGTTTGTATCCATCAGAAAAATATATGGAAGTACTGCATATTATAAGGATGTCAAACGTATTTCAGAGTCAAAATGCAAATATAAAAGCTCAGAATTGCACCTTCCCTGTAGACTGACCATATCCAGAGTAGTCATACCTGGAAAAGAAAAAAAGGGAGAAAAAACAGGAGAACTAATCAATGAATCGGATTTTACGCAGAATAATACATCCACAAGATACCAGTAACGTAGTGGTACTCAGAGTAATTCTACAATAGAGGTTTAGTCATACTCTAAATCAGAACTAAAAGTTTGAAATGATCCTTCGATAATGAATCAACCAAAAAATAATTGATGCTTTGTTGAGTTTTCTTGGTAATACAATCAACATGAAAATGAACACAATTGATCATAGTATATTAAGCAACATAAACACCACCCCTCGACGGGTATGAGGCCAACACATCTGCACAAAAAGGGCTTATTTTTTTTCCGGCAATTCATATGCTAAAACACTACAACCAGATAAAAGGCAACCATTTTCACAACAGTTATCCATCAAACGTTGACAACCAAACTCTAAACTTCCCTAGTACAACACAGGAAAGTGCAACTGAAACTGATGCAACCCAAATCTCTCCACCTCAATTCCTCCTGATAACTGAATGATCCTTCTGGACCTACCCACAACTATATGAAGGAAATGGTACCGATGAAAAGATCAGAACTTTTGGCTTATAGCATTAGTTTCCGCACAGAGTTTCATATACAATCACCTATTAGTGGAGCAAAAACCAGCTCTATATGAGTCCGAACACACACCCAGTTGCCTTGAATTAAAAAATTGTAGCTTACTTCGCTTCTGGGATTGGCAAGAACCAAAAATCGATTACCTAATTCAACTTCAATATCCAATTAGTTTCCCAGATCAATCATGGAAAAGAAGTATCATTTCTAATAACAAGAGTCGCGGAAGTCAATGTTGATTATCCTAACAAGGCGACAGAGAGAGAGAGAGAGAGATACCCCATGAGATTAACGCGAAGACGATTGGCAAGTTCGACAAAGAGCTCAAATATCTGACCCAAATCGGCGGCGTTTCCATGGGAGTAGAGAAGCGTCCCATTAGCCTTTGGGTGTTTCACATAAATAGCCACGATATCGTTGCCTCGCCGTGTCCGGAGCTTCAGGACATCAACGTCATCCCGGCGAGGTACCTCCGGTATGTAAAGGCGGCCGCCACAGCTCTCATCGGGAAAAAAGCGAATTTCGCGGCGATCGACGAAGTGACCCCTCCCATGACGACGACAAAGATGATGGTGACGGCGATGATGGTCCTCTTCTCATCACACACCACCACCAAGCCTTATTCATAAATTAACCCCTTCCCGATCAAAAACCCAGAAACCCTAGATTTCTCTGTCGGGTCTTCAAAGAGATCCTAGTGAATAGAAAAAAAAGAAGAAAACGACAGAACGATAGAGAGAGATAAGGGAGATTGATTGGTAAAAGGAAAAGTGGTCGAGAAAAGATAAGCGGGACAAAGTTGAAAAAAAAAGGAAGACGAGAGGTAATACCGCTTTAGGAGCTGGAGGTTTGGATTACGGAGGCGCGTGACAAGATATCAGCGGCGCGTGTGTGATGAATTGAATGCAGGAGCCGTATCAAAATATCGGCCAAAATCTCTGCCTCTCTCTCTCTCTCTGCCTCTCTCTCTCTTATTGACCGTTGTTATCGCTACTTTCAATTGTTTTATCTGTCTTTTTCCATAAATTTTTTTTCTTTTATAATTATAATTTATATCATAATTTTTTATTAATTCAACCGTTAAAATTCGTCAGTCCACAAATCTTGTAGAGAAAACGTCAAAACGAAACTAAATATTATATTTGGAGCATCAAATATGTCTTCGGTGCTGACGTGGCAGTGTTTTCAGATGGCGTGGCAACATATCTATTGACATGAGTGGATGTGTGGGGAAAACTATAAATGTTATTATCTTCTACCACGAAACAAACCTTTCTTTTTCTTCCATTTCCCTTTTTGCTCAATGATTCCATAAAACCTTCAAGAACAAAATTTATTTTTCTTTTTTCGAAAATTTTGTCTTTCTCTAATTTCAAAGTTTTTTTTTCTTTCCCTCGGACTTCAAAATAATTTACTTTTATTATTTAATAAAATTTTACTTTTAACTGACTAAAATTATACTAAAAATCAGAATAAAATAGAATTTTAAACTTTAAAAAATATTTATAAATATTACGATTGATTACGTCTATTTTATCTGTAATTAATATGAATATCTTCTAAAAGTAACATAGGATATAAAGACATCTTATATTCTATTCTAACCAATTAAATCAAATCACCTTGAATATTATCGTTCTTTGTTTCTAATTTTGTTTATTTTATTTATGCCAAGAACATCAAATTGTGAACGATGGATATGAACTCACGTTTTGTGGAGAAAATAAAGGTAGTGCTTCCCACATTGGCAGACACACATCCACATGATTGTTGCTTCAAGAGAATTTCTTTTATTTAAATATTCATGGTTTTATTAAATGATATTAATAATTTTTTGTGCGAGATAATGTACGACCAGGACTGATTTCTCTTCTATCTTTCCCTTGTTGAAAACAATGGGCTTTTAGAGATTTAGGTAAAACAAAAATAGTTATCTAATAAGCATAATTATAAGGTAGACAAATGTATAGACCAATAACATTCGATCAAATATATATATACACATTTTTATTTATATATATATGAATTAGAGGTGCTGTATGATCATTATTCGTTGATTAATTATGATTATATAATAGTGGGTTTTGTTTAAAAAAAATTACAGACTCTACAATAAATTAATTCACGGTTGAAATATTTTTTTATATTAGCTTATTTATACATTGTTTTTTCAGAAGAAAATAAATTATTTTAGTATTACGGGTTTTAAAAAAATTATTATAACTTATAGAATGAGCTATATAATCAATGAATTATGATAGATTGAGTTGAACTAAACATTTTCAAACGTATAAACAGAGTTTAGGCTAGCTTAATAAAATTAACCAAACCTATGTTGGGTTTGGATGGGTTAGATAATTTAAATTTTAATCGTTGTGTTGTTTAAAATTGTTGACAATATGAATAATTAATTCAATATTGGATAATTTTAAAATTCTAAATTAATTGATTTGTGTTGAAAATTGTTTATACCCCTAAATGCAATTAAAAAATATTTATGGATTGATTTAACAATTAATTAAAATTAATTTATTGACTAAAGAAACCTACAGAGTGGTGTGTATGTGTATATGAGATATATATGTGTTTAGTCGTACATTAAAAAAATAAAAAAATCAGAGAGATAAACAAAGAGAAAAAAAAGAGTTCTTTTGATACTCTGTAAAAGGCGATGATCTCATGCTATCAAAACTAAATTCAATCCGGTCCTAATATTCATATAAGCGCATTCATGTTTTTGGTTGTTAGTTTTTATTAAAAACAAAACTAAACCAATGATAGTGAAATCTAAAAAAAATAGATCTATATTTGGATTATTTAAAAATGTTTTCGTTGCAAAAACGCTACAAGTAAATCCACTACTAATATATAAAATAATAATGACAAATTCTTGAGCTAACTCGATGTTCCATCTCCATTCTTTTGGTTTGGCCTTTTCTATCCCTCTCGACACTGTTCTCTCTGTCACGTTCTTTCTCAATCGCATTTTGTTATATTTATATGGTGTTCCTTTTGAAACAAAAATTTTAGAATTTTTTATTCAAATACGAATATCTAATAAATATTCAGATTTTTAAGATATTTGAATTTTCGAATACGAATAGTTCGAATAAAAAATTTAAAATCGAATATGTAATAATAAAATTGTTCAAATAATTCGGTTATTATCCACCCCTAATAAAATTCGATATCAAAATTATCATGATATACAATTTGATAAAACTAATCGTGGGTTAAAGCGAAATCATATTCGATATAGAATTTGTCATTATATACAATTTGATGCAACTAAACGTCGGTTAAAATGAAATCATAGTATATATCGATATTGTCATGATGTAAAATTTGAGTGAGATTGTGGGATAGTGATGCAAAAGGGGATTCTTTAGCTTTGGCCATACATGCTCAAAAGATCTATTGCATTGGCTTTATCCATAAATGACGCGAAGTATCAATCTTAACCAAGTTTCAAGCTTTTGTGATAGTTTAATTGGTGAACAGTGAAATTTCACTTGATTTTCTTTCAAATCATTAAAAGTATATTAGGTTGTAAATTTTATAAAATAAAGTAATTAAAAAGATACAAATTTTGTTTGAAAAAATATGGAAGTGAAATAGGGTGAACATGATGATAATGCGACAAAGGTTGTAATCATAAAAATTTGTTTTGTTAATTTTGCTTTGAAAAATAATTTTATTTTCTTGTATTAAGTTATTTATTATTTGATTGATAATTCGATTTAATTTAATGATTAAATTTCGGTTAGCGGAAAAAAGTAACTTTTAAAAATAAATTAAATATAAGTAACTTTTGACAATTGACACTTTTCTTCCTACCTAAACATTCCCACACTGGTCCAAAAAATGGAAGAAAAAAAACTACTGCGCAGTAAATATGAATTATATAAAAATATTATTAGGAAAGAGAAGTGAGTAAAATTGCTAAAATATTACCATTTTCCTAAATTTGAAAATCAATTAGGTAATGTCATTTTTTATTTAATCAATTTACTGTTCATAACTCAGGAATAGTAACAAGAACAGGACGCCAAGCTCTCCGAAGTAACCTACATCGAATCGTAGCAGATACCGGCCTCAGCGAGCCGCTTAAGCCGATACGCCGAGCCGCGAATCCTTCTCCATCGTTTACTGGTAAAAGACCATCCGTCTCCTCAGTCGCGGCGCTGGGGCCGGGACCGCTTCCTCCGCTTTCTCTTCCCTCGTACGGCGGCGAGGAGACGAAGAGCTCCTTCAGTTTCCGCCGAGATCGGATCTTATCCCTCTTCCCTCCTCCACCACCGCCGCCATCCGTTGAATCACCGTCCACCGTCGCACTCTCAAACTCCGATGAGCCGTTGCGGTGGGGAAATCGGCGACGATCTGATGATGAACGGGTGAGTAGCATCCGCAATGTTTTACGGCGGCGGAGGTGGATAACCGGGCTCCGAGTCGGGCTCTCGGCGATGGTGCCGCAGTGATTGGCGAGGAGCTTGAATTTCTGCAGAGACGCCATTGATTTTGCTTTTCCTCGAGATCTTCTAGGGTTCGTATTCGAAATTTTCTGTAATGACTTTTATTTTCGTGGAGTGATTCTTTGCTTCGACTGAGTCTTGTGAGGGAGTGAGAGAGAATAAGGTGACTAGGAATGGCACCATTGTTGAAGAAGATAGATTACACGTGTCATCACGAGAGAGGCTTAGATTTGTGCTGTTTTTTTCCTTTGGTGATAATGATAGTGTCAAAAAATGCATGAAGAAAATGTTACACCTAGATTTTGTAATGACTCAATGACTTGTTCAACTTTGAAGATATTATTAGGTCATAAAAATTCTTATAAAACTAATATTACAACATTTTTCATATATATATATATGATTTACTTTTTATATAAAAATATATTGTTCGAAAAATATTTTTAATTTTGAAAAACTTAAATTTTCTTACGGTAGAATTTATTATTTTCATGATATAAAATTAAGAAATATATATATATATACTTATATATACACACAACAATTTGTGTAACACTGTATTATTATATATACAAATTTGTTAATAATTTTATAAAGAATTCTTTCATAGTTAAATAACTATGTATGTTATGGTGTTGTGATATTCATATTTTATTATATTTGTTATCCAGTTTAATCTAACCATGATATTTTTTGAAAAATTTCAATCTATATTTCCATTAAATCTTAAGTACACATATATATAATGATAAATAAACTAACATCATTTCTAATTTTTAGTCGATACTCCCTTCAAGTTGGAGTGTAAACGTCGTAAATTCCCAACTTGCCAAGAAGACGATCGAAAACCGTGCGTCCACAACCTTCGTAAAAACGTCTGCTAGTTGATTCGTAGTGCATAAATACGAAAGAAAACTCGTCCTTCCTTCCATTCGGCGAACAAAGTGGCAGTCAACTTCGATGTGTTTTGTTCGTTCGTTAAACACCGGATTGGACGCGATATGTAGTGTGGCTTGATTATCGCAGTGAAGGTGGGTTGGCTGTGGAAGAGAGACGCCCAATGTACCACTTGAGCTCACAGCAAGTATAAGTCATTGCACGATATTTCGCCTCCGCGGATGAACGTGAGATAGTATTCTACTTCTTCGTATTCCAAGAAATCGGAGAAGACCCAAGAAGAACGACGTAACCCATGAGTGAACGACGTTGTAAAGGACATGCAGCCCAATCGGAATCACAATAGGCAATCGTATGGAGCTATTGGATCGCATCAAAACTCCTTGACATGGACTCCCTTTGAGATACTTCACCACACGTAAAGCAGCTTCCCACGGTTCTTGCGTCGGGGACTGCATAAACTATGCAAAATATGAACAATATAGGAGAGATTGGGATAAGTAATGGTGAGATAAACAAGACGTCCCACTAGACGACGATATTAGGCGGGATTATCAAATGGAGGTGAAGTGGAAGATGCAAACTTATGATTTTGATCGACTCGGAGAGACACTGGTTTTGAGCCTAAAAGTCTGCATTCCTTGATGATGTCCAATGCATATTTTCGTTGTGAGAGGAAGATACCATCGGAATTCAGAGAATCCAGATCTTTCATATGAAAACACTCCCCGAGATATGTCTTAAACTGTTGAATAGCGTTTGGATTGTTACTTCTGACTAGTAGATCACCAACATAGATTAGGACATGAAGACGCACATCACCTCGGAGAAATGTAAACAACAAGTAGTCCGAATATGATCGCTCGAACCCAAACCGTAACAGAGCTTAAGTTAACTTTTCAAACCAACATCGCGGAGTCTGGCGAAAACCATACAATGGTTTCCGCAACCGACAAACTTTTGATCTATCTACAATAATAAGCCCCGGCGGTGGACACATATACACCTCCTCTTCTAAGTCCCCATAGAGAAAAGCATTGTGAACATCCATTTGATGGACTTCCCAATCGTGGATCGTAACCACATCAAGAAACATGCGCACAATCGTCATCTTTACCACAGGAGCAAAAGTTTCATTATAATTGATCCCCTCCTTCTGGTGATTGCCAAGAACAACAAGTCTGGCTTTGTATCGTTAAATAGAACCATCGAAGTTATGCTTAATCTTAAACACCCACTTGCACCCGATAGCCTTCTTGTCCGGAGGAAGATCCTCTAAAATCCATGTATTATTCGTTTGGAGTGCACGAAGTTCAGCTGCCATGGCCTCTTTCCAGTGAGAACTCTGCTTTGCTTCATGGTAAGTATTGGGCTCGTACGTACCTGCAATAACGACTAGAAAAGCACGATGCTTCGAAGTGAATTTGTCATAAGATATGTACTAGCTAATGGATAAGGCGTCGTACCTGAAGATCCTAGAGGTGAAGAGAGCGGGTCAGAATCGGGGGTAGAAGTACTCAAATGGTAAGTGACGTAGGGTTCCAATCTCACAGAAGGATGCTTTGTCATTTTTCCTCGACCAAGGTCTTCTTTTACCTCGACTGACGGGAGTGGTTGAACTTCCACATGTGAGTCTGCATTTTCTATAGATTCCTCGCGATCCGAGACTATATTAGAGAGCTCCTGTGTTTCCAAACTCCCCATGTCTGATAAATTAGGCTCATGGAAATAGCCCAAAAAATCATCATCCGAGAATGGTAAATGGCTAGGTGCTTGATTTGAAACATTAAGTACTCCCGAGTCCTTAAACGGGAATGAGGCGTCGAAGAAAACCATATCTCGTGATTCAAAACAATCGTAGGATTCTAGATTAAGAACCCACCATGTCTTCTTCCTATCGGGATAACCCAGAAAAATACATTTTCGACTGCGAGCAGAGAATTTATCTCGAGTCTTTGAGTGGACATAGCAAAGACACCTGAAAACCTTGAGCTGATCATACGGCAGAGGCTTATGAAATAACAGTTCATAAGGAGATTTGCCTTCGGTAACCTATGATGGTGTGCGATTGATGGTAAAAGCCGTCGTAAGAACACAATCTCCCCAATACTCGATTGGAAGATGTGTTCTGAAAACGAAGTGCGTGAGCCATATTTAAGAGGTGACAGTGTTTTCTTTCAACCCGACCGTTTTGTTGCGGCGTGTCTACGCATGACGTCTGATGCAATATCCCTTGGTGTGAAAATAGCTCCGCAATGGTGAGAATTCCGTCCTGATATTAGAACCCACAACCTTTACCAACTTAGAGAATTGTTTGTTGGTCATGGAGCAAAACGTAGGAAACATAGAAGCCGTCCTGATATTAGAAGCCACCTCTGATTTGGACCGCAAAAGATATATCCAAGTGGCGTGTGTATGATCATCAATAATCATAAGAAAGAAGCGCTCGCCAGTACATGTTGGAACCAGGTATGGTCCCCACACATCTCAATGAACCAAATCGAACGGTAAGAAAGCTCTATTACTACTCTCGGGAAAAATGTCCGTGTTTGTTTGGAAAGAAAACAACATCACAAGAACGTCCCTTATTCAATTGAGATGAAATAATATCACGTACACCCGATAAACAGGAAAGAATATTGTCTAAAGGATGTTCTAGTCTCCGATGCCAAAGATCAATGGAACCCAAAAATGAAACCGCAAACGCCGTTAATGATGGAACCCCACGAAACTTGTAAACCCTACCGCTCTCTTTACCGGCTCCAATCAGGATCTTCGTGGAACGGTCCTGTATCACACATAGCGTATTAATAAACGTTACATAACAAGACAATTGTTGTGACAACTTTGACACAGAAATGAGATTGCATGTGAAAGATGGGATAAATAACACTTCGCGAAGTATGAATGATTCCGAGACATGGATATCTCTAGTATGTTGTGCAGCAATATTGGAACCATTTGGAAGATCGACAGGATGCGCAACAATAGATTTAACATTAATTAATAGGGAAAAATCGCCAGTCATATGATACGAAGCACCCGAGTCGATGATAAAACATTAATCAATCTATATTTCCATTAAGTCTTAAGTGAACATATATATAATGATAAATAAGCTAACATCATTCTTAATTTCAGTAGATTTATATGAGTCCTTCAATAAAACGAACAATAAAATTTAATATAAAATTTGGATTTAATATAAAATCTTAGTTGTTTACTCGTGTAAATATCAAATATTTGTTATCTTCAAACCCATCTACGAAAATAAAAATGCCACTACGTTTTTCGTTACTACGATAATTCATTAATTTTAAAATAAAAACAGAAAATTAATAAATACAATTTAAAAAAAGTTAATTTAATTGGTAACGGTAAAACATAATATCTTTCTTATTGAAAACTTGTAGAAGAAAACTTGGTGAATCGATAATTCAAAGAAACCAAAAATATAAAACAATACTCGTTTATTTACTTGTCAATCTTTAAGTACATTTGTCAGCCTTTACAATGTACCAAAGATCTCCACAGATAACTCCCCCTGAGTTAGACGTAAATACAACCTCTATTGTTTTACTCCATTCAGTACAATATCTATCTAAGTACACTTAAAACATAAGAACTCTATTTCTCTCTGTTTTACGTACTTCAGCGATATCATCCAGATCCGTTAACTTTCTTTTTCTTTTCAGGTTAACTTATCTGTCTTCCACACGGCTCAGCAAACCTCCCGGTTCTTCAGCCGCACCGTCTTGCTGATTTTCCTTCAATATTGAATCCGCGAGATCCAATTTGACTCCACCTTCTTCTCCTTGATCTTCTCGTTGACTTCCTTCAGTGTCTCCTTATTTGAATTTTCTGCTCCTTGAATGTCTCAACTACCTGAAATAACAATTATACTCTACGATCCTATTTTTATTGCATTAACAATCTCCCCCTTTGAATTCTTATCACATAAACATACTTCAATCAGTCATATAGAACTCAAGACAATGCAATAAAATCATTCAAGCACAAAGCAACCACCATATAAGATCAAGCAGCACAAATAGATTCACGCATATATGTTCAGATCATAATAAGTTCAAGCACGGAAAGTAATAAAATTAAGTACACTTAATATAAGCATTGTCTTTAAGTGCACTTAAAGAAACCGAAAAATGCTTTTTCTTGTGATTGGTTCCTCATGAACCTCTTCAACTTCGTCCTCTTCAACCTCATCCTCCTCCTGCATTTCTCCCCCTATTTATGTGATAAGATTTCAAACAAGATCAAATACACAAGAATAATAGCCAATACACAGAAAATATAAGTGCACTTGATTACTCTGGAATCGCATGAGTAGCCCGTCAATAGATTTTAGCGCTGTATTCAGAGTCTGTTTTAGTTCAGTAAGCTCCTGAACCATACTATTTCTGGAAGTTCCTACAACTGATGAAGAGGGCATCTTAGCCATATACCTCTTCTCCAATATGATCTATGGGGGGATATTTTCGCGCACCTTATCTCTTTCAACAATATCAGGGTCTTGTTGACTCAGGATGTTTTGAATCAGGCATGGAAACTAAAGAACGAATTTCGTTGAATTGGACAGACCCAGTCCCACAATTGCGTCCAGGAACACCTTGCCAAAGTTAATTGGGATGTCATTCATCAAGCAGTACAGGAAGATGGCTGTATCCTGCCTAATTCCATCTGATTTCTTGTTTTGTACCCAGTTGGTGCGAGAAATTTTGTTGAGTAAGGCGTATTCCCACTGAAGTTTGGAATTTGGGATCTGACCAGGCCATGAAATCAGTTTACCATCTGTCAGTTCCTTAGTGACAGTGTTCATATCCAAATCAAGTTGGAGTTCTTTTCTACGTGTCACAGGCACATGTGGGATGCCAAAAAACTCATTTATCACCTCAATACTAAACTTGATAACATGACCACGAACATACGTGGTACCAAACAAGGCCGAACCTGAGTCTTCAATTTCAGGAACCAAATTCGCATAGAATTCATAAACAAGTTCCTTACATACGGAAGTCACGGTAGGTGTGTTTGTCAGCTTACGATTCACTAAGATGTCCCAAACAGAGAGATGCTTGAACTGATGCACACTCAGACCTCGTTCAGAAAAAATTTCCCTTTCCTTAAGGGTTTTAAACCTAGCAAGGTATGATTCCTTGTACAGTTTGTGTGAAAAGGCCTGGGAGGAAGAGAAAGAGTACCTCTTCTCGAAGATGCAGAAGGTTGGTTTGCAGTAGCAGAGACCGGTCTTTGAGCAGTTACTGGCGTTGTTGGAACAGTTGATGGAGCAGCACTCGGTGGTGGGGCCGAGGTTGTCTGTGTCTCTCTCGGTGGGGTCGAGGAGTTCGAAGTTTCCCTTTGTATATTTGAAGTGTGGTGTGATTCACTCTGTGGGGTCGACGTAGAAGGGGCACTATCGGGGTATGTTTGAAGGTGGACCATGGATGTTGTATTTGGTCTTTGATTTTCACTCTTATTTGGTGCAAAAAACTTTGTCGCCAAAACCTTGTAACGTCGGCCGTTTACACGCGATGGATTTCGCCTAAACACCAAGTCTCCCATTCTTACCTCCTGATTATCAAGCAGGAGTACATCATCCGCATTCAGGCCGAATTTGGTGCTTCGTGTCTGCATTTTTGTTGAAGAGAAAAAATCTACAAGGAAGAAATTGCTTCTCGTTTTCTCGAAAAAGTGGGTTAGAGTTTCAGAATTGTAAGCAACAAGTAAAGAGCAACAATTTAGGGAAGGTTAAGTGCAGTTGCAGCGAAAAAATAGGGATTTTGAAAAAATTTGAAGTAACTGCACTAGTCACATCAGCCCACAAACTATTCCATCACATTTAAAGTTTTTAAAAAAACTGCCAAGTTTCTCTGAAGAACCACTCAAGTGCTGATATTACTCGTCAGATCAATGTATAAACCCTAGTCATAAAACATGATAGAAAAAATCAAAGCAAAATCAGACCGTTAATAATTAGTCAAGAACTGTAAACGGCTAATTGTTTAAGTACACTTACTGAATATTGTTCACCACTTAAAACAATCTGTTGTATTGTATTACTGCTTATTATTATTTTTTATTTTCTTCCTCTTCCTTTTTTTATTTTAAACACTCATTCACAGCTTCTAGGACATTGTGTAGATATCCTTTTGTTCATATAACAAGCTCCTTGACTACCCTTTTTAGGTATACTCTTATGCAAGCATGGAGGAGTATGTAAGCACAATTTTTGGTTTGTATCATAGGACGTTATAACTGAAACTGAATATCTCCCAACTTAGACCCGAGCATATACTCATGACAAACTAATCTTATTTCTATATAGAAACACGCATAAAAGTTATCAGAGGAGTAAGTGAGAATTTTAAGTGCACTTGGATCACCAGATAGAGAACTTGTAACTTGCAAAAACGCTAACAGTGTTCAAAACACAGAACAATGAGCAATTAAGTGTGTACTTAAATCAAACAGACATCTCAGTAATTTTCCTTTTCTACGTAAGATCATCAAACACTCCGAAAACAAATCTACCAATGTAATACACAAGGAACAATCAAAGCTCGCAGACACCAAGTGATTTTCTCAGAGAAACAAACCGATTTAAATCCAGGGGTTTTGTGAAAATATCTGCAAGGTGACATTTTTAGGCACATACTCCACTTTCATTTGTTTTTGTTCAACTTTCTCCCTCACAAAATGATGTCTTATTTCAATGTGCTTTGTTCTAGAATGCTGAACAAGATTTTTCGATATGTCTATAGCACTTGTATTATCACACCATGCAGTAAAAGTTCTGGATTTCATACCATAGTCCATAAGCATTTGATTCATCCATAAAAGTTGAGTGCAACAGCTTCCCAAGGCAATGTATTCAGCTTCAGCAGTAGATAGAGACGTGGAATTTTGCTTTTTACTATGCCATGATACTAAATTGTTTCCAAGGAAGAAACAACCACCAGACGTGCTTTTACGATCATCCACATTTCCTCCCCAATCAGCATCACAGAAACCAGCAAGTTCACAGTTAGTATCTTTGGAATATAAA
>CM071865.1:35070398-35086699 GCA_036759665.1 Gynandropsis gynandra | reverse complement strand
ACATCTTCACCATCTGCATCTTTTGTCAGCTTTGTTGTTGTTGACATGGGAGTACTTGCTGACTTACTATGGTCTAGTTCGAACCTTTTCACCAGATTTTTGGCATATTTACACTGATAAATAAATAGTCCATCATCGAGTTGTTTCACTTGTAAACCAAGAAAGTAACTGAGTTCTCCAAACATACTCATTTCAAACTCCCGCTTCACAGTCTGCACAAACCAGTTTACTTTCTCCTACAATTTAGAGCCAAACACAATGTCATCAACATAAATCTGTACAACCAACAAAATTCCATCAGAATCATGGATAAACAAGGTTTTATCAACTCTCTCTCTTTTGTAGCCGTTCTGAACAAGGAAGCTTGTAAGTCTTTCATACCAAGCACGGGTGCTTGCTTTAACCCATACAAGGCTTTCTTTAGTTTGTAGACATGCTCTGGATAATGTGGATCCTCAAAACCTTTCGGCTGTTCCACATAAACTTCCTCTTGAAGTATCCCATTTAGAAATACACTTTTCACGTCCATCTGAAAAAGTTTGAAACCAAAGAAACAAGCAACACCAAGCAATAGACAAATAGATTTTAATCTAACCACAGGAGCAAAAGTTTCATCAAAATCAACTCTTTCTACTTGCATATACCCTTGTGCTACTAATCTTGCTTTATTTCGGACAATCTCACCTTGTTCGTTGGTTTTGTTCTTAAACACCCATTTTGTGCCAATCACATTCAAGTTCATTGGTCGAGGAACTAAAATCCAAACATCATTTCGAACAAACTGTTCTAACTCCTCGTGCATGGCCTTTATCCATGACTCATCATCTAACGCATCACGAACACACTTTGGTTCTATTTGCGAAGTAAAACATGCAAAGTTTACCATATCATGATAATTTACTCGTGGTTTGTTACGTGTGCGTATTCCATCCTCAATGTTGCCAATAACATATTCTATTGAGTGATTTTTATGTACCATTATTTGCTCCATGTTGGTTCAAGAATTTTCATGTTCCGAGATATCTCCATCTGTTTCACATTCAGCCACTTGTTGATCAGTAGGTGCACTTAAATGTTCATGAGTTGAATTTGATTGTTCTTGTACAGTTTCTGATGAAAAAGGAAAAATGACACTATGAGTTGAATGATCCTCATCAAAAACAACATTTACTGATTCAATAACGTTCCTTGTGCGCAAATTGAAAATTCGAGACGCAGTTGTATTATTGCCATAACCAAGAAAGATTCCCTCATCACTTTTAGTATGGAACTTACCCAGGCATTCTCTATCGTTCAATACAAAGCAAGTGCACCATAACACATGAAAATAGCTTAAATTTGGACTCTTACCTTTCCACGACTCATAGGGTGTTTAGACATACCTGGACGAATGTAAACACGATTAATAATGTAACATGCTGTGTTTATGGCTTCTGCCCAAAACCTGATAGATATGGATTTGCCATGTAACATTGCCCGAGCCATTTCTTGCAATGTCCTGTTCTTCCTTTCAACGATTTTTGCTGTGGGTGGTGTCTTGGGTGCTGAAAATTCGTGGATGATGCCATGCTTTTGACAGAATTTGTTAAATACATCATTCTCGAATTCTTTTCCATGATCGCTCCTGATTCTCTCAATACAACCTTTAGTATTTTTCAATTGAAGAAACAGGAAATGAAATAACTCAAACGTTTCAGATTTTTCTCTCAGAAATTTTACCCAAGTATATCGAGAAAGTCATCAATAATAACAAAAATGTATCTTTTCCCTCCAAAACTCTATGTTCTCATTGGACCCATCAAGTCCATATGCACCAACTCCAGAATTTTATCAGTCTTCACTTTGGGCATCCATTTATGATGAACTTTGATTTGTTTGCCTAGCTGACACGGTTTACACATTTCTGCCTTATCTAATTTTAGTTTAGGTATACCTCTTACTGCTGTAGAATCAGATAATTTCACCAGGGATCTATAGTTTACGTGTCCACTTCCTGCATTCTTAATTTCGACAAAGTTTGAAAGCAATTCTTTAGTACCTGTCATATGTCTGGAACATCCGCTATCAAAGTACCAGGTATTAGATTTTTCTTTCTGAGCAGTAATATATGCAACATTGCAATATAAATCACTTTTCTTTACCCAAATTTGTTTAACTTTTAGTGACTTACCTGCATCATACCTGTGTTTTTTGTAGCAAGTGCGTTGTTTATGACCCCTGATTCCACAGAAAAAATAGACAACTGAGTTCCTCTTCCTATTCTTACCTTGGTACTTTCTCCCATGATTATGTCCATTATGCTGTGTAGTCATTGTTGCTCTCGTTGTAGTGTTGATAAGACTTCTGATATTGTCTTTTAGACCTGTACTCAAAGGCATGATCAATCCTACTTCTTCTTGTCTCAGAATTTTGTCTATTCTGACTTTTATTAAGAGTACCATGAGTCAGCTGTCTTTCTTTCCATTTCAGATTTTCTTGCAAATCCCCTCCAGAAACAAATTTGTTTTCCGACTTGTTTGAGTTCCCAATATATCAAATTCCATGGTTGTCACCTTTTCTTTTTCAATAGAGAGCAAGTAATCCAATTTTTCAGTACCATTTGACAGCATCTTTAGCTGTTTGTTTGTCTCTTCTAACTGTCTTTTGACGAAGTGCACTTCTTCTTCCTTAGCAGCTACTTCTTACTTCATATCTTGAATCTGAGCTTCCAGATTCTCATTTTTCTTGATCAGTTGGACATTCAATTTGCTTATCCTAAGCCACTCATTGTAGATCGTCTCTACATTAACTTCATATTCCTCTTCAAGTTGATCTTTTTCACTTTCTTTATAGTTTTCATCAATAATGCCAATGAAAGCAACACAATTTGACTGTTCTTCTTCAGACTCATCTCAAGATTCAGAATTGGATTCACTAAACATGATTAGTGATTTTCCTTTTGCCTGATTATTGTCAGCACATTCTTCCTTAGTATGTCCAAAACCCTTGCATTTGAAGCATTGTGTCTCTCTGAGGTTTTTCAGCATACTTTCTCTTTTTGTGATACTAGGACAATCTGATTTGAAATGACCAAATCCTTTGCATTCGTGACATTGAGATCCAGATTTATTCTCCTTTCTATATCTAGCTTCTTCAGTTGATAATTTTTTCATCCCTGACCGTTTCTTCATAAATTTTTCCAAACTTTTTTGTCAGTAATACAATGTTTTCTTCAAGACTGTCCAATCTAGTGCTTTCTGAGATATCCTGTAATACTACTCATTTGCTTCCATCTTTAGCAATATCTCCTTGTTCAAGTTGGAGTTCAAGTTCATATGCCGCCAAAATTCCAACTATTTCTTTGAAGCTCGTAGTATCTGTATTCAATGACATGTTCATAGCAACCTTCTGTGCATGAAACTTCTTGGGAAGACATCTCAATAACTTTTTAACCAGTTTCTTATCGTCCAGAGTCTGTCCAAGTACACTTACTTCATTTGCGATGGCATTCATCCGACTGCTAAATTCTTTTACGCGTTCATATTCTCCCATCTCCAGCTTCTCAAACTGATGTTCCAATATATCAAGACGTGTTCTTTTAACATTTGTTGTACCTTCATGGATAATTTCCAATGTATCCCACGCGTCTTTGGCAGACTCACATTCTTGGATTTGTTTAAATTCATTAATATCCACTGATGAAAAAATAGCTGTCAGGGCTTTTGCGTTGAAGGTTGAACTTCTTTTTTCACTAGGTGTCCATTGATCTGATGGCTTCTCCTTTTCATTTCCATTTTCATCAATGACAGTCGGTGGTGTCCATCCGTTCTTAACTGCACTCCAGGCATCTTCGTCAATTCCTCGTATACTTGCCCTCATCTTAACTTTCCAGTATCCATAGTTAGACGCATCTAACATGACAGGTTTTCCAAACGAATATATATCTCTTGGTCCTTCCATTTTTGTCGTCTTCTCGGATCTCAAACCAGTTTTAGATTTACTCTAAATTTTGGTTATCTACTCTGATACCAATTGAAAATTTGTAGAAGACAACTTGGTGAATGGATAATTCAAAGAAACCAAAAATATAAAACAATACTCGTTTATTTACTTATCAATCTTTAAGTACACTTGTCAGCCTTTACAATGTACCAAAGATCTCCACGGATAACTCTCCTTGAGTTAGACGTAAATACAACATCTACTTGTTTTACTCCACTCAGTACAATATCTATCTAAGTACACTTAAAACATAAGAAATCTCTTTCTCTCTATTTTACGTACTTCCGCGATATCACCCAGATCCATTAACATTCTTTTTCTTTTCAGGTTAACTTATCTGTCTTCCACACGAATCAGCAAACCTCCCGGTTCTTCAGCCGCACCGTCTTACTGATTTTCCTTCAACATTGAATCCGCAAGATCCAACTTGGCTCCACCTTCTTCTCTTTGATCTTCTCGTTGACTTCCTTCAATCTCTCCGTATTTGAATTTCTACTCCTTTAATGTCTCAACTATCTGAAATAACAATTATACTCTACGATCCTATTTTTATTGCATTAACATTTATATTACACAAATCTCGTTTTGAAAATCATATTCGAATGTAAATATAAAAAAACATTTGGAAAAGTAAACCTCAAATTATTATAATGTATATATATAAATATAATCACTTAATGAATTCATCTTGGATTTGAACTATATTAGTAGCAAAAAATAGGAGTCGTATGTATTATGTGCGACATCAATTAGTTAAACCGTCACATCGCATATATATATATATATATATGTGTCTATATATAGACGCAACACACACGAAGCCTAATTAGATCCATAATCACCAATTTTTTCTGATTAATACAGAAAACTGTGGCATTAACTAATAATTAATTTTTACAAAAATTTTCCATATTGTTCAGAAAGAACTCTCCGTCGTATTTGAATTCGTACTGTTCGTCCACTTATCAGTCTCCGGCGACAGCGGCGGCGGAGCAACACCGTTCCTCAGCAACACAACTTCATCCCCAATGCCGTCTCCTCCTCCGACGATGTCCACCATCTCCGCCGGCTCGCTCATCTCTTCCTTCTTGATCCCTCGCAGAATCTCCACGATCTCGTCCATCGACGGCCTCAAGTCCCTCTCCTGTTGCAGGCAGCGGAATGCGAGCTCAGCTACCGACGTCACCATTCGCCGCACGGCGAAGTCCCGGTCAAATCCCAGATCTGGATCCACGAGCTCCTCCACGGCGGAATTCTGGATCTTCGCGACCGCCATGCTTGCGAGGTTGATGTCGTGTCGGTGTCTGGTAATGTCTACGGCTTCTTTGGAAGAGATTAGCTCTGCAAGGACAACTCCAAAGCTGTAGACATCGCTTTTCTCGTTTAGACGATAACATTGGTAGTACTCTGGGTCGACATAGCCTGGAGTTCCCTGTGGCGCGGTCGAAACGTGCGTTGCGTCTGTTGGAAACAAACGCGAGAGCCCAAAATCGGCGACTTTCACTTGGAAGTTGCTGTGCAGAAGAATATTTGTAGTCTTGACGTCCCGGTGAATGATTCCTGAAACAGGGGAGTTAATGTCGGAAGCTAGTTAGATTGCGGCTTTGTAGTGTTTTCTCGGATTTTCGTCCATGCCCATTTCGATTCTTACCGGAGGCATGGAGGTAGGACAAGGCGCTCGCAGTTTCTATGGCTATTTCTAGGCGAATAGGCCATGATAGAGGATGAGTTTTGGACCGATCGCCGTGAAGATGATCGGCTAAAGTGCCGTTGGGGATGAATTCGTAGACGAGAAGAAGCTCTCTACTATGTCTCGATGTGCATCCATAGAGGATGACCAGATTTGGGTGCTTCAGTGATTTCAGGATCTCAATCTCATTCTTGAATTGCTCCACACGTCTCAGCGATCTCTCATACAGACGTTTAACAGCTACTGTTCTCCCGTCCCTCAGCACACCTTCAAAAGAACCCCATAGTTTTAAACCCATTGATCCAAATGGTAAGCGAATATCAAATCTTTCGCACAAAGAAGAAGAATCAAGCATTGTGATCGTACCGTAATAGACAGTGCCAAAGCCTCCATCGCCGAGTTCTTTAGAGAAATTTTCAGTGGCTTCTTCAAGTTCTTCGTAACTGAAGACCTTAACTCCAAAGTAAGCACTTCCATTTCCAAGATTCGAGTTTAAGGACTGAAACGAGTGCATCATGCTGCGGGAAACTGTTGTGGAAGTTGCTGTAGTTGTAGTTCCATGGCTCGAGTAAGGTGTTGATGGTAATTCTTTGCTTGTGTATTGAGCCAACAGCTTATTTCTTCGTCTGCGGATGATACAGAACACAACCCCGGCTATGAATAAGCCTCCCATCAATCCACAAGCTAAACCGATACCTGGAGATAGAAACAAAGAAAAAGATCTGTAAGACAATGTTGTTGCCTTGGTATCAGAATGAAATTAGGTTTCTCAGACAAGCAGGAGAAGGATGTAGACCTATCTTCGCTCCACCGGAGAGCCCTGCATCAGTGAATGCCAAGAGAAAAAGTTACTCATAAAGAACACAAGAGAAAACATCGAAAGCTTTACATAATATGATGTGCATATAAGCATGAAACTTGGAGCCAAGCCAAGCTTGAAACTCAGCAGTGATGATCGATGTAATATCCTCACATTAAGAAAAGAGTTCTACCAAGTTTTTTCAAAGGGTGGGTTCGTGGTGGAGGAGAAAATAATCGTCGTTTCTCATGGAAGAACTCGACCTTATTAGATTCGAATGAACTAAACTGAAGTGTTCTTGGCAGGCGATGCCAAAATTCAGAGAAAATGCAGAAGAACAAATGAATTCTTTGTTTAAGCAAACCTGATGAATGTTTTTGCTCTGAATTACAGGTATGCTCATGCGGACCATCTATACAATAGCAGACGAATGCGTCTGTGCTCCGGTTATAGCCACAAGCACCGCTACTGTCATAGCATTCTTGGCAATTATTGTTATTCAATCTAACCCCGAAACCATCATTAAAAGCCTTCTGTAAATTGACTGGAGTTGGGTTTACTTCAACTGTACTCAACGCCGATCGTAACGCTGGAACCTCAACGCTTTTACACGAGCGAGTGAACACATCTAATACGGCTCTGAAACTTTGAAGTAGTGGGGACGAAAGAGACTTGGTAACAAAGTAACCCTTTCCATCATCTTCATCACCACCACAAAGTATCTCCCCAAAATACTGACTGGTTGGGAGAGAAAATTCTGATGGAAAATTGCCGCAATCATGATATAACGTTACCACCTCGGTGTCAGGAGTGTATCCAAGGAAGATTTCGTTCAATATTGAGACATTAAGGGGGTTACTCGGACACAGATTGTTGAGATAATCCGTTCTTGCAAGCCTTACAGTATGAGACCCCAACAAATCGACATCAATGATTCTGAACTTGACGGATGAGATGTTAATCTCCGGGATGTCTCCAACGCAATCGACCTCAAAATCCGGATGGCCGCAATCTTCTTTTCCTTTCGTCCAAAAAGGGTACGAGAGACTTTTCTGGTCGCCACACTGAAAAGGGTTGATGCAGTTTCTATGACGCTCATCAACTGACAAAACACAAGATGGGATGACAAAGATCATCAATAAGAGTAAATGGGATAAAGAAGTTGTCTGTGACAGAGATAGATTCATGGTTTTTGGTTTATGTGTTTGCCGTGGAGATGAAGAAGAAGAAGATGTAGAAGGGAAAGAAACAAGAGTAGGTGAATGTTTCTTGGTCTTTTAAGTCTTTAATTTTGCAGGAATTGAATATTATAGTTTTTTTTCTTTATTTTTCCAGATGGAAGTTTCTTTTGGAATTAGGTGGCGTAGCAGGAAAACGTTGAATTTGTAATTTTTATGAAATCAGATGATAAATGAGGTCTATAACAAATATAAATGCTAAGTTGGGTTTTCATGTGGGTCCATTTTATAAAATATTTTCTCGTAATTTATTTTGTTTTCTATAAGAGAGACCCTCAAAGTCAAGAACAAAGAAGTTGCTTGGAAAAAGTCTAACGAACAAACAAAGCCAACGCGGTAATGGCAATTGCAGATTTGACCATTTAGACTTGGGCCCAGATCTTGACAGACATTGGAGACTCTCTCTCTCCATCTCTCTCTCAGAGCATCAATGATGTTACAGAAGATTGGCGTGTCACATAAGGCAGGACCCAGCACCATGGAAATAGATAGACGTTGATGGAGAAGAAGAAATTCTGAGAGACGATAAAGACGAAGACGAAGACGCAGAAGAAGAAGAAGAATGCTTCCAACGTTACTATTGGAGATGCAATAATGAGCATACGTATTAACTGGATAAGGGAAAAGATAGAGTGTGTTAGAATCAGAAACTTACCGGCTGAAGAATTCATCTGACGGCAATCGAATCTTGATGGCCAAACCTCCTTACAGCAAAGCTGAATATCATCACGAAAAACACAGTGCCCCCCAGAAGATGAACATTTTTTACAACTTTGTTCATCAATCTTCAACCTCACTTCAAATCCTTCTTTCAAAACATTTTCCAACTTTGTCAAACTCATGGCCTCTTTGCCCAAGATGAAACTCTGAGGAACGACTACAGTAACATTATAATGGCAAGTTCTATGATACTCAGAGCTCTGATGAACATGTCCTAAACCACTCCACGTACATGTAAGGTTCTCAAGGTACTGAGAGTGATGATCACAGTGGTAGAAAATAGTGAGGTCTTTGTAACCTGGTGATAGCTCAAACAGTGCAGGAGGTAACTCGAGGTTAGACAATGGACTCGAACAGAACTGGAAAAATTCTGAAAACTCTTTTCTGACAAGTTTAACAGTGTTGGATGCTTTGTCTATCTTCAGGACATGGTAAAGAATGCCTGATAATTCTAATAAAGTCGTGTTCGAGTCTTTATCGCAATGGAGATTCAACAATGGATGACCACAAATCGAATGGCGATTCTCTCCGGTGAAGGGGAAACCGGCTGTGATATTCCCACACTCGAATAAAGGGCTACACAAATCGGCAACTGGGTGACTTGAAGCACAAGGAAGATAGTGAATCAACAACATGAACAGCAAGACAAGACCAAAACTGGGTTTAGTGAAACCAGTGATTGCAAGAGAAAGCATGATTCTGATCTGAATCTGTTGTCTTCAGGGTCAGGTTTGTTGAAGTAGAGAGAAAAATGAAGAAGACACTGATGACCAAGTCAAGAGAATATATATATATATATATATATTGACAGAATTCTATGGACTTTGGAGAATCTGTAAATATCTCTGTCTTTATTATTATTTTGTTTCACCAAAACAAATGACTCCAAAATTTTTCATCATTTTGGATGGAGGAAAAAAAAACACAATTTGAAAATGTGACTAAAAATTTGTCAAGAAGTCTGTCGATTGGAGTCATCGACGTGTTACATGCGGTATGAGTGGTCTTCGGCCATTTATGCTTCGGTTACCTAACATTCTGGTTGAAGCAGGAACCAAACCGGTTGTATTGAGTTACAAGTATTCTTGAAAATATATTCATAGATGTACATATACATATTGAATAATGGATTTTGATAAACTTTCATCCAAAAGTTATCTAAAGAATGTAATATAGTGCACGATCATTTGTATAAATCTATAGATTTATATCATGACCACCGTGTGTAAATGCTATATTTGAAGAATGCGTTAGATCTGTTTTTGAAATTTCAGGTTGTTGAGAAACTCAATGAAAAGTAATACGACTCAGTTGTTTTTCAAAGTTCAAAGTGAACGAGAACAAGAAAAAATGAGGAGTCAAACTGGGAAAGAGACGAGAAGATAGGGAGCAGATGAGGCTGAAGAAACATATTATAAACAAAAGAGTTGTAAAACCTAGGTTTGGGTATCGAGGAAGTACGACAATTCGTGATATTTGATCATTGAGGATTACAAATGTACTGGGAGAGATACATGATACAAGAGAGGGAGAGAAACAATAAGTTGTTCATTTACGTCTAACTCTGGGGGAGTTATCCGCGGAAGTGTTGAGTACATTGTAATGAAAAAAAGTGTACTAAAAAAGATTGATTCGTAAATCAAACTGGTATTGTTTTGGATATCTATTTCTCTTAGTTTTTATTATTTATAAACGTTGTCTTTCTATTGTTTTCAATTGGCATTAGAGCAGGTAACCAAAGTTTAGAGAAAATCTAATTATAGGTTTGAGATCCTAGAAGACAATATGGAAGGACCAAGTGATTTATACTCTTTTGGAAGACCGATCATATTAGATGCTTCTAACTATGGTTTCTGGAAAGTGAAAATGAGAGCAAGTATTAGAGGCATTGACGAAGATGCATGGAGCACAATAAAAAATGGGTGGAATCCACCAACAGTGATGGATGAACATGGAAATGTTAAGATGATACCTTCGGATCAATAGACATCGAGTGAGAAAAGAAATTCAACATTCAATGCAAAAACTCTTACTACTATTTTTTCATCTGTAAACATTAATGAATTCAAGCAAATACAAAGATGTGAATCTGTTAAGGATGCGTGGGATACTTTGGAAACTATACATGAAGGAACGTCAAATGTTAAGAGAACACGTCTTGATATTTTGGAATATCAATTGAAAAGCTGGAAATGAGAGAATATGAAAGTGTCAAAGAATTCAACTGTAGAATGAATGTAATTGCTAATGAAGTAAGTGTACTTGATCAAGCTTTTGATGATAAGAAGCTAGTCAAGAAATTACTTCGATCTCTGTCTAAAAAGTTTAATGCTCAAAAAGCAACCATGAATATGTCATTGAATACAAATATCACGGGTTTTAGAGAAATTGTTGGGATTCTTGCTGCTTATGAACTGGAGCTTCAACTTGAACAAGGGAACACATCAAAAGAAGGAAATAAATGAGTAGTTCTTCAAGTTACTAATGAAAACTCAAGACTGGATAATCTTGAAGAAAATATTGTCATATAGAAAGTTTATTAAAATACATATAGGATTTAGACGGTCAAACAATGAAGATCAAGGAAATAAGAAAGAAAGCAAGTCTGGATTTCAATGTCATGAATGCAAGGGATTTGGGCACTTTAAATCTGATTATCCAAGTATTTCAAAGAGAGAAAGTGTCTTGAAAGGATTGCGAGAAACACAATGTTATAAGTGCAAAGAATTTGGTCATACAATAATAAATATGCAGATTCAAGTATGATCAAAGGAAAGTCACTAATCACATACAGTGAATCAAGTTCTGATACTGAAGAAAGTAATGAAGAATACCTAACTAGTTTTGTTGCCTTTATTGGAATAATTGAAGAAAATGAAGTTGAAGAAAATGAAGACAAAGAGGTTGAAGAGATTGAGAATGAAGAAGATGAAGTGAATGTTGAAACTATATACAATGAGTGGCTGAATATAAGCAAGCTGAACATACAACTAGTTAAAACAAATGAAAAGTTAGAAAAACAGCTTCTAGAGATGAAAAATGAGGTAATTTTAAAAGAAGAAGAATTTATACTAGTCAAAAGTCAGCTTGATGAAACCAATAAACAACTGAAAATGCTTTCAAATGGTACTGAAAAACTTGATCACTTACTTTTCTTGGGAAAACAAAGAGGAAACAATCTTGAAATTGGATATACTGGGAATAAAGGAAATTCTTAAAACAAGTTTGTATCCGGAGGAAAATTGAAAAATCTATCTTCAATGAGGTATGAAAATAAGAAACAGAGCAATTCATTCAAGAAGACTGTAAACAAAAAAAAAGTTCAAATATCAAATATTGCAGTCATGGGTATAACTCTAAAAGAAGATTTCCAGTACAATATTCCAAGAACAATTTTGTGAGATGCTATTTCTATGGAATAAGAGGAGACAAACAGTTTAATTGCAACAAGAAATTCAAGCATGATTTAGGTAAGTATGTTCTACCTAAAATAAAACATATGAAAAAGTGATCTCTATTGCAATGTAGCTTACATCTCTGCACATAAAAATAAATCAAATACTTGGTATTTTGATAGTGGATGTCTAGGCACATGACGTGTACACGAGAACTTTTATCAAATTTTTCTGAAATCAAGAACATTGGTAGCGTTATCTTAAGAGATGAAAGCACGGGCAAAATTCTTGGAAAAGGAGATGTAGATACACCTGGATAACCTCTTTTGAAGAACGTGCAATACATTGCTGGATTTGACTGCTAAATTGATTAGTATTAATCAATTATGTGATAATAATCACAAGGTTTGGTTCAATAAAAAGGAATGCCTAGTCATGAATTCTGATGATAAATGTGTTCTTATAGGTGTCATCCAATAACTGCTACATCTGGAGTGAAGAGAGAATGTGTTTCAAAGCAACGGAAGAAAACTTGTCATTGCGGCATCAAAGATTGGGAAATGTTAATTACCGTTCACTAGTAAAGTTGTCTAGTTCAAACATTGTTAGAGGTATGCCTAAATTAAATCTTGATAAATCTGAAAATTGTAAATTATGTCAATTGGAAAAACAAGTCAAATTTCATCATAAGAAGATGTCTGATGTTAAGACTGTAAAAATACTAGAACTGATTCACATGGATTTAATGAGACCAATGAACACAGAGAGTTTTGGTGGAAAAAGATATAGCTTTGTTGTTGTTAATAATTTTTCAAGGTACACTTGGGTCAAATTTCTGAGAGAAAAACCTGTTACTTTTGAATTGTTTTACTATTTGTTCTTGCAATTGAAAAACACGAAAGAAAGTATAGAACGAATTCGGAATGATCATGGAAGAGTGAAAATGATATTTTTTATAAGTTCTGTCTGAAACATGGTATTGTACATGAGTTCTCTGCTTCAAAACACCACAACATAATGGTGTAGTTGAAAGAAAGAATATGACTCTTCAAGAGATGGCTCGTGCTATAATTAATGCAAAGTCTATTTCAATTCGCTTTTGGACAGAAGCAATAAACACTACTTGTTACATTATAAATCGAGTCTATGTTCGTCCAGGTTTGACAAAAATACCTTATCAAATTTGTAAAGGTAAAAATCCAAATTTGAGTTATTTTCATATGTTTAGGTGTACTTGTTATGTACCGAATGACAAGGAATATCTTGGAAAATTTGATGTGAAAAGTGATGAAAGAATTTTTTTGGATATGAAACTAATACAACTACATACATAATTTACAATCTTTAAACAAGAACAATTGTTAAATCTGTGAATGTTGTGTTTGATGAAGATCATCTATCTGAGAAAATTATGATTCCTTTTTTTGCAGATTCATTCCAAGGAAATATTGGGATATAAAGTGAAAATTTAAGTGTACCTAATGAACAGACATCAAACGAAAGCAGGATGGATGAACATCATGATGAAAATAAATGTAAAAAACATGAAATGGAGTTAACAATTGTACATCAAAATCATTCAATTGATGATGTTATTGGTAATATTGGAGATGGTAGAAGAACACGAGGTAAGTCAAAAGTGAATTATCATGACATGGTTAAGTTTGTTCCTTTACATCTCAGACAGAACCTAAATGTTTCAATGATGCATTAAGTGATGAGTCTTGGGTAAAAGCAATGCATGAGGAATTAGAATAATTTGTTAGGAATGATGTTTGTATGTTAGTACCTCATCTAGTTGATGTGAATGTTATTGGTACTAAGTGGATCTTCAAAAATAAAACCAATGAACTAGGTGAAATTGTTAGAAATAAGGTGAGATTGGTGGCACAAGGATACACACAATTTGAAGGTATTGATTTTGATGAAACTTTTGCACCCGTTGCTAGATTAGAGTCCATAAGATTATTACTTGGATTTGCATGTTCTCTTGGTTTTAAATTGTTCCAGATGGATGTTAAAACCTCTTTTTTAAATGGGATTCTGCAAGAAGAGGTTTATGTTGAACGACCTAAAGGTTTTGAAGACCCTTATCATTCGGATCATGTTTACAAGTTGAAAAAAACTTTGTATGGACTTAAATAAGCATCGCGTATGTGGTATGACAGACTGGTAAGTTTTCTAATCAAGAACGACTACCAAAGAGGGGGAGTAGATAAAACCGTATTTCTACATAATGCTGATGATATTCTTTTGGTAGTACAAATTAATGTTGATGACATTGTTTTTGGTTCAAAATCAGAGGTTAAAGTGAATTGGTTTGTACAAACCATGAAAGAGGAGTTTGAAATGAGTATGTTTGGCAAACTAAACTAATTCTTGGTTTATAGGTGAAGCAACTGGATGAAAGATTGTTTATATCTCGAAGCAAATACGCAAAGAATCTGGTAAAGAGATTTGAAATGGATTAAAGCAAGTCGACTAATACTCCTACGGCAACCACTACAAAACTGACTAGAGATTCAGAGGGAGAGGATGTGGAAGTTAAAATTTATAGACGCATGATTGGAAGTTTGCTTTACCTCACTGCAAGCAGGCCTCACTTGTGCTTAAGTGTAGGAATTTGTGCCAGATATGAAGCGAAACCTAAAAAATCACATCAGATTGTTGTAAAGCGAATAATTAAATATGTGAAAGGTACAACAAACTATGGTATTGTTTATACCAAGGATACTAATTGCGAACTTACTGGGTTTAGTGGTGCAGATTGGAAAGGCAATACAGATGATAGGAACATCACATCTGGTGGTTGTTTCTTTCTTGGAAATAATTTAGTGTTTTGGCATAGAAAAAAGCAGAATTCTACATCTCTATCTACAACTGAAGCTGAATATATTGCCTTGGGAAGCTGTTATATTCAACTAATCTGGATGAATTCGATGTTGATGGATTATGGTATGAGTTTGAAAAGTTTTGTTGCTTTGTATGATAATACCAGTGCAATTGATATTTCAAATATCATGTTCAACGTTCAAGAACAAAATATTTTAGATTAGACATCATTTTTTGAGAGAAAATATTGAACAAAAGCAAATGAGGGTAGAATATGTTCCAACTGAACGTCGGTTAGCATATATTTTCACAAAAATATTGGATTTAAATCAATTTGTTTCTTTAAGAAAATCACTAGGTGTTTGTGAACTGTGATATTTTTTGAATGTGTTCTGATTAAAAACTTGATAAGTTTAAATTTTTATCTTAATGAGAAAAAGGAAATAAATAAGGTTTGATACTATGTTGGTAAACGCTAAATTTTAAATACACTTCAATGTTATTTAAGTGCACTTACTTAATTGTATTTTCTTACTCGTCTAACAGTTATATATGAAAAGATTCTTGGTGATTCTTGAATTAAAAAGTGATGATAAAAAGATGAACTGTTAGGAGTATAAGCTCGGGTCTAAGTTGTGAGATATTCAGTTTCAGCTATAACGTCGTAATGATGCAATGCAAACTTTTACTTAAATACTTCTCTATGTTCAAATTGATATATAAGAGTATACCTGAAAAGGTAGCCAAGGAGCTTGTTATATGAACAAAAGAGTATCTAAATAACGTTCTAAAAGCCTATGACTAATGATGCGTATCAGAGTTAAATATAACCTAATCTACCCGTAAGTGCACGGCACGTGTGTAGTATTTTAGGTGTCGATCCCACAGAGACTATGCAACGCTACCTAAACCCGAACTATGAATCAAACTTGCTAACGAAAGAATGTGAATAAGGAATGAAATACTGAAATTAACTAAACTACTGGGGTTCTAACGATGAGACAAACGTCCTAGGAATCCGGTTTCACCACAAGACTACCGAAACCAACGATCAACCTATCTATCATGCAATCCCAGTTAAAGCTATCTAAGTCGGACGATCTTATCATGATATCTACCCTCTCTCAAGGCATAGACACGTGATCTAGACAAGCTGCCCCCTACTTTCGTGGCTGACACCATGAACTAAACCCATAAACTCTGTGATTCGCCCGTTCACCCTCAACCGTTGCTACCCTACTTTCGTGGCCTAACCTCGGTTGTTCTAAACCTGACTTTCTAGGACTAGAATTCTCCTTTCGGTCCTTCTCCTAACCCCTAACACATGCATCTACGTGGCCAGCGCAAACACAAGTAAATTGAAGTACTCAGATAAAGAATAGATAAACTAAAACGGAAAGATGCATTCAAAAGAGATCAAAAGCGGTCTCGGGATAGCCAAGGGCTAATCCCTTCTCCTAAAACAAACAAACTACTCGCTCATGCGTCTGTAAAGAAACATAAACATAGTAGAAAGTCTAAGGAACATAAAAACCAAACAAAACCGAAGTGGTGGTGCTTGATCTCCAATGCTCCTCACTTATCTCCTCGCAAGAATCTGCTCGATCTTTCGCTGAATTATTCTCCTCTGTAAGCTTGTTGTAATG
>CM071865.1:35039133-35057939 GCA_036759665.1 Gynandropsis gynandra | reverse complement strand
TTGGCACCATTGATGGTGTTGTGGCAAGTTCTGGATCACAAGCCTTCATCAGACAATTCTATCAGCCATAATCTGATTGATATAGTTGATGACTTAGAATTTTGTGAAGGCTCTCAATGGGGGCTTTACACATTTAAGAAGCTTGTGGATACTTGTCACAAGTACGCACCAGGGAAACACCAAAACCAAAATGTCATTGTGGCGGTTTCATGATCTCACTCATGGTAATTTATATATATTATTAGAATAACATGAATGTTTTCGTAATTTTGTGTTCTTATCATTTTGTTTTAATCTTTCGGTTACTTTCATTCGAAACCATCCATAGTTTGGGCAAAAACAAATGGTACGTTGATGTTATGAATGTCGATTCATCATGTCTAAGGATGTGCAAAAAATGGGTTAAATCTAATTTGAACCTGAAGTATATTGAGTGATCAAGCAAATTGAAGATTATAAGGTACAAATTACATAAGGGTCACATTGTCACAAAGGGTCACAAAGGTCACAAGGGTCACAATGGTTGTTTTTTTGTTTTTGCAGGATATTCAAATTTTCATCATGCTGAAGACGACGAGGAAGCTTTACCTCATGATCTGCAGTATTATATACAAAGAAATCCAAAAGGGTATTTGTTGGACGGACATCAGTAAGCTCGAACTATTGACACAAAAAGCATTTCTTGATGAGAAACAAAAGGACAAAGAGAAAGGGAGTAAGAAAAGCAAGAGGGGAAAAGCAATAGAGGTTGTAGATGTTCCATCCATATCTGAAGCCGATGAAGATGAAGTATTTCAAGAGGTCTAAGAAGAGGTTGAAACTGAAGGAAAAGAAGCGACAACCTCTCTGACACTGGAAAAGAAATTAATGAAAGAAATAAAGAAGTCGAACAAACGGATCATCAACATCATAAGAGAACTTCTAAGGGTCATTGAGTTTGATTTGCCTAAATGAAAATCAAAGGCGGAAAATCCTAAAGGTACCGACAAGGCGGAAAACAGCAAAGGCCAAAAGGCGGCAAAATCAAAGGCTGCCCAGAAAGATACAAGCACCAGATATGAATCTTACGACACTCAAGAGATGATGATTATTGTGAATTTTGATTCTGGCACCGTCTATATCCAGTGTCAAGAGAAGAGCCAAAAGAAGAGCTGGTGGAGTCAAAGGCTGGAAATGACTCTCAAGATGGCTTAGAAAAGAAGGTGTCAAACATTTCAACATTAATTAAAAGGATTACATCTGCTGCTAATCCTTCAAGTGGGCTTCAGTCTAATATTCCTCTACTTGAATACATTCCTTACGAGGTTCCTCCAGTGGTCACTCCTGATGCTAGCGTTGATATTTTTGACGAGATTCATGTTGAGGATACTCTAGTTGCCTGTTGAAGAGGTTGTCGCTCATGTTGGTGCTGAGAAAACTCCTGAAGTTCCAGTCGAAGAGATTTGATGCAGATGTTCCTGTAAAAGTTCCACCAAGTGAGTAATATTGAGTCAGAAAGGTCACTTAAGTCATGAAGGCCACAATGGTCATAAAGGTCAGAATGGTCACAAGGGTTACAAATGTCACAATGGTCATAATGGTCACAAAGGCCATAGTCACAAAGGTCACAACGGTCATAAAGGTTACAATGGTCACAAAGGTCACCAAGGTCATAAAGGTCACAAAGGATGAGTCTAATGAATTAAGTGATTTTTAGGCGAATGCTAGAGATTCATCGGATAATTAAACAAAAGTTAAAAGCATCAAAGGCAAGATAGGAGTCATATGTTGAACCTCTATCGATTGAGCCACCAATGAAAACACCAAAACACGTGGACTACCGATGGCAAGACGGAAACCATCTATTGAACATCTTTCAACCGAGCCACCAGCTAAAATACCAATAACACGTGGAGAACAAAAACCAAGGTGATGAGTTCCTCGCTGAATCGACACTCTAGAATGAAGGTAGTAACGAGATAATCCTTACTGCAGTTGAACCGAGAGACTCCTCTACATAAGACGTGTGGAATGATGGGTCGCATGAGAGTTGCGGGAGGCTCTCGATATACCGAAGATCGTCTTCGTGGATATGACACACCAAGAAGAAAAAACTTTGTTTGCTGGATATTACACACCAACAAGAGAATATTGAAGATCGTCTTCGTTGGATATGGTACATCAAGAAGAACGAACTTTGTTTGTTGGATATTACACACCAACAAGGGATTTCTCAAAGAGAAAAGTGTTTGAAATTCAAAATGAAAGATGATTGTTCTCTACAAAGGGGTGGACGGCCACATAAAGAAGAAGGAGGTGGGGAAGAGCCATGCAAGGCCTTCAATGCTGCAATAAATGTCTAGCATGCATGCAAGCCATGCAAGACTTATGAATTAAATGGACATAAATTTAAAATAAAATAAACGCAACGGTAATGCGCTTCGATACGATCGACATATGAAGTCTTGGGTCAATAATTAGGAAGACGTAAGTGAGTTGTGGCCTCGTTAAAAACCCACCATTGGAAAACCACGTGGGACAAAACCAACTGTGGGATAAGAGCACACACGAAACACTTGCCCTAATTGTTGATCGTTGTAAGATGATCTTCGCTATGTAGTATGACTCGGAGGTTGGAGCTTTATTGTGGAATCGAGCACTCGTCATGAACCCGCACGGTTGCAAGTAGTCCTACGATAGCTTCCTTGAGCGACCTAGCCTTAGCACGGGTCACAGGACCATCTTGTATTGTCAAGGCATCCTCTTCTCTAGCTATAGCACAAGTCAGGGGAACAATGTCCTCTTCTCTAGCCTTAGCACGGGTTGGGATACCAGCGTCCTCTTCTCTCGCCTTAGCACGGGTCAGGAGACCGACGTCCTCTTCTCTAGCCTTGGCACGGGTCATGAGACCTTCTTGTAATGTTAAGGCATCCTCTTCATGCTTGGGTTCCTCGACGTCTTCCATGCTCATATCATCCCCTCCCTCTTGAAAAGGATTTTTCCTCAAATCCATTTGATCTGCAAAAAAGGAATCAAGTCAATAACATTAAACCTGGAACTCACATTATACTTACCTTGCAAGTCGAGTTGATAAGCGTTGTTGCTGATTCTCTTGGTTACTGTGAAGGGTCCATCGATTTGAGGCATCAACTTTGATTTTCTCTTGTTTGGAAATCGCAATCTTTGCAAATGAATCCACACTTGGTCGTCGGGTTCGAAAATCATTCGCTTCCGTCCCTTATTTGCTTGCTTTGCATAGAGTTTTGTTTTCTCCTCTATGTTCTTCCCAACCTTCTCGTGGATCTGATATACCATTTTAGCTTTCTTTTCTCCATCCAAACTAACTTTTTCACTCAAAGGTAATGACATTAGATCCAAAGGTGAGGTGGAGTTGAACCCGTAAACGATTTTAAATGGGGAAGCAGAATGTATATCATGATTATATGCAAATACAATATGTTGTAAACATTCTTTCCATGTTCTCAAGTTCTTCTTAACTAATGCACGCAAAAGATTTCTTAAGGTTCGATTAACGACCTCGGTTTGACCATCAATTTGTAGATGACACGTCGTGGAAAACAATAACTCAGTTCCTAGCTTAGACCATAGAGTCTTCCAAAAATGACTAAGGAACTTCGTATCTTTATCTGAAACTATCGTCCTAGGCATCCCATGCAACCTAACTACTTCCTTGAAGAACAGATTTGTTGCGTGCAATGCATCATCGATTTTGTGGCATGCTATGAAATGTGACATCTTAGAAAATCTATCAACAACAACAAAGATTGAATCATTTCTAGTCTTAGTTCTAGGAAAACCAACAATAAAATCCATAGAAAATATCCTAGATCCATGAAATTCATCAAGCATATCATCTAATCTAGGAATGGGGTGTCGATACTTCACCGTAATATTGTTGATTGCTCGGCAATCGACACACATACGCCATCTGCCATCCTTCTTTGGCACGAGTAAAACAGGAACGTCGCACATGCTAATGCTCTCTCGAATGTGTCCCTTTCCCATGAGTTCCTCCACTTGCCTTCGCAACTCCGTAGTCTCCTGGGTTACGATAAGCTAGTCGATTTGGAAATGCGGCTCCGGAGATGAAGTCAATTTGATGTTCAATGCCGCATATAAGAGGTGTAGGGTTGTATTCGGGGAAAACATCTTCATAAGTCTGCAATAAAGACGTGATCTCACTCGGTAGCACCGTTGCAAGGTTAGTCAAGCTCGAAATAGCTTCTTTAAACACGAATAACAAAATCGATTGACTAGAGTGAAGAAATTTCTTGATCTCACCCGAATTAGCGAAGAAGTTCGATGATCTTAGTACGCGTTCGTTTTCATACACCTCGGTCGAAGATTTTGATTCTTCATCCTCGGATTCAATCTTTCCATCCTCACGAATAATTATAACCCTCGTGTTTGTACACTCATTTGTGTAATGACCCCTACACTTAGAGCACTTACATCCCGAGCTCTCAATGTAGTGGCCTCGGCTTTTCCTTTATCTCTTTGAACTGTTGGAACCACCTTTACGTCGTCTTTGGCTGTTGGGACAGGTTTGTCATTTCTATGATAACTCAACTTTTCATCCCGTTGAAAACTGAATTTTCCAGCCCCAAAGTTAGAACGAGCGTTTCTTTTCCTTTTGAGTTGTTGCTCGATTAGAATCGCTTTGTGTAGCTCTCGGTGACAGTGATTTAGAACAAACCATTTACGCATTATAGCTTTCATTTCCAGCCACATTACTATAGGCTCTTCTCCATTACGTTGCCTAGAAGTTACTAACTGATCCCACCAACTCAAAGCATAATCGTATAACTTCGTTGCAGCAACCCTAATCTTCTTGATCTCGGCGTAGTGCTAGCAACTAAACACGGGCTCTATTTTCTTCTCCCATTCCAAATATGCATCCGGATCAGCCATGCCATGGAACGGAGGGATCTTGAGCTTAAGACTAGAAAGGTCGTTTCTCGGATTGTCCCTGTTTTCCTGCACCACTCGATGTCGCTGTTGGCTATTCCACGAAGAGGATGAACTGCCTCGTTCATAATAATTACTATCTTCTTCTTGCTGTATCCTAACTCGTGGATTATGATTAGAATTTACTCTTCGTTAGCCTTGAATTTCTTTCTGAATGTCCTACCTAATCTCCTCCATTTTAGTATTGAGAGTTCGCTCCAAACGAGCCACAAGAGCTTCAATCAATATCTTGTTTACTTGGCTGGATTCTGCACCGCTTTCTTCCATTGCGCTTGATGAACACACGCACAACACCCTTAACGGACATCCTACACACGTAATATACACGAGCAGCCAACAAGTAGAACACATAGCACACGAGGAGCCAATACTCGTAGCACAAACGAAAAAGCAACGAACAATACATAATAAATGAGCAGCCAATACTCGTGGTTCAAACAACTAGCTAACGGCCTATGAACAACCATTCAACTGAGAAGATGAACCAACCTTTTCCTAGAGCGAGATCTGATACCACTTGATGAGTTCCTCGCTGAATCGAAACTCTAGAACGAAGGTAGGAACGGGATAACCCTTCCTGCAATTGAGCCGAGAGACTCCTCTACACAAACCGTGTGGAATGATGGGTCGCACGAGAGTTGTATAAGACTCTCGATGTATGAAGTCTCGTCAAAAATTAGGAAGACATAAGTGAGTCATGGCCTCGTTAAAAACCTGCCATTGGAAAATCACGTGGGACAAAACCAACGGTGGGAAAAGAGCACACACGAAACACTTGCCCTAATTGTTGATCGTTGTAAGACGATCTTCCCCATGTAGTATGACTCAGAGGTTGGAGCTTTCTTGTGGAATCGAGCACTCGTCATGAGCCCGCATAGTTGCAATTAGTCCTACGATAGCTTCCTTGAGCATCCTAGCCTTAGCACGAGTCACGGGACCTGCTTGTATTGTTAAGGCATCTTCTTCTCTAGCTTTAGCACGAGTCACGAGAACATCGTCCTATTCTCTCGCCTTAGCACGGGTTACGGGACCGGTGTCCTCTTCTCTCGCTTTAGCACAGGTCAAGGGGTCGACATCCTTTTTTCTCGCCTTAGCATGGGTCACGGGACCGGCATCCTCTTCTCTAGCCTTGGCACGAGTCATAGGACCATCTTGTAATGTTAAGGCGTCCTCTTCATGTTTGGGTTCCTCGACGGTTTCCGTGCTCATATCAAAAGGGTGGATCAAAAACAAGGGAAACAAAAGAAAAAAAAGGAGAGGAAGAGGGTGATGGAGAGAGTGAGGGTGAGGTGTAGAAAAAGATGTTTTTGGAGAAGAGGTGTTTCAAGAAGAACCCATTGAAAAAGATGTTCAAGAACCTGCAGATGCTATAGGAAGTCGAAATTTTGTGTGAAAGCCTAAGTGATTGGTACAAGGCAAGATATATTGAACTCTTTTGTTCATTGATGCTAGTATTTCCCTTCTGATGATTCTTTATAAATTTATAACAAAACCTCGCCAAGAGCATTGGTAGAAATTGGAAATCGGTTGTCATCGGGAGCTATAGTTTTGGGAGATTATATTAAAGGATGAAATATGGCTTGAAGAGGACGTAAGTTTTTAAACCCTTAGTTACGAAGGTCACAATGGTCACATAGGTCAGAATGGTCACAAAGGTCACAATGATCACAAAGATTACAAAGGTCATTTTGGGTCATATGTATTCATGTGTGTCAATTTTTTTTGCAGCAATTGGATGAGCCGTTGTTGAGTTGCATAATCGCATCTGGAAATATCCAACTCAAAATGTGTTAAATAATTATTACGTTTGTGATATTCTGTTCATGGAGTCGCTCAAGATGTGGATGGACAAAAACAGTAATATGGAAGAAATTCCAGATGTTCTTAAGGACTGTTTGGAAGGTACATATACCTTGAGAGCCATATCGAAGACGGTGTCAAAATACGATGGTTCGCTCTTGGTCCCTAACATTCTATCATCTGCAAATCGCTATATGCCTTTTCATTGAGTAGTCATAAAAGTGGATTTGAAGAGGAGATGCATCACGATATATGACTTCCAAAAAAAAGGTTGAAGGAGACACATACGAAACCGGTGGTTGAGATTATTAGAAGAGCTCTGCCCAAGATGTTGCAAGTCGGAGGGTTTCATTCCTTGACTTCTGGAGAAGAGATATGGGATTACGAGTCTTATGAAGATCTTTCATAGAACGAAAACGCAAATGATTGTGGTGTTTTCTCCATCAAATACATCGAAGCGATTCTATAAGGAAGGGAGGACAAATGTCCCGAGATTTGTGATGCCAATATTTCTTCAATTGGTGAGAAGATTGTTGCAGATGTATTTAATAAGGGAGTAAGTAATGAAGTACCCGAAGACAAATGCCTCCCATCAAGTCATGTGAGAACTTGGTTTGTTTTTTAAGTTTGAACTCGGTTTATTTTAAATTACATATGAAATCGGTTTATTTTTCTAGTACTTACCACAAACATTGTGTACAACGTGTGTGCAATCCAATAAAAATAATAATAACAAAGATCATAAAGGTCACAAACGTCACAAAGGTCACAAGTTCAAGAGAAGGAATACCGAAACACATATTTAAATTATGCATGAACTCAATTTATTTTGTTAGCACTTAACAATAATAACAAATCCACAATCATAATAAAAATAATAATAAGTCCACAATAATAAGAAATCCATAATAATAATACCAATAACGATTAAAAATGTTCACCAAGTTCAAGGGAAGGGATACCGAAACACATGTTTCATAACATAACAATAATTACTTAAAATCAAATAATTTTTTTTGGTAGACCCTATTGGGGGGAGAAAGCAAAAGCACATGTGTTGCTCCATCGGATGTCAGTTTGAATATGAGGGAACATCCCTCATTTTGTCCATTTTCATGACAAAAAGTTCTCCAACCTCCCTTGATGCAAGCACCACCACGACCCAAGGGCCTCAAATCTAATGCACACCTTTCCTTTATTGTTCATCAACATTATTTACATCTTCTACCGATCAGATTGTTTGACCTTGCAAACCCTGTCGAAAGGTTCTGCACCATCACCCAAATTACATCAGTAAATATGATTAAAACTTGAATAAAGAACCAAAGTGATATATGATATATTAGTTTGTAATCACTTACCACTGCATCTACGACTAGATTAGAATGTGTGGCGGTTTTCATAAAATAGGTCTGATAAGAAGAAGATGACCCTACTTTTGCATTTGATGATGAATATTGCAAATTACATAAATCGTGTTCGAAATCAGTGATGTGAAAACTTGTATCACCTTCGTGACGAAAAACTACAAAATCACCAATTCAAAAATCATGGTCTTTCGAGAAATCTTTCCATCCATTTGTGAATCTAGGGCCGTCCAACTTGACTTCCCACATTTGGTTAGACACATCCGATTTAAGAGTTCATGTATTGTTCTTCCTCTTTTTTCCCTTTGATATAATCATTTAAGAACTTCCTCAGAATGTCATGCAACAAAAACAAAAAGAAACAAACAATAATATCTTTATATTCTCCATATGTAGAGAGACAAATGGAGGAGATTACAATGACATGTTTGAAATAGTCAGGAACAAACACTTAGACGGAATGTGGGAAATGTGGGGTTTGAGACATTTTATATATAGAATTTTTCAAAGATTCTTTAGAGACGGAGGCGAAGACGAAAGATGATGAGAGTTAGAGGGATAGACGGATGAGAGATGAGAGGTGTCATATTCAAAAAAAAGGCAAAGGTTAGCATTCGAAAAAGACAAGGTCTGACATCGAAACGACAAAACGGTATATTGTACTGTACAACTTGTGACCAACTTTGAACACACGTTGTTGAAATATTTTTTGAAATTTTGGGGAAAAGTTCAGCGGGAATGGCGGTCCCACATGTTCTCTGAAAACCATAGAAAGGTCACAAAGTTCACAAATTACTTTGGACGTTTAAATTGTGCTTTCGATACAATTAGAAACGTATGTCATGTTAATTCGGATACTTTACAACGTCAAACAATAATTAAAACATATTTTGTCCATGTGTCACAAGAAGTGTAGAACAGAGAAATGTGTTTTAAAAGTGATAGTAGTGTTTTAAAAACTCGTTTGATGAATTTGAAAAAAATTCAAAAATATACATTTGATATTTCATTAAATTTTAAAATTATTAATATTATTGTCTATATTTATTCCTAATTAAGCATCTACAAATAAAAAAAATGTGAAAATGACATTTCTAAAGAGACGTCGCATGGGTCGTAAGGTCACAAAGGTCACACTAGTCCTTTTGCGTCCATGAGGAAAAATAGATGCAAACTCGACGAATTTATCAATTTATAAAGATGAAAGGACATAAAACATGCTAAATAAGATATTTTCAATGTTTAAAAATGCATCATACTAATTTCTACCAACTGAGGGATGCGCGTCGGTCATATTGGGTCATATGAGTTGGATGGATTTCCGTAATGTTGGGTCATATAATTTGCATATAATTAGGAAAAATACATGTGAGCTCGACGAGTTTATCAATTTATAAGGAGAAAGTACGAAAACCATGCAAAATAACACATTTTCAACGTTTAAATATGCATCATACTAATTTTTGTCAATTGAGATCACACGTGAGTCATATTGGGTCGCATGAGTTGGATGAGGTCCCACAATATTGGGTCGCATGAGAAGATTGCTATAGATTTCGTTGCAAATGGACAAAGTATTGAAGTACCCAAAGACAAAGGCCTCCCATCATCTCATGTGTGAACTCGGTTTATTTTTTAAGTTTGAACTTAGATTATTTTTGTAAACAACGTGTACAACCCACATTAACAATCATAATAAAATTATAAGGTCACAAGGGTCACAAATATCACAAGGTCACAAAGATCACAAAGTTCACAATTGTCACAAAGCTCACAATAAAAATAATAAAAATCTAAGATCACAATGGTTACAAAGGTCACGACGGCCTTGTCTCCTAGAGATTGTGTGTGACTGCGTAAAGATCGAGTCAACTGATTATCCCAACCTTATGCAAATCATTGACAACACCTCCACCATGTAACCTTCGTGACACAATGTTCAATTTGTCCAACTTGAATTTCCCTGTTTCGTTAGACAATTCAGATTTAAGAGTTCTCATGCTGGTTTTCCTTGTTTTTCCTTCGATATGCTCATCGAAGAACTTCCACAGAATGTGCTGCAACAAAAAGCAAAAGAAAAAAACAGTCATATAATCACATTCTTTACATGTAACAGACAAAGAAAGAGACAAATGGAGGAGATTACAAGGTAGTGGTCGAGATAGCTAGGAAGAATTACTTGGACGAAATGTGAGAAATATAGGGTTAAGAGACATTTTCGATAGAGAATTTTAAAAAGATTTTTTAGAGACAAAGACGAAGATCAGAGAGGAGAGATATGAGATTCAATCTTACATTAGAGATGATGAGAGTTGCAGAACTTGATGAACCTTTTAAGAGTAAGATGGATAGACAGATGAGAGTGTTTCGTAATCGAAAAAGGCAAAGTTGACAATAATAAAGATAAGAGTCTGACATTGAAATGACATAACAGTACCCAACGGGTCCCATATGTTTCCTGAAACCCGTAGAAAGGTTACAAATTACGTTGAATATTTAGTTGTGCTTTCGATACATTTTAAAACATAAATCATGTTAATTTAGATACATTACAACATCAAACAATAGTTAAAATGTAAATCATGTTAATTCAGATAAATGTGTTTCAAAAGTGATAGTAGTGTTGACTCCTATTTAAATATCTACAATTTAGAAATTTTGAAAATGATATTTCTAAAAAGACGTCGCATGGGTGGCAAGGTCACAAAGGTCACAAAATTCATTTTGCGTCAATGAGAAAAAATAGATTCGAACTTGACAAATTTATCAATTTATAAGAATGAAAGGAAGTATACCAATGTTTTGTCCAAATGATACTTTAAAAATTCCAAGGTCCAAATAATACAGTATTACAAACTAACAAACCTTTTTTTTATGTTGCCTTTGTCTGGATTGTCGCGTTCCAAACACTTTTAGTGATGCTAGCATTTGAATCTGTTTGTCTCAAAGTAGATGAAGTTCTTCTTTAAAACTCACAGGGTCTAGGATAACGATTCTCTTTGGGCATCCCAATAATCCTTTTCTCAGCCAACATAAGAGGTAGAACCGTCACTTCAAAATATTGAGGAATGTTCCAATCACTGCAATCACTGCAATCAGAAACCGATTTCAAAGTTTCTTGGTAAGTCAAACCTCATATCTCATACAGGTAGTATGTTGAACATAGTTCTAGTACCCTATGACCTTTATCAACCTGATGTGCATCCGCAATTGCGTGACTGCATGGATACCTATCCAAATCCAACATTTTGCAGTCGCACGTTCTTTTTTGAAGATTTACTATGAATCTTCTACCCTTCTCATTTCTTACCTCATACTCATCATTCACCTTATTCAATTCAATAACCTCATAGTTGGATGTCTATCCAAACCGTTCATGTAACGTATTCTCACCATATGGTGTTAACTTTTGAGAATCAATACCAGTAGCTGTTTCTAACCTATACCTATTGAACCATTCAACTAAGTTTCCTAAACAAATATCTAGAAGCATTAGCACCGAAAACTTCTTTGACGTCTTCAACGTGGAATTTATTGACTCGGCCCTATTAGTGGTTAATAAATTGTACCTTTCACCTTAAATTTGTATCTTGCCCGCTTAACAGGATCAAGTTCACATTTCTCTAAATACTTTGCGATATTAGGATACCTACGCAAAGGTCACAACAATCATAAAGGTCATAATGTTCACAATGGTCACAAAATTCACAAAAGTAATAAGGATCATATTTGTACCTCACCTTCAAATCATCAAATAGATCTTCAAATTTGTTCACCATGTATGTTGTTGCACATATTGAGAACATTTATGCCACAATATCACCCTTTAAACCTTTCTAGCTTGGCTTTTATTGACATATCTTTTTATGTTTTTCGATATATGCCACATACAAAAACCATGATCAGCATATCCGTACACTTATTTGACTGCTTTTATAACCTCTTTCAAATTTGACATAAACCACGTCCATGATTCATCATTCTATATGTCGACTATTCCTTAAGCTAGAGGATATTGGTGACATTCACCATCTTGCGCGGTTGCCACGATCAAGGCTCCCTTGTACACTCCTGTAAAAAATGTTGCATCCATAGCAACCACTTTAGGCATGTATTTCCATCCTCTTATAGACACTCCCACAGCCATAAAAACTGTATTTGAAGTTTTTCCCATCACCGTCTAGCTGAAGATTTTCGACAGATCCGAGATTTATTTTTGTAAACATGTGCAACCACCATGGAAGCTTCCTATAATGACCAAAGTTATCATTACAAATCTTCTTTTGAGCATTGAATTTGCCTCTTAATATCATCAAATATGATACATTAGCACCATTCTTTGCTTTTACACGAGCCACCAATTCTTTTACTAGAGGTGTTTCATATTTCTCGACATATTTCTCATTCAAATAATAGTTAACCAATTGCGTTCTACCCTTTGTAGCTTCTGTCGATTTAGATATAGGTGAAAACTTATGGATGAGATAGTGTTTTCTCACACTAAACCATTTGAAATTTGGGATTTCCACGCGTAATTTCCATATACAACCACATCGTGACCAAATGTGACTCTCTGATCCAATGCGACCATGTGTTTCATTGTGACTTTGTGACCTAGTGCAACCATTTGACTCGATGAGATTTTTAACCCAATGCGACTCTGTGACCCACTACGACCATGTGTTTTAATATGGCTCTGTGACCGAGTGCAACCGTGCGACTCGATGAGACTTTGTGATCCATGTGACTCTGTGACCACATGCGACCATGTAACTCACTACAACCACTTGAGTCAGTGACTCATCTTGACTACAAAACTATAAGGCTCATTTTGAAAAAGGGAGAATTAAATCTATACATATTACTCACTACTCGTTCGAGATATCAAATTCAAAAAAGAAACACAAAAAACACTCATTATCTCCCCACATACACCATTATAATCTGCTCAAATTAAAAATAAATTTAAATCCAAGCTCAAAACTCACTATATATACCAGGTTTTTATGCGAAACATACTTAATTCCAAGCTTCTTTGTTGACAACAAATGACTTCAACCTATTCGTGGCGAATCTAAAGCGATTTGAAGCTACTCGCGACGAATCTGATGCCGATTTGAAGCTACTCGTGACGAGTTGGATGCCGATTTGAAGCTAATCACGATGCATCTGATGTGGGAGAAGCGTAATTTTCATGCCAGAGGAGAGAAGGAAATCAAGATGTTTTGGAGGAAAGAGAAGCTAGAGATTAAAGGAAAATGGGAATATGGTTATCAATATTATAAGGGTAGAGTTAAAGTTAAAGGTTTTTTTAGGAAATTGTAGTATTGTAATCCTAATAAATTTCTAGTGTATTTTTAAAGTTGCCCTCCAACTTAATATTCGAGAATATATTTGATTTATTCTTTGTTATTAATATCTTTACTAGGAAAAATACATGCGATGTGCGAGGAGTACTAATTTATATATGTATGTTTATGAAAAAGAAGTAGTGATACATGGATTTGTATTATTTGTTAAGTCATTTTATTTAATTGTAGAAAATTATGATTTAAAGGTAATGTTGAAGTTCATTTGATTCTTCTAATCGAGTGCTGGAGAAGGTAGTGAACAATGAGACCTACAGTATGTGGGAAAAAGTTTATGTCAGTAACTAACAAGGCTTGTAATATTATTGTAAGTGTAATTACTAGTAAGTTGTTACATGGATTTGTATTATTTGTTAAGTCATTTTATTTACTAGTAAGTTGTTACGGTAGACCAATAAAGATTTCGGCATAAACGACATTTGTAATGAGTAAATCTTCTGTGTAGCCTTCACTGAGATCTAATATTTGCAGCTCATCGCCAAAAGTAGCCCTTGATAGTGCAACATATAACTGACTATTGCTAAAACTCGGTTTTTTGTAGATACAAACCAATTTTTTTTAAGCTTTGACCCTGACTTTTATTTATTGTCATTGCATAGCATAATCTTACTTGAATTTGTCTTCGTCGCAGTGTAAATGGAAGATCTCAATATTTGGTGATAGAATAATTCTCGGTATTACTACCATGTTCCCCACATGTCAACCAATGATAATCTCAGCTTCCAAAACATTAGTGGCTAAATTTGTAACAATTAATTATGGTCCATTGCAAAGGCCTTCTTTCTGGTTGATATTTCGGAGCATCATTATGGGGCACCAAATTTAAAGGAAATGCTATGTTTTGGCAACCTGAAAACTCAAGGTAGTTTAGTTACTCGATAGGGTAGAATGATTGCTATTCTGTAATAGGAGCATTGTCAATCCCAATTCGGTGTAAAATTAAGTACTTTGTTGTATTTTCTGATAGCCGTGATAAGAGGAATTCGTTGATCTCATCGACATTTTGATTTATTGGAGTTAAAATTGTCCTTTCTATAATGTATGCATTATCCTTATAGGATTCAATGAATTCATAATATGATGCATCTGCAAGTGTTTACAATGAAGCATTTGTAAATCTCAATATAGATCTTGGAACCATCATCGTACCTGTTCACGTTAGTGTTCCGTTTACGTGTCGTACCATTCACAACATCCAATAGCAATTTCGCAATTTCAGCTTCTTCTTATCGGAGACACATATTATGCATTTATCTATAGATCTAACATGATTACCATAGATGAGATCGACTTATGGAAGCTAGTATAGTTTCAATTCTACCTTCTTGAGTAACCGGTAAGATTTTTCGGAAATCACCACGAAGGGTAACTGTTTTCCACCATATACATAATATCTTTCAACGTTCAATCAAGTGCTTCAAATGTGTATCGGTGTACCATTGGCGCTTCATCCCAAATAACTAAATATGCTTTTTTCACCAAATCTACTAAAATTCGTCCTTGTTTGATATCACACACAGACCCTTCACGCACAAACAATGGTATTTTAAAGCATGAATGTGCAGTTCTTCCTCCTGGGAGAATTAGTGCTGATCTGGTCCTCAAAATAGGCGTTCTATACAAGAATGTTTTACCTATTTTACCAGGACCATAAACGAAAAAATCTTACCTTCATGATGTTCCACCAAATCCATAATTGGTGAATAAACCCTTAGTTGTTTCTAGGGGTGGGCGTTTCGGGTTACTCGGACCTATCCGGACCGACCCAACCCGAAAAACCCAACCCGTGAGATAAACGGGTTTTGTAGAAAATCCATGTGGGTTCAAAATCTAAAACCCAAATGGGTTGGGTTCGAGAGAACCCGAGGAACCCGAAAAAAAAAACCTAACCCTTCTAACCTAATTTTTTATATGTTAAATTTGGAACCCGAATTACCCGTTTAAATCCGAATTATCCATTTAAACCCGAATTACCCGTTTAAACCCGAATTACCCGTACTAAAATAACCCAAAGAACCCGAGAACCCGAAAGAACACAAATACAATTCGGGTTTTTTGGGTTCAATGTTCCAAAACCCGAACAACCCGAACTTAACCCGAAACCCAAGGAACCTGTCCCGAAAACCAAATGGGTTTTTTGGGTTCAATTTTTTAGAACCCGAGGAACCCAAACCCAACCCAAACCCGAGGAACCCGTCCTGAAACCCGAAACGCCCACCCCTAGTTGTTTCGCATTAATGGAATCCATTAATTTTATATACTCTTCATTTTCTAACTCTAGATTGAATTACAATTCATGCCATAACATCGCATTTGCGATTTCATCCAAAATGTTCAGGTGTTGGCGTGTCAGGGTATTCCGATAATGAATTTTCATTTTCGTTTAGAAGTTTCTCCAACTCTACAACAATGTACTGTTGGATTCAGCCTCAGACAGTTGCAGATCATTAAAACAAAACTGTTTTTTCTTCTTCATAAGTATATCATCTATAAGGTATTTCCAACAATCATTCCAAATATTCAGTTATCTACTAACCTCACAATAGATAAGTAATGTAATAAACAATCTTCGTAGGTGTGTTGGTATAACCCATTTAGCTGCGTCATGCATCGCTTTACGCCATTCATTACCGCCATCAAGTATACCTCTCGCTATGCACACATCTTTGAAGTTGTTGTGCCTGACATTATCAACTCTTCTAATATCATCATAACTGGTAGACCTTTTGACAATATTTAGTAGCATCCTAAGATAGTAAACTTCGCCTCACGTTAGAGGGATGTTAACTATTCTGCACATGTTAAACCTTTTTTTCCTACAAGTCCATAACTTGTCTAAACTATTCCACACGAATTTTGTAGAGAATTAAACGTATGTCAATTCTCGTGCATCCTCATATAGCCTATTTGTTTTCATCTAATCTGTGAACATAGTCTCTTACACGTCTGGTTTAAAGAGTAATCTCTCGTGATCTGTTGAGTCCTCGAAGGTCCAACTTTGTTCATTTTTCAATATCGGCCAGACTGCTTCGCATAAAGAGAGATATCAACATTAAAGGTAATTCGTGATTTCATTTATTTTTGTTACAAAAATTTGTTTCTAGCTAGAATTGGAACCATCATTTCTCCCTTTTGCAATCAATAGAGATGCATTGTCTACTCCATTTATGATGTATTTGAAATGATACTTTATTGCATTGGATTTGTTGCACCATTCAACGTTGATATGCGCTCCATATTTCTTAAGGATTTCCAAGTTATGGGGAACAACATAACGATTTTCTAATTTGATATCACCTTTCATTGTAAACTTTGAGTCATCTTTCCTTCGCTTGTATAGAAAATAACCTGAATTATCTACGTATTTCTCCTCGATGTGTACCCTTGGATATTTCTTTGTGTAAATACCATTTTCCATACACAGAGAACGGGGTCGATCAAAGCCACATGGACCATTCATCATATGTTCTTAGACTAAATTGTATGCTTCAACTTCGATTTTTATATCGGGTAACTCTGCTTGTATGTAGGTGTCAATTTGTTTCATTGTTGGATTCTTGAACGTGGGTTGCAGCCATATGAAAATATGAGCATGTGGTAGGCCACATTTTTAGAACTCGATAGTATATATGACTAAAAATAACGGATTTTTAACAATATGTAATCAATTTTATTTAATAATAAAGAATAAATAAATAATATTCGAATGCATTGACAATGTACACACCTGAAATGGGCTTGGAGAAAAATATTGCCCATTGATATATTCTAAAAGACCATCAAGTTTCATTACTCGGCTTCCAATGTCTGGCCTATTGCTTGCGATCCCTCCGTCGTACGAATTAAGGTGATCTTGCATCTCCTTCCACATAGGATTCACAGGCATTGTAATAAAAAGATCGAGATTACGATACCATCTACATATTGTCATGGCGTCATGGCAATTTTCAACCATATATCATGGTCCTCAAGTAAATGAAGGTGGCAATAAAATTTTCTTTCATGTAACTTTAGCGCTTTTATCCCCTTTGCCGAATGCATCAAAAATATTATTGTAAAGATCTGAGACTATTCGATGGTAATTTTTTCCATGTATACGAAATGTGAAAGGACCATTACTAGATGTAACAGAATGATCTATCTTGGTACCAATTGACGTGAATACCAGGATTGAATTGTAAACCCTGATGTTTTTTCAAAATGAAAGTGAACTTTTTTAAATAGATCTTCAAGCAAAGAAGGAGGTTCGAGTACCTTTGATAGTTGGATGCGTCCTTGGCTGCAACATATGCTAAATGTGATTTTACCCTTATTAGATTATCGTCCCACACTTTCATTGAACCAAACTAATGCATCACAATGTCAATGGGAAGTTGTCTTGTTGTTAAACCAAATTATCAATTGTGTTAAAATGTAAAGTAACGGTAAAAAGTTAGAATTTGATGATGACATATTATGATAGATACAATTTATATAGTATTACAAACTAACCCCTTGGTTGGGATGTTAAAGCTGATGTAGAAGTAGTTGAACTCGTAAATGTGTTTAAATCTCAATACTCGATGAAATTTAGTATAACTATCTAACTCTTTAATTTCTTGAGCATACCTTTTTTACAATTACCTGTTAAGTCGCCAAGTATCCAATTTTTTTTTACCTTACAATTTTTTGAAACGATTTATCAATATTTGTAAATATATTAGTAGCGAACCTTTTCTTTGCAATTTATCCTCATGATCAATTTCCACGGGCTGATCAGAGGTATCAGTTGCATTCAGAGGGGGGAACTTCAAAAATATCCCTGTAGGGCTAAAGTGCTTCAAAAATACCCTTGGCTGAAAAAAAAAGTTTCAACTTCAAATCTACCCTTAAAAATATTGATAATCCCATATTACCCTTGACGACAATTTTTCTCTCTCCTCTAGAGCACCTCTAATTCTCTCTCTCCTGTGGCGCGAAAATTACTGTTCCCCCACACCACAACAAATTCGGCGAGAGTAGCTTGAAATCGGCATCAAATTCGCTGCCAATAGGTTGAAATCCTTTGTTGTCAACAAAGAAGCTTACAATTAAGCACGTTCCGCAGAAAAACCAGGTATGTATAGTGAGTTTTTCGTGTTTCTCTTGTGTTTATTGCAATTATTGAAAACGAGTCTAAACGAGTCATATTTATTGCAATGTCAAAGGTGACAGAGTGGGTCACAGAGTCGTACGGTCGCACTGGGTCACAGAGTCTCATCGAGGGGGCAACGGGATCAAAGGTCGTCGCAGGGGTCCAAGGGTAAAGGGGTCGCAAAGGGTC
>CM071865.1:34974045-35035410 GCA_036759665.1 Gynandropsis gynandra | reverse complement strand
TGTTTGATCGCATAAGAGGAATTCGACCACTGCTGTATGTGGAGATAGAATCGGCATGTGTGAATTGTGAAATCGAAATTGAGAGGGAAATTGAGCCTCTAATTTCTGCTTTTGGAAGCATTGCTAAAGAAAGTGTGAGGATCGAGGTGTTGTAGATTATGATGACTGTGTTATTGTAGGTCTTAACAAAAGTAGAGTTGAGAGTAATCCGGAGACAATAGATATTTTGGATTCAGATGATTCTGATAGTGAACATACAAGCGGGTTAAGAGAAGATGGTGGGTGTGCCATGAATGTGGTAGTTGATGGAGTTGTTTGTGGCAGTAATAAAGTTGATTCTGATGTGCCAGCATAGCATAAGTATGGTGATGGTGAGAACAAATCGCAAATGGTAGTTCACAATGGCGAAAATAATATCTTCGAGTTCGGAGATGGATTGGATCTTAAAATTGGGCAAGAGTTTGATAGCAAGAAGGATGTACATGCATTTGTAATCGAAGCTTCGTTTAGATATACAACATTGAGATCTGATACGAAGCTGTGGGAAGTACGATGCAAGTTTGCCGGAAATGGTTGTAAATGGAAATTACGCGTGGCAGCAATCCTGAATTCCAAACGGTTTAGTGTGAGAACACACCATCCCATTCATAATTGTTCACCTGTATCAAAACGGACCGAAGCTACAAAGGGTACAACGCAAATGGCTAAGGATTATTTGGAAGAGGAATTTGCCGGAAGTTATGAAACACCTCCAGCAAAAGAATTTATGGCTCGTGTAAAAGCAAAATATGGTGCCAATGTATCGTATTTGATGGCATTAAGAGGCAAATGCGGTGCTCAAAAGGATATTCGTGGTGATGACTTTGAACATTATAGGAGGCTTCCAGGGTGGTTGCACATGTTTTATATAAGAAATCCCGGATCTGTCACAGATCTTCAGTACGACAATGATGGGAAAAGCTTCAAATACCTTTTTATGGCTGTCAGAGCGGCTATAAAGGGATGGAAATACATGCGTAAAGTGGTTGACGTGGATGCGACATTTCTGACAGGAGTGTACAAGGGAGCATTGATTGTGGCGACCGCGCAAGATGGTGAACATCACCAATATCCTCTTGCATGGGGAATAGTCGACAGAGAGAAGGACGAATCAGGGACGTGGTTTATGTCAAGATTGCAACAGGTGGTACCGGACGGACGTGATGTCGGTGTGATAGCGGATCGCCATAAAAGCTTGATCAAAGCAGTCAAACAAGTGTATAAAGAAGCTGATCATGGTTTTTGTGCGCGTCATATATCGCAAAATATAAAGAGCTACGTCAATAAAGGCCATGGTAGAAAGACGAAAAGGGGTGATACTGTGGCGGAAATGTTCTTCAAATGTGCGGCAACATACACGGAGAACGAATTTGAAGTGCTATTGAATGATTTGAAGGCCAGGTATCCTAATGTTGCAAAGTATTTGGAGAAAGAGGAACTTGATCCCGTTAAGTGGGCAAGATGCAAATTTAAGAGGGAACGGTACAACTTATTAACAACTAATGGCGCCGAGTCAATAAACTCAACGTTGAAGAAGTCAAAAAAATTGTCGATCCTAGGGCTATTAGATGTTTGTTTGGGAAAGACAGTGGAATGGTTCAATAGGTATAGGTTGGAAGCAGCTACCGGTGATGATTCTCAAAAGTTAACACCTTACGTTGAGAAAAGGTTACATGAACGGTTTGGACACGCATCCAAGTATGATGTTATTGATTTGAACAGTCTGAGTGATGAGTATGAGGTGAGAAATGAGATGGGTAGAAGATTTGTAGTGAGTCTTCAAAAAAGAACGTGCGAATGCAAAATGTTTGACGTAGATAAGTATCCATGCAGTCACGCAATTGCGGCAGCACATAAGGTTGGTAAAGGTGACAAGATACCAGATCTATGTTCACACTACTACCTTCGGGAGACATGGCGTTTGGCTTACCAAGAAACCGTGTATCCGGTTCCTGATTGCAGTGATTGGGACATTCCCCCTGACGTGTCTCAGCATGTGTTTGAACCTCCTATACTGTCTCAGAAAAGGCAAAGCGGGAGGCCTAAAGTGAATCGTTATCCTGGACCCGGTGAGGCTCGGAGAAGACAAACCCCGTCTGCTGCGTCGAGACAAACCCCATTTGTGTCGCCACAAACCCCGTCTTCTTCGTCGGTACAAAACCCATTTGTGTCGCCACAAACCCCGTCTTCTTCGTCGATACAAAACCCATTTGTGTCGCCACAAACCCCGTCTTCTATATGAATACTTGCCCTTCAAACATTCACTAAATGGTTCCGGCAAAGTGTCCTTAGTGTCCAAATCCTCGTACGCCCAATGCTTGAGCATCTCCATGGGAAACATAGGAAAAACGTAAAGTTTCTTAAATAACCCGGGGAATGTCTTCATGCGGCAATACAGCATCAACAACGCCTCGTCCAATTGTGCTGCAAAAAATAAAAAAAAATTTAACACACATGAATACATATGGCACAAAATGACCTCTGTGACTTCGGGTTTAAAATAACTTACCTCATCTTCCAACCATACGTTGGGCATTAATAAAACTTTCAAAAACTCTGGGCCCCGGCCAACATCTAGATCAGATTTCCACCAACTCTCATGTCCAGGGTTCTTCAGAAACGTATAAAGAGCATTCAATTTTTCACCATTTGCGTCAATGAACGAAGGTTCTCGGGTTATCGAGCCCCTTTCTAATCCCTTGGGCGTCCACCAGAACGAAGGTTCTTCATCCACCTTGTTATCAGATTCTTGAACCACCTTTTTTTCGGGGTCTTGAACAACCTTCTTTTCGGGTTCTTGGACTCCACCAACATCTTTCCCTCGCCCTCGCCCTCTACCTCTACCTCGCACTGTTCTTGCTCTTTTCGCCGGTGGAGGATCAACATATGGCTTCCGTGATCTTAAAACTCATTTACGAACCGGCGGAGAATCCTTCGATAAAGGTCCAACACCTACATAAAATTTACATCATTAAACATATGACAACCAATGCGACCCTATAAACCATGCGACCTATGCAGACCCATACGACCGATACGTCCCATACGACCCTTACGACCCATACGACCCATTAGACCCATTAGACCCATACGACCCATGCGACTAATGCGACCATTGTGACTCAAAAGATCGTACTTACTTGGTGGAACCTCATTATCCTTAGAGGGGGCCTCTTCGACAGAACCGAGTGTAGGTTCCTCGGAAGGAACCTTCTTATCCTTAGAGGGGGCCTCTTCGGTAGGACCGACTGTAGGTTCCTCGGAAGGAACCTCCTTATCCTTAGAGGGGGCCTCTTCGACAGGACCGACTGTAGGTTCCTCGGAAGGAACCTCATTAGGCGGGGCCTCTTCGACAGGACCGACTATAGGTTCCTCGGAAGGAACCTCCTTAGGGGCACCCTCTTCGACAGGACCTACTGTAGGTTCCTCGTCAGCGACTTCATCGACAGTAACCACTGGAGCATCTGCATAAAATTACTTCATTCATTAGATGCATCTTTTGCGACCCATGCGACCCTTGCGACCCTTGCCGACTCTCGATGGAAATTGACTCAAATGAACTTTTTCACTATTTATTACTTACTTACTTGGTGGAACTTCATCAGGAGCAACGACTGCAGTAACCTCTCTGGAAATGTATTCAGTTAGAGGAATGGTGGCGGCACATGCGATATTTTCAATTAATAAACACTAGAAAACCATAAATGCTACAATTTTTTAATCACACGCACTGATACAGGTATGCCATTGCTTTTTTTGTTAGGTTAGTATTTTAGGGGAAAACATATCTGGAAATTTACCAAACAACGTAGAGTTCCAATTGAAACAAAGCTGAAAGAAATCAATGCAAGAAAAAAAACACTTCGATTACAGAAACTTTGGTAATTTTGAAAACACCAATAAAGTCAAATAAATTAGACCGAACTTGCTTTCCTCTATCACCTTTTTTCCCTTTCGTCGTAATAGTCTGCCCAACAATCTTCTTTACACATTTGAAAAATGTAGAACCTGAAAATAATTCCACACTGTTGTCATCTCCATCTAAATCTAAAGTCTCCGAATGGAAAAATGATTAGAAAAAAACTACATATTACAATAATCTCTTTGAAAACCACATTACAAAGTAGGTAACATACCTCTTGAACTACTGTAACTATTTTCCTTTGTTTTTCCTCGAGAATCATACGTGAAACAATGAATTTTTAGTAATTCGGGATAAAATTGTAGGATGTTAGTTTCAGTAGAAAAGTAAATGTTTTCACCCACAAAAACTGCTAGCATTGAGGAACAACGGATCGATTTTCTTCGTCCTAAACACACACAAAAAAACATTACGTATTTAATTGTGAGCCCTATGAAAAGGAATATAGGAAACAAAAAGTGAAAGACCTCATTTTTAGTAAGATCGGAGGCTTGTTTTTTTATCTTTTCTATTTCACGATCGAAAGCGACAAAATGTGCAACTTCAGTCCCATCATCTACTACAAATTCTACTCCAAATTTAGAAAATGATGTCGAAAGTATAATGCTTTAAACATTTAGAAACAGAAGTGCAACAACCACAACTAACTTATGCATAATTAAGCAAGTAAATTTAACATCTCATTATTCCAAATGTGCTTTTGACATGGCAGTAGCTGTAAAACCGCAAATCTTTTGTTTCAGCTTCCTAGCATTTTTGGCACACGCTATATAACTCCAGCCATTTTTGCAAAGTATTTTTGTGCTGTGCAAAAAAACTCAGTTCCTATAGTTTTTTTCTTTTGAAATGGTTTTAACAAAATCATCTAATACTAACACGAGTAGATTTATCTTATGGTCCGATTTTTTGATATAGCCAAAACAATTCCAGAATAGAAACTGTTTGAATCTTCACGACATTGATAACTTTTTTCCAACCAAGTTGTTAACACTGTCTTCAAAACCATCTTTAATACAACAAAAAATATTAAAGAAACAATTTATTTTATAATTAAAATCTTGGGATAGTTTTTGTTACATGTATATACAGCTTAGAATTTAAAATGTTTATGATCTAACTTATCTTCATATTTTGATCAAACTATAGGAGTGATATTTTGGCAAATGTTTGTAATATATATATATATATAGTTTTGATTAAATATGTTTTCTGTATGAAAAAGTCTTAAAATAATTTTAAAGTTGTTTTGAAAGGACGATGTGTGCAAAATACATTTCTTAGCAGTATAGTAAGGCTTTTATACATTTGAATGTGTGTATAAGAGTATTTACGCAACTTTTAAAGGATGTTTTGATACCATTGTTTCTAGAAATATATTTCATGGGAGTATAATAAAGCACGAGTAAATGAATATGTATTCTGATGTGAAAAACTATTTTTGAATGACAGTTTTTTAACACACATTTTACTGTTGTAGAATCTTTGGTTTTTCAACAAACCTCTCAATGAAATCTGTGAGAGTGGTTGAATCTCCACCAAAATAGAACCTGGTTGGAGATGTTGTATTAAAAAGAGGGTTTTTGTCCAAAGGAGAATTTGTTAACAATAAAATAAAATTGCGGTAAAGCGGTGCATCATTGATAAAACACATGTAAAAGAGTAGGTAAAACAAAATATTATGACAATGTTGAAGTAAAGATAAGATTTACTAACTGACGACGAACTTTGGATTCAAATTGTTGACCAATATGGCAGATGGTTTTCTACCAAACTTCTCTAGCTTTGTGCGTAAAGCCGATGTCTTTTGGTCCCAAGCAGTGATTGTAACATCCATTCCCCTATGATGGTAAGAATGGTTGTTTTTCAAAAGATGGTGGAAGGGAAAAAACCAAGCATAATTTGTTTTGGTAAAGTATAACATACCTAGTCAACTGTAAACACAACATGATACGTCGGGTAGTAGATATTTCTTCCGGTGACCAACCCTTAATGGAAGTAACTCGACCAATAACATATGAGAAACACAACACAAAGGCTAAAAATCTGTAGGAAAAAATAAAGGAAATGCAAAAAAAACATATTATGATTAACTTGAGAGATACATGTTCTTGTTAGCTAGAGCACTTCGTCGTAAGTATTCAACCTATCATTTTTTCGCTAATTTCAGTTAGTTTGGTTGCAATAGTCAGACGTATTAAAACTTTCAAATCGGTTAGTTTCTTATTGTCATTATTGCGAACAACATCAAAACTTTGAATTGTACAATAGCACCCTCTTTTAAAACACTCTTCCAATGGGTGAATAACGATTCACTTACTAAAACTGGAATCAAAGAAGTTTGCATAGTGAATAATACACATTAAACAATTTTTAAACGTAATCTAATTGGTTAGGGAAAGTAGAGTGACATTTAGAAAATAAAACAAACTGTTTCATCAATCAAAAGAAAATCGATCCACATGATTTGACCACCTTTGTTGGCATTGCGTGCTTCCCATACGTGGAAGACTCTAGCAATAATATGCTATTGTGTATGGCCAACCATTAAATCAGGAAACATGGTGTGGGAAGACAACATGTTGTTGAAGTAGTAGCTATTAAAGCCTTTGAAAATTCAGGTTAAAAGAATAGGAAAATAGTAATTTATAGTGAATATCAGTTTTAGGGTATAATGGAAGTTTGTAATTCTGATTTACAAACATAAAAGTTTACAATGATTGCTTAGTAATTGGTGAGTTATTACATTAAAGTCTATAGAAAGTGGGGCAATAAAACCCCAATGGATATAATTTATTAAAAACCTTAATGGTATGAGGTTAAAAAGTTTAACCTCAACTATTTGTGAATAATATTGTATTAGAAGAAAGACTACATATTACACTTATAGAGAGATGAAATAGGCTTTCACTTCCTTTGTTATCTGCAATACTGTAGCATATTTGACACAGTTATGAAAATATGTAATATTCTTATGAAACTTTATTTTTCTTAATAATATTTATCCAAATTATCTTCTCTGATAACGACTTGTTTTCAATCTAATTACATAGGAAAATATGTACATATCTTGAAATCAATCGACATATCTATGGAATACATGTGTAAGTCTTCGATCAAAGTATCCTTTTTTAATGCTTCGCTTCTAAAATTTTTGTTTTATTTAATTTGTGTGAAAAAATTTTATAAATCAATAACTTTGATCTTCATAAAGCAAACAAATGAGAAGCTTTATTATAAAGGGGCTTGGTTCAAAGAATTTAAATTCCTTTGTACAACCTTTGTACAACCCAAAGTTGCTATCATATAAGCCTTACACAATTTTACACTCTTTCAATTGAATGACTGTTGTTGGATTCTAATTAATTTGTAGTCTACAATCTGAGCTTAGTGTGCAACTTCATGGAAACCCATATTACTTTTTCTCTTATCTTTAACAGACCAAAAATCTTAAGCAAACATAACCCGTATGTCTTTTATGCCTTTAGGTCTTCTTTTTTCAACACAACACTTGAATAGGATGTCAGGAGTATCTCATTGTTCAACTTATTGAATAGAAGATCATTTCTTCCTCTATGATGCAGTAGATTCATTTTTCAGGTTAGTTGCAAATACATTTCTTTCATAATTGATAGTGTGACGATCCAAAGAATCAACTTTCTGCGAAATTCAAAAAATCAGGTAAACTGTCATGTGAGAACTTCGTTCTAAATGTATTACTCAAGTGCTTTTCATTAATAAGATAAGGATTTGTATTCTTTGCATCTTAAAAATATAATGGGTGCAAAAGAATTATGAGAAGAAATATATGAGGAATAATTAGTGAAATCCATATAAAAAGTTTAAAGTTTTCTTGGCTCCATTGTTTATCTCTAAACAAATACACATGTACTTGAGTGTTCTTATTTATAGAATTAAATTAATGTATTCATTTTTATCTCTGAATATATGGTTGGGTTACTTTTTAAGGTGAAGACATATGAAAACTTGAAGGATTATCTGTATTTATTCATCTTTATATTGTTTCATGCCCATATTTTGATATGGTGTTGGCTGTTGGCTGTTTATTTCCTTGGAGACCTTGACTTTTATCGTATTCCGTGTTTTTAATTTGTTTCCTAGAGTAAATCAATTTTTTATCATGCATTATGATTATATGGGATTTTCTAGGTTGATTGGAGCATTGGGCATGACAATCAAGATATTCTTAATATGGAATTCACGCTTGCAAATACATGGAAGAGGAGATACAACAGTTAAGATGTTCGTACTCAAAGTATGTAATTTCTTCTTTTCTTAAATATAACTGGTCTAGGGATGAAAACAATAATTTTCTTTATTTGTGACAGTGAGAGCATATGCATAATTTGATGAATACTTCTCGTATAGAGTTCATTCCATAGATATAAGATGCATTTTGTTGTCAAGGAGATAGTAATCAAATCTTTTCTTCTGAAGATTGGGTTGGGATCTATTTTATGTGGTCCTCTACAGAATGCTTCAAGAGATGTGTAAGTTTGGAGCAAAACTCATCTCCTTGTTGGATTTTTTGTTCCGTTTTTTAGGGATAGAAAACTTTCTAGATTAACTGAATTCATAACATTTGCGGTATTCTGCAGCTCTATGGTGAACGTCAAGATTGTCCCTATGAACTTCTAACCAAGCCGGAGGATTACAGTGTCAGTTCTTCTCTGTCTTGCTTGAAAATTCTGTATCAATAGTTTTTGTTTGTAGACATGTCGGGTTGAAGATATTCTTGTTGAAGGTTAGACCCAAGGATCAATAGTTCATTTTCACCGTGCAAAAACTGTAACCTTGCAATCCTCTGGAGAAATAAGTGTTATTGGAATGGGTAACTCAAATTTTGTGCATGTTTAAATTTTGTTTTCATTTTGTACTTTTCTTATATGTCCTATGGTATTTTTATTTTGCTTTAGCTTCTGTCGGACAGGATGTTTACTCTTGATTATAATATTTAAATCCCGGTAGAAAAAAGTACAAACTATCTTTCTCTTTGTTGTGCTCTTTATTAACGTACATATGTTATTTGCTTTTATTTGATATATATATATATAGTTGTTTTAATTTATAAATTTGATTTCATGGATTACATATAATATTTTTGTATTCTATTTTTAATAATTATTTATTTTATGCAAGATGATTTTAAAATATATTTTTCATAATGATAAAATTTTAATCTAAATATAATTATCGTGTTGTAAAAATTCACAAAATTCCTTGCATGTTGAAGCGAGTCCTTGCACTCTTTCACGTTATATTGGATCCATAATATACATCATATAGTAAAAAAATACATATACTTAAACATAACAATATAGATATATCAAAGATAACAAATCTTTAATCACAATTCATTTATCGAAAAATAATTACAGTTTGCATGGATCCTAAATATATCTCAAACAGAGTCATGTTTAAGAGAGTGGAAAAATATGAAAAATCCTAAACCTCCCCACTAAGTTTTTTTCATTTTCACAAAGTTCCTTGCATGTTGCGAAAATCCATTATTGTGTAAACATATCCAATATGGGATGGAAGAGGCATAATTCATGGAATCAATCTTGCTATGGTTTTAAGTATTCAAAATGCAAGTGATTTCGATAAAGAAATACACCAACATAACCGCAAGAAAATCGAAATCTAAAAAATGGTAAATAGATCCCAAAGTCATGTTCCAGACAATGGGAAAAAATCATAAACTTCCCACTAACGAAAATAGAACGGAAATAATTTAGGAACAATGGAAACACAAAACAAATTTAACTGAATTAATCTTAACACTGTTATATATATGTATACACATGTGTCTAACAATATAACAAAACAACGTACATATGTATACACATGTGTCCAACAATATAACAAAAAAAATACATATACAAAGATCTAATAGGATTGAAGTATTTGAGTGGGATCTTTAAGTTCCTTTCATTTTAATAAAGTTCCTTGCATGTTGCAAAAATCCATTATTGTGTAAACACATCTAATATGGGATAGAAGAAGTATAAGTATTGGAATCTATCTTGCTATGGTTTTAACTATTCAAACATAAAACAAAAAATATTAAATCTATGCAAAGTTTAATAACAATTCCTTGAAACATACAAAGAATATCATATCATAGATACAATTTTATCTTTCAGAGATGGTCGTGCTAGATAAAAAAAACAGTAATTCCTTTCGGTACAAAATGTGATTTCTTTTCAACGTTGAAATGTTATCAACATTGGCACAGGGACCATCTTGATTTACAATGTTTAAAGGAAAGAAAAAAGGAGTAACTGGTTTTGACAACTTTCTTGTAATAGTATATCAGTTTCACCGATGACATGCACCGCCTTCTACTCTATCCTTGTCTGATTTATGCACCGGAGTAGAACTCCATTGATTGATAACGTCTAATTTGTCTTAGTATTTTCATCTCTTTCTATAGTTAGTTTTATTATGATTTTGGACTTTACAGAGTTGTTAAGCAGAATTTAGTCTTCTTTTATCGTCTTCTCGTGTTTTGCATGAAATGAAAATATTGGGATACAAACACGAGGAAATGCCCAAAACTACCCAACATTTGGAAGCACGACTGTGACACAAAATGGAAACCAAGCCGTTGGGACACAAAATGGAAACTGCTTGCCACTTGCACAAAATGGAAACTGCTGGCCACTGGACTGAAAAGGAAACGCACGGAGAAAGGAAAAGAGGAAGTCGAACAGAAAGGAAAAGAAGGGAGACAAGAAAACTCGTGCAAGCTGTTAAGGAGAGAAGAGGAAACCAGCACGTGAGAAGAAATATATAGTTCAGTTTTGGACCGAAAGGAGAGCTTAGATCCTCTCACGGACGGGAAAAAGAAGGTCGAAGCAAGGCTGGAGCTAGGGAGACGAACTCAGAATGCGGAAGAACTATTGAAGGCTACGGTAGTAGAATACGAAATCATCTCTTTATGTAACTATGGTTAAGATAGATTTCATTCGTGCTTTGTTTTCTGAACCCACGTACGAGTAGATTTTTTGCCACAGGTTAGAGTTTTGGCAATATGTAATGAAGGATGGCGCTTAATGCTCGTTTATAATATTTGATCATTTTCAAATTGATTGGTTGCTTTTAATGCATTTATTCTTGTTGTTCACTTGAATGAATGATTTTAAAAGTCTGATTATATCGGGGGGTAAATTAGATTTTGGAACCTAACCATGACTTGTAGTTTTAATCGAAATAGAACCTTGACCAGTAGGTCGATTGAACTTAGACATTATGATAGCGGTCTTAATACGTTTAGTATGTTTATTGCGCAACTGGGAGGTTGGTAGTACGTATGCTAGGTAGTGGGATTAGGCATCTGGAGAGTCATTCCCTAGGATAGTGCTTGAATTTCCTGAATTTATGATAATATCTATAACCATGATCTTTACAGATGCAAGATGTAACTGCTACAACCCATGCACATAAGTCCCTTCCTAATCCAACAACTAATCCAACGTCAAACTACCATCATCAACAATATATATATATATAATTTGTGTCGATGTTTACCGACCTAAAGGAAGGTAAAACATTTGGTTGAATTATGTGCATACATGTGGTATTGAATATGTGATGATTATTTGGTTTATATGTGAACACTAAGTTTACCCAAAGGAAAATTTATTGTTCGAATATTCTTTTATCATCAATATCGATTACTACATCAAGATATCACTTACAAGTTAGTGTTTTTCCCAAAGATATGATACTAATGGAGTGCACGATATCTTAAGATGGGATTTACCTTATTTGTATTTATTATTACAATTTATTTTTTAAGTCTTATGTTAGCGTTGTTTTCTTATGGATACAACTATGAACAATGCTGCTAACGCACATGCCAGCATCAACTCCATTCCTACACTTAATGGTGGTAACTTTAAGTCCTAGAAAGATAACTTGTTAATTGTTCTCAGACTTTATGTTCTCGACTATGCGGTAAGGTTTAATGCTCCTCCTTCACTTACGGATACGAATACCTCAGATCAAAAGAGGGATATGGAAAAGTGGAAGAAGTCAAATCACATGAGTTTGATGATCGTGCAGAAAACCATTCCAAAGGTATTCAGGGAAATAACATCTGAGATCGTAACTACGACTAAGAGTTTTCTTAGGGAAATGAAAAGAGGTTTATCAAGAGTGATAAGGATGAAAAAATTACCCTATTGAAAAAACTCATCTCAATGAACTATAAGGGTAATGGCAACATTAGAGAGTGCATCTTGGAGATGTCCCATCTTGCTTCCAAGTTGAAAGCACTTAAGATGGATATCACCAAGGAGTTTTTGGTGAGCTACAATTTTCACACTATGTTCAGGAAATTTAAAGTGAGCTACAATTTTCTGAAAGAGAATTAATCTCTTAATGAGCTCATATCACACTATGTTCAGGAAGAGAATAACCTTATGCAAGATAAGACTGCAAGCGCTCACCTTTCCTTTCACCCAAAACCCAAAGGAAAGAAAAGAAATAATGATACCGTTTTAGTTACAGTGAACCAGAATAAACAAGAAAAGAAACCGTAAAATTCGGAAGGCAATAATTGTTTCTTCTATGGAGCTGAAGGACACATAAAAAAGCGATGTACCAACTATCACGCAAGACATGAAAAGAAAGTTACAGTTTTTAGTCTAGTTTATTCTGATGTTAATTTGACTTTGGTACTCAAAGACACATGGTGTGTAGATTCAGATGCAACAACTCACATCAGTGTGTCTATGCAGGATTATCTGAATTGCCGAAAACCAAATGATGCAGAAAGATATATCGTGTGGGCGATTGCAATAAGGTTGAAGTCGATGCAATTGAAAAATTTAGATTATTATTAAAGACTGGATTTTATTTGTATCTTGATGAAACATTTATTATACTGTATTTGAGGTGAAATTTGATTTCTATTTCTACTTTGAACAAATTCGGTTATTCTTGTTCATTAAGAAACGGTAAAATAACTACTAGAAATTACCGATTTAGGGACAGAAGATTTTGTTCCTAATCCGTCCCTAAACAACTATCGACAATTGGGTAGGAACCGTGCAGACGAATTTATAGCCATTTGCAGACGACCGAGAAAATCCGTCGGCGAAGCGTCCCTAGTCACGGCCAATGGAAATTACTACCCAAAGCCATACGTAAATAGGCATACACACTAGGCTTCTAGGACGTCGGATTTGAAGGGATCCAGCCTCTACTTAGACCCAGACTACCGATGACGGTATACTCATGCATCTCGTACAAGAGTGCAACGGAGTAGGCGGCGTTTTGTTTGTGCCATGCCCTTAGGACGTAGAAAGATGATCGCCAACCCACCACTTAGACCCGAGCCATCGAACAGGATGGTCATCCGTAATTTCCAGACGAAAATAAGAGTCGTCTTGAGTCAACCGCTATTTTTGGACAACTTGCGGACGGTTGTCGATAGTCGTTCGTAATTGCAGATAGCACCAAAATGTCTGTCTGTATTTACGAACGGATCTAAAACTATCGTCCATAAATATGGACGGTTCTGACACGTCAGTCCATAAACATTAATCCATTTGTAATCAATCCCCAACTACGCGTCTCGAGCCTTATCTGTCCGCAATCCGGATGACCTATACTCGTTTGCAATCCGTCTCTAAATTTTAATTGTAAAAAATGTACTTTGTTTCATCCATCAAATACCCGAAGTTGTATGTCTCTCGTCGTCTTACCCTTCCTCATTTCTACCGCGAACCCCTATGACCCAAATCGTGACCCGAAACCATCATTTAGTCTCTACCTTTAACTACTCATATTGTCTATTTTCAAATATTTATAAATAGGATATTTATATTAAATAATATTAACTTGTCATATTGTTTGTTTTCAAATACTTTTATGTTACAAAATTTCAACACCGAATAAACTGGTTTAACAAATCAATAAGAAATAGAAACAATTCTTTTTGTGGTTTTGAACATCCGATAACAAGGTTAACATGAATCATCTTCAGGGTCACATAATGTTGCTGTCGATTCTTGTGTTTCTGAAGTTGATTCAAATTCTTCTTTTTCTTCTATACCTTCATAAAATTTATCTTCATTTGTTTAATTTCTTCGATTTCACCATGTACCAGTGCTTCAACATTAACTTCATCAATAGTAATAATCTCGGTGGTTTGTTGTTGCACTGCCAATTGTTACTCTTCTATGTTGTCGATAAATTTACCCCTTAGAAGTATCATCATTGCGATACGCCAACCTGAAGATCATCTAATATGTGAATAGGAAATGTAACAAACTTGATCAGTTTGTGACGCAAGAATAAAAGGGTCATATTTTTCATATATTCGTGTCGAGTTAACTTCTACAATGCCTAATTAGTTTGTTCTTTTTCCGCGATCGATTATTGGATCAAACCAATCACATCAAATAACATCACTCTTAAGCCGACGTAACCTACACAAAAATCAAATATAAGTCAATATAATAAAAACCATCATACGTGGTAAGGATAACGTTAGTAACGAAACCTGGATATTCTAATTGCAAAATTTCTTTCAAAATCTCATAAAAATATGGTTCGTTGGTCGATTCATAATAGCTTTCACTTTTCACACATATACCATAGTTCATAGTTGATTTCAATTTTCCGCGTTCATAAGTGTGAAAGTTGAAAGCACGTATAAAATAAATTTGAAAACTTGTAACATTCATAATCGGACCTTTAACAAGATCTCGTAGCCACAATGGGTGATTGTCCATCTCAATATGCATTATGGAGAAAAAAATTGTCGACAAAGCGTCGAAATATTATATAAAAGTAACTTATTTATATTTTAAATATAATTTACTTATATATTGTCTTATCCATGTGGAGAAATCTCTTTCTTTAAGTTCCTGGAGTTGAGGTTCATCAATATTCACAATGTATTCTTCAATATATCATAAAATCCCTTGTAAAATGTTACAAAAATCTATAAATATTACAAATAGAATACATATACACAATTGAATCCATAGTTATAGTATGTTACCTTTCAAAAGTTCGTAAATATTATCATTTGAATAAAACATACGTATGTGCGATGTGGAGATCTCGTTGTGATAGTCACAGATATTTCGCATTACCAACAGTTCCACCAATTTCGCAAAATATATCTGAAACATCTGGTACTAGATATGAAAAAACCACACTACCATCAAAACATCTGTCTGTATTTCTATTTCGAGTTTGAACATGTGGCTCAAAGTAGTAATAAGTGAAGAACGACTTTCCTCATTCATGTATTGTTCTACAATTGAACCCTCTAGATGAGCTTTTAGTTGATTTTTTTCTTCAATTGAAACATAAATCTCTCGAATGGATACATTCAATGAAATTGAATTGGACCTCCTAATGCGGCTTCATACGGAAGATAAACTATCAGATGCTCCATAACATTGAAGAATGATGGTGGAAAAATCTTCTCCAAGTTACATAATATAGTAAGTATGTTACTTTTCAGTCTACGAACCAAATCTACACTCAAATTTCTCGCACATAAATCTCCAAAAAATATGCCTATACATGAAACATGAAAGTATTAGTCCATTTAACAATTAATATATTTAAATTATTAATCATTATAATATTATAAAAATCAACCATACCTCTAATTGCTTCGTGTGTATATTTGTCCATCAATTCAGAAAAACAAATATGGGAAGTAGTCTTTGCATGAATAAATGACAATCATTACTTTTCATCCCTGATAATTTTTCTCCATGAATATCAACGCGCCTTCTGATGCTAGACGCATAACCATGAGAAAATTTTACATCTTTCTTCAACCATTTCAACAATATATATTTCTCATCATTTGACAATCTGAATATCCGAACTGGAGCTTTACCGTCATCACTTATATGAAACGCTTTCCATGAATAATAATCTTTTAGATCCTTTGTGATTTAATGTTACATTTCATTTTTCCTGTGATATTCAGTACGATGTTGATGATATTATCGAAAAAAATTCTCTATGTGCATGATATCAAGATTGTATCGCAGCTTCAGATATTTTCAATACGGCAGATCCAAAAATATGTTCTTCTTACACCAATTATGAGTAATTCCATAACCATCAATTCTCCGATGATTGTTCCCTCCGCAATCTATACTCCTAGAGGACCGCTCAAATCAAGAAGTTGTTAATACAAAATCTCTTCACCGGCCAAAACTGGAGGATGAGATTTTCACACAACTATATTCCTTTTAAAATTCATCTTGTTCCGTTGTAATGTATCATTAACAGGAAGAAAACGATGATGACAGTCAAACCAACTCGTCTTTCGTCAATATTTCAACTGAAAAGCATATGTTTTCCCATGCAATATGGACAAGCCAATCGACCATGCATTGTCCATCCAGATAACATACCATAAGGTGGAAAATCACTTATTATCCACATAAAGCACCTCGTAATATAAAATTGTCATCTCAAAATATCGTACGATGAACTCCCTTCCATAATTCTTTCAATTATTCACTCAGTGATTGAAGAAATATATCTAAACTTATTTTTGGATGATTAGGCTCGGGAATCAGCATTGTTAAGAACAAAAACTCCTTTTTCATGCACATATCAGGTGGTAAATTGTACGGTATTATAATATCTGACCTCAACGAATAATTCCTCCCAAACATCCCAAATGGATTAAAACAATCAGGGCAAAGGCCTAAATAAACATTTCGACTCTCATCTGCAAAATCAGGATATACCTTGTTAAATTGTTTCCACGTTTCACCATCTGACGGATAACACATTTCTCCTTCACGACATGAATGTTCAGCATGTCATCTCATGTCGCTAGCGGTCTTCTCAGATAGATACAAACTTTTAATTCTATCTGTAATTCGTAAATACCATATACAATGATGGGAACCGATTTTCCATTTCTTGTCAGATAAAACCGATCTTTTCCACAAAATCAATGATTACTCAAATGTGATGCCTCTTTCCAAAAAATCATGCAATTTTCTTGACAAACATCAATCTTTTGATATGGAAATAAACCCAATGATCTCAATATTTTCTTTATCTCATAATACAACTCTATTGCATTATTATCTTTAGGCAAATAATCTCTTACTAATTCTGATATAGAATCCATGCAATTCTCAGAAAGATTATTTTCAGTCTTCAAATTCATCGAACGTGCAGATAGAGAAAACTATGAATGACCCATTCTACAACCATTATAAAGTGAATGCCTAGCACTTTATAACATTTCAAAAAAAAATTTCGCTTCTTCATTCGGATCTTCTTCAATATTTTATTCGTTTCTTTCACTGAATACATTTTGCACCATTTCCACATATGGGTTCATTTCTAAATATTGAGAAGTCTTAAACACTTCATGATTTATAATACCCCTACTAAAATCTTCCATAACATTACTAGATCGCGATGCAAAATTCTCTCCATAAGATAACCACATGAAATTAATCGGAGTAAACCTCTTAAATAAACATGATTCCAAACAGTTCTCTCATTAAAAAATTTTCATTTTTGCATTTGATGCATGGACAAACCAACTTATCAATTTCTTTATAAACTTGTTGATTTGTCGCCATCGTCATAAACTGTGTAACGCCTTCTATAAACTCCTTCGATGTACCTTGAGTTTATGGATCGATTCTTTTGTACATCCATTGTCTAGAAATGGAAATATTCGATCTCAACGATGATGCCATTATAATCAGAAAGAATAAGAAGGTATGTAGTGAAATATATGAGAATTGTGTGTGAGAAATGGATGAAAGTAGGAAGAGATTAAATAGATAATTTCAGGACCGATTAAGGACATGTTACAGACTAGGACAAAAATTTTCCGACGAGCCATCCTAAAAACATCTTACCCTAAATCCAAACAGTACCCCCGTACCCATCCATAAATTTGTGGACGGTTACTTCATTCCTCTATAATTTTGTGACAAGAATTGTTTTCGTCCCTGGTCCATGATGACCCTCGATTCCATCTCCAATCCATCCGTAAATATGGATGACTTGTGGACTGTTATTCCATTTGCAAATTTGCAGACGGATTACAAACGAAATTTTTTTGTCGTAGATATTCTATCCACAATCCGTCCATAAAATTCTAGACCGATTAGTCCGTAAGCAAATTCAATTTGGAATTTTAAAATTTCTAGAAGTGATTCAATGTATTTCATGATTCAAAACTAGTTGGATCTGGTTCTTTATCTGGTTGTGATAATCTATATTTGGTTGATACAATTGATTCATTTAGTGAATCCTTTCATACTTGTTATCGTGGTTTGAAGAGAAAATCAACCGATGGTAATTCATTCGTCTTATGGCCTAAGCGATAAGGTCATATCTCTAAACGGATAATAAAGAGACTTGTGTCAGATTGAATCCTTAATGCGTTGGATTTCATAGATTTTGACGTCTTTGTTAATTGCATAAAGGGAAAACAAACCAACAAAAGGATATTTGAAACCAATAGGGCTCTGGACATCTTAGAACTTATACATACAGATATTTGTGGAGCGTTTCCTACGCCTGCTTGGAATGATCAACTGTATTTTATAACGTTCATAGATGATTATTCCAGATATATCTACATATATCTCATCCATGAAAAGTGACAGTCACTAGACGTGTTCAAAAGCTTTAAAGCTAAAGTTAAAAACCAACTTAGCAAAAGAATCAAAAGTGTCAGATCTGATTGTGGTGGTGAATACTATGGTAAATATGATGGTTCAGGAGAACAATGTCCAGGATCATTTTCTAAGTTCCTAAAGGAATGTGGTATCGTCTTTCAGTACACTATGTCGGGTTCACCCACTATGAATAGTATTGCTGAAAGGCGAAGTAGAATGCTTAAAGACATGGTGAGGAGTATGATTTGTCACTCTACCTTACCAAAACCACTCAAGGGCGAAACACTTAAGACTGCAGCTTATATCCTTAACAGAGTTCCTACTAATGCGACTACTAGAACCTCTTATGACCTTTGGACATGCAAAAATCCTAGTCTTATTCACCTTCATATTTGGGGATGTCCAGCTGAGGCAAGGTCTTACAGGCCTAGTGAAAAGAAACTGGATTCTAGAACAACCAGTTGCTATTTTGTTGGGTACTGTGAACGGTCAAAGGGGTACAAGTTTTACAATCCCACAACTAAGTCGGTTTTTTAGATGGGAAATGTCCGATTCTTTGAGGATGTTGAGTTTGAGGGAAGATAAAGTTAGAGACATTGTTTTTTAATAGGAGTACATAGATATTCTTCCGGTGGTCATTGGCATTGGCCAAGTTCTTGAACCTGCCATTGCTCAAGACTTTGTGAATCAAGACAATGCCGAAAAACCTCCTGTTCAAGAAACGGTTCTTGAAGAACAAACTCTTCCACCTTAAGAACCTATGTCATTAAGAAAATCTACTAGAGAGAACGAGAAATGCAATACCATATGATTACGTTGTATCGCCAAGAACTTCAAGTAGACATTGGTGTGATGGAAGATGACCCGATCACCTTTCATCAAGCCATGGAAAGTTCTAACTCTCGTAATTGGATAGATGCCATGAATGAGGAGATGAAGTCTATGAAAGACAATGATGTCTGGGATCTTGTTCCATTACCTACAGGTGTGAAACCCATTGGTTGCAAATGGACTTTTAAAACCGAGAGGGATCTGAAAGTTGATGTGGAAAGGTCCAAGGCTCATCTTGTAACAAAAGGCTTCACATAGAAAGAAGGCATTGATTATAAAGAGACTTTCTCTCCAGTTTCACCGAAAGTGGCACATTTTGATCTTGAGTTATATTAGGATTATAATGGCATTAGTGGCACATTTTGATCTTGAATTACATCGAATGGATGTAAAGATGGTGTTTCTCAATGACAACATTGATGAGACAATCTATATGGTGCAGCCAGAAAACTTTGTGATTGGAGATTTAAAGAATATGGTTTGCAAACTAAAAAAGTCCATCTATGGGCTTAAGCAAGCATCTCGACAATGGTATTTTAAATTTCATCAGGTGATCGTCTCGTTTGATTTTGAGATGAATCTAGCTGATGAATGTGTATACCATAAGTTCAGTGGGAGTAAATGTATTTTTTTGGCTTTATATGTCGATGACAAGTTACTTGTTAGTAACGATATAGACTTACTGCATCACACCAAGAGATTTCTGACTAAGAATTTTGAGATGAAAGTTCTTGGTGATGCATTATTTGTGTTAGGAATCAAGATATATCGGGATCGCTCGCGAGTTATTCTTGGACTATCACAAGAAAATTATATCGAAAGGTACTGCAAAGGTACAACATGCAAGAATGAAAACCAGGAGATACCCCTGTGGCTAAGGGAGATAAATTTTGTCTCGATCAATGTCCTAATGTATGCTCAAGTGTGTACACGTCCAGACATTGTATTCATTGTTGGGATGTTGGGCAGATATCTGAGTAATCCAGGATAAGACCATTGGAAAGCAGTCAAACGGGTCATGCGATATCTTATGAGAACTAAAGATTACATGCTCACATATTGGAGGTCAGACAAGCTTGGTTATACGAAGTCCGATTTTGCTGGATGTCAAGATACTTTAAGGTCTAAATCTGGTTATATGTTCCTGCTAGCCGGAGGCGCTATTTCCTGGAAGAGTGCTAAACAATCTTTTACAGCATCTTCTACTATGGAAGCAAAGTATGTGGCATGCTATGAGGTATCCAATCATGGGATATGGCTGAGAAACTTTGTCACAGAACGACAAATACTTGATGGTATTGAACGACTAGTTAAGCTATTTTATGACAATAAGTCATCTCTGTTATATTCCAACAACAGAAGCTCAACGAAGTCAAAGTATATCGAGATCAAGTTCTTGGTGGTTAAGAAAAGAATTCAGAGTGGTCAGTTGTCTTTAGAGCATATTGGGACAAACTTCATGGTTACGGATCCACTCACTAAGGGATTGCCATCCAAAATGTTTCATGAGCACATTGCTCGTATTGGTGTCAAGTTATTTGAGGATGTTTAGTGTTAGTAAGCGTTTATATTTTTGGATGCTTTTGATATAGACATTTTTTATATTTAATTATTGGATTTTCAGTTTTAGGTTAAAATTTATTTTTTGCAGAAATAAAGTTTCTAAGGTTCTTCGATTTACACTCTGAATAATGTTCAGGTATTAAGGTGGACCAGTTAGAGATTGTCATGTTATGATCACATTGCATGAAATTTCCATTATACACATCCACATCATAATCCATGGCATTTTTTTGTCCCAATATATGTGATCATTGATAGGTCGAGTTACGATTGATGTAAAAAAGGCTGTTTTGGTTCTATATTGGTATGATTGATAGACCGGATTGGTTTATATGCATTTAAGTAATGACAACAAAGAAGAGCACAATTTGGATATTATGCAAAATATAATTATAAGGTTACACACATAGCCCAAGTGGGAGATTATTGAACCAAAGTCCAATTATGGGCTTATGTGTTAATAATTATGTATTGTAGAGCGTCTTAAAAATAAAACCCCGTTAAAAGTGATCAAATAAGGTTTAAATAAATTGTGTTTTAATGCATCAATTAGATGTGGGGCTTTAATGCGTAGAAACCTAAAAAAAAAATTATGCTTTAATTATGGATTGAAATATGTAGGGTTGATTTGGGGTGTGGAAGCGTGTTTTTATCAACTCGAATTTCAGATCTAGTCATGTTCGGATTAGTTTTTCGGGTTTCAACGATGAAAAAATATAGAAACGATTTCGAATATACCTGTTAACATTGATTGTGTGATTATCGGATGCAAGACTTGATAGCACAATCCCTCTACGCGTATCCACGCCGAGATCGGATTCTGCCTTCAACCTTTGGTGCAGAATTCTCCGATGAACGAAATTATTTCGTTCTTCGTTTTTCTTTTTGACGGCTACTAGGGTTTTTGTTTGTGATTCTGTAATCTTATCACGAAAACCTAATTTTCGTTTCTTAAATAATTATTAACTTTTAATAATTACACTTTTAACCCGAGACTATTTAAATATTACATAACATGCGTATTACTTTCAATCTCCCACTTGCCTTTACGTAATATTTCAAACAGTCAAAGTATATGTATCTCCATACACATACTTGCCTGTACATCTGGTGCACTAACCCCAAAAGAAAATCAAGTACAATTATATTCTTCGGTGCTAGCGGATGAATATAATTGTATTCCACACTGATTGTCTAACAATCACAAGCAGATACCGAGACACTCGTATGCGTGTGACCTCGTAGGTTCATCACTAAACCGGTAGTCAATTAGTTTCCACCTCCACTAATGTCGAGGTTGGCGTCTAGTAACACTCCCCAACGACCGGATAGCGTGAAGTAACATCCTTACTCATTTGAGTAAAAACCTTACCCAAAACGAACCATGGTGAAGTTGACGTTAGTATTTCCTTCCATCTTTACAGCTCCGGATGCATCCTAGGCATGGTCATAACTGTCAGCCTTACGGATCATCAACTATGTCTCATGTCAATCACAACTGACTGATGAATGAACCTAAGAAACACCTTTCTTCATTCATTCAATGTACTCTGGCCAGAGATTCGTACAGTCATTGTGATTACTGACAACATAGAGCTCAAACTCTTACCAAGAGTTGATGGATCCCATCTTTCAGTCACTAACTACGCAACATGTGTATCACCCAAATATGTGATTCCGTAAAAGAGATCTACTGATTTCTATCACCATAGAAACTTATCACATACATGTTGTTCTTTCCGGATCACTGTAGTCCGAGTAGAGATCCTACGAACAAGAACAATTCAGATTAAATCATACCAAAAACTTGACTCTCTTTATTATGATCTCTGATAATGTCAAGTTGCAGATTTCATCTTGGACTCTATCATACACTTATGAAAATTCATCATATGAACAATAATACCATATATTATAAAATTAAAATCGATGTCTAAAATACAACTCGCTACATGTCTATAAACTAATGCCAGCTAATCATCTCTCTCAATCTGATCCTCAGCTTATGCTTGTCAAACTCCTTTGACCCAAGCGCCTTCGTGAACGGATCTACTGCATTTTACTTTCCATCCACCTTCTGGATTTGCACTTCCCCACGCGCTATGATCTCTAGTATCAGGTGAAACTTCCGCAGAACATGTTTTGATTTCTGATGAGACCTTGGTTCCTTCGCCTGAGCAATAGCTCCGGTGTTATCACACAATAAAGGAATGGCTTCCTTTATCGAAGGTACCACACCAAGTTCATCTATGAACTTTCTCATCCAAACCGCTTCTTTAGCTGCTTCGCAAGCCGCTATATATTCTGCTTCAGTAACCGAATCGGCTATAGTAGCCTGCTTGGAACTCTTCCAACTTATTGCGCCTTCATTCAGACAAAACACATAGCCTGAAATGGACCGACTCTCATCCTTGTCCGTCGAGAAACTCGCATCAGTGAATCCTTCTAACTCCAAGTTAGAACCACCATAAATGAGGAACTGGTCCTTAGTCCTTCTCAAGTACTTAAATATGTTCTTAACAACCTTCCAGTGTTCCTCACCAGGATTTGCCTGATATCTACTCACTACACTTAGTGCGTAGGCTACGTCAGGCCTAGTACACGTCATGGAGTACATGATGGCTCCCACTGCACTAGCGTAGGGAAGCCGACTCATGGTCATTTCCCATGAGCAATATTTCATCCACATAAAGCACAAGGAAGACAACCGTGCTCCCACTAAACCTTTTGTACACACAAGGCTCTTCTTCGTATCTAACAAAGTTGAACTCTTCAACTGCCTTGTTAAAGCGAATGTTCTAGGTTCGAGAAGCTTGCTTGAGTCCATAAATGGACCTCTGAAGCTTGCATACCATATGACTTTGAGTTGGCGACGTGAAACCCTCAGGTTGAGTCATGAAAACCTCTTCCTGGAGCTCTCCATTAAGGAAAGTTGTTTTCACGTCCATCTCCCAAATCTCATAGTCATAGTACGCCGCTATCGCAAGCAGAATCCGAATAGATTTGAGCATTGCCACAGGGGAAAACGTTTCTTCATAGTCAATCCCTTCTCGTTGACTATACCCCTTGGCAACTAGGCTTTATAGGACTCTACCTGCCCGTCTGCTCCAATCTTCTTCTTGTAAACCCATTTACAACCGATCGGTCTGGAAGCTTGTGAAGAATCAACCAAAGTCCATACTTTGTTGATCTTCATAGATTCCATCTCGGATTCCATGGCTTTCCACCATTTCTCAGAATCAGGGCCTTGTATAGCCTCTTGGAAAGTCAACGGATCGTCATCTCTATGACCGACCACGTCCACTTGCACCATCAGATTAAGTCTGTCAGATGCACATCGAGAACGTGTTGACCTTCTCAAGAAAGGCTGTGTAGCAGGTTCAACCTGCACTAGGATATCTTGTTGGACTGTTACTTCAACATTTGAAGTTGAAGCGCCGGAGCCTAACACTGTATCACCTATCCAAGAATGCTCATTTGACATCTCATGTCCATGAGCTTGTGTTGGTTCGTCGGGTTCTTGAGTCTCGTCAAGAACTACTTCTCCACCATGAATTCCTTCCTCAAGGAATTCCCTTTCAAGAAAGGTTGCCGTTCTGGCCACAAACACTTTGTGCTCAGACGGATGGTAGAAATAATATCTCATAGTTTCCTTAGGATAACCTATGAACCTACACTTATCAGACCTAGCATCTAGCTTGTCTGGCTGAAGTCTATTAACGTAGGCCGGACACCCCCAAACCTTGATGTGTCTCATGTTTGGTCTTCGTCCCTTCCATATATCATATGGAGGTTTAGAGACCGCTTTAGTGGGAACCTTGTTTAAAATGTAAGCAACTGCTTCTAAAGCATAACCCCACAGATTTATTGGAAGATCTGTGAACCCCGTCATGGATCGGACCATATCTAATAAAGTTCGATTTCTCCTTTCGGACACACCATTATGCTGTGGTGTTCCAGGAGAAGTCCACTAAAACAAAATCCCATTTTCCCTTAGAATAATCGACAAATTCATGACTAAGATATTCATCGCCTCGGTCAGATCTCAACACTTTGATACTCTTTTCGGTTTGTTTCTCCACTTCACTGCGGAATCTCTTGAACATTTCAAAAGACTCGGATTTATGTCTCATCAAGAACACAAATCCATATCTCGACATATCATCAGTGAACGTGATGAAATATGAATATCCACCCCTAGCCTGAACTCTCATCGGTCTCATACATCAGTATGTATGAGTCCTAGAAGTTCTGTAGCTCTCTCTGGTTTCACTAAACGGAGATTTGGTCATCTTACCAGTGAGACAAGACTCACAAGTTGCATAAGATTCATAATCAAAATGACCTAAAAGACCATCTTTTTGCAGCCTGTTCATTCTCTTCTCACCGATGTGACCAAGTCTACAATGCCAAAGGTACGTCTGTCTTTGACGATCATCTACCTTTCTCTTATGGCCCGAAATATGCATGTTAATTTGTTCTACATTAACATCATGTAAGATATAAAGTCCTTGTTGCAAATAACCATTCACACATAAATCATCACCATGATAAATAGAGCAAATGTTATTACTAAAAACTATTCGAAATCCAAGTCTATCAAGCATAGGAATAGAAATTATGTTCGAAACAAACTTTGGAACATAATAACAGTCGTCTAGCAACAAAGTCTTGCCCGTAGGCATAATAAGAGAAATCAATCCTACGGCTAGAGCAGCAACACTTGCGCCATTTCCAACCTTCAGACTAAACTCTTCCTTCCAGAACCTCCTACTGATCCTCAGCCCCTACAACATATTGCAGACGTTAAAGCTGCTACCGGTATCCAATACCCATCTAGATGAATCAATAGTAGTCAAGGATAACATGAAAACATTTTTCATGTGAATCTTACCTTGCTTCTTGCCCTTCAGAGACTGCAGGTATTCCTTGCAGTTCCTCTTCCAATGTCCTTTCTTCTTGCAGAAGAAACACTCGGCTTCTGATTGGTTGGCCTTGGTGGCGCCGCCCTTTTCCTTGGTCTCACCAGACTTAGGCGCGCTCTGCCTGGTCCTAAGCCTCTTCTTGCCCTTCCTCTTCTGATAAGAGGACTGCCCAACCATCAGCGCAGATCCCGATACCCTCTTCCCAATGGACATCTCTTTCTCATACTCAGCGAGCATGTTGTGCATCTCATGCAACTCAACGTCCAGCTTGTTCATGTTGTAGTTGACCACGAACGGGGAGAAGGACTCCGGAAGTGAGTGCAAGATCATCTCCTGCTGCATCTCCTTGTAGAAGGTACACCCTAGCTTCTCAAGCTGTTCTATCAGACTAACCATCTGAAGAACATGGGGTCCCACAGGAGATCCCTCACTCAGAGCGGACTTGAACAAAGTCCCTGACAGCTTGAACCTTTTCGTCCGGCTCTGCTCACCGAACATCTTCTTAAGATGTTCCATGATCTGCTTAGCATCCACATGCTCGTGTCGCTTATGGAGTTCGCCACTCATTGACGCCAAGATGAGACACTTCACAGTGATACACTTGTCCTCGTACTTGGTGTATTCACTGAAAGCCTCGTCATTTGTTGGATATGGCACTGGAGGAGCCGGTTTGTCGATCACATCGATCAGCTTCTCATGTGTCAGCACCAGACGCAAATTGCGTTGCCATTCATCGAATTTCTCACCAACGAGCTTGTTGTTCTCGAGAATTGGACGCAAGTTGAACTGAGACATTCTCAGGAGATCTGAAAACAAAAGGAAAATTTTTATAGCAGAGAGTTAGACATCGTATATATATCATTAAGACATAGACTTCATCTAAATGATATATTCGCTAATCAATGTTACGATAACATTAGAAATCTTATTTCTTATTAGCATCAACCTATAACTATATGTCTGAGCCCCTTGGTAGTCAAGACGTTTCCCAAACATATAAAATAGATTCTTTATAAATTTTATCCTCATAAAATTCATAGTGAATTAACTTCGGCTCTATATCGCATAGTCACCTGGTAGTCAGGTCGTTCCTATCGATATAGTTGAGTTCATCCTTCAGCTCATGGTCGGATAACAATTAAGTTTATATCCCCGGGGTAGTCTAGGCGTATACAAAAACTAATTGGTCCCTCCCACTAGACATCTGATGTCGTAGATGTATGAATCGAATTCTTGAACTACATGCCTCCTAGTAGTCAGGCCGTACCATGTAAACGAGAACCTATTCAAAAACGTCTACGATGAAGGAAAAGCCTAACGATAAACAATTTATCGTTTAAGAACTCAGTTATTAATTAAAATTCTTAATTTTAATATGGTACTATATCACATAGTCACCTCAGGTCGTTCCTATCGATATAGTCGAGTTCATCCTTCAGCTCATGGTCGGATATCAATTAAGTTTATGTCCCCCGGGTAGTGCAGGCGTTTACAAAAACTAATTTGATTCTTCCCACTAGACATCTGATGTCATAAACGTATGAATCGAATTCTAGAACTACATGCCTCCTGGTAGTCAGGCCGTACCATGTAAACGAGAATCTATTCAAAACGTCTACGATGAAGGAAAAACTTAACGATAAACTATTTATCGTCTAATAACTCAATCATTAATATTTAAATTAAAATTCTATAATTTTAATTAAAATTTTTTTTTAATTTTATTATTTTTTAATTAGGGTTAGGGTTAGGGTTAGGGTAGGGTTAGGGTAGGGTTTCTTCAACCCACCCAGCCGCCGCCGCCGCTCGCCGGACGCCCGCTCCGGGCGTGAAGACCCACCGGCCAGAGCCCCTCCAGACCCGTTGCTCACCGGCCTTGAGTCGCCGGCAAATGGTGAGGGTTTCAGAAACCCTCTTCGGCGGCAATTTCCCTCTCTCCCTCGACCCTCGCCGCCGTCACCACGTTCGCCTGCTCGTGCACCGCCCGTCGCCCAGAGACCCACGACGTCAGACGCGGCATGCGACGCCGTCCTCCCTCTCCCTTTGCCCGCTCGACCTCTGCTCGCGCTTCACCGCCTGCGAAGCGATGCACGAACCGTCATTCATTTTCGCGTTGGAGTTGCCCGTGCCGCCGCCTGTGGTCGTCCTGGACACGCCGGCCGACCATTCGCCCACGACCGACGATCGTCGTACGGCCGGCTAGGGTTTCGGCCGTGCGGTTGTCCCTCTCCGCACGCGTTCTGTTCTTGTGCGCGCGCGCGAATTTTACATTTTTCGATCCGTTTTTTCACAAAAATTCGAAAAACTAATCCTAAACAGACGACCAGACGCTCTGATACCACTACAGGTTTGATTTGGGATGCGGAAGCATATTTTTATCAACCCAAATTTCAGATCTAGTCATGTTCGGATTAGGTTTTCGGGTTTCAACGATGAACGAATATAGAAACGATTTCGAATATATCTGTTAACGTTGAACGTGTGATTATCGGATGCAAGACTTGATAGCACAAGCCCTCTACGCGTATCCACGCCGAGATCGGATTCTTCCTTCAACCTTTGGTGCGGAATTCTCCGATGAACGAAACTATTTCGTTCTTCGTTTTTCTTTTTGACGGCTACTAGGGTTTTTGTTTGTGATTCTGTAATCTTATCACAAAAACCTAATTTTCGTTTCTTAAATAATTATTAACTTTTAATAATTACACTTTTAATCCGATACTATTTAAATATTACATAACAGACATATTACTTTCAAAATAGAAATACAAAAAACTAAAACCATATAGTTATCTCGATAAATAGTGGTTATGGTCCCCGAGTCGCATATATCATATTTTGTCAAACATCCCATCGTCTGTCGAATACAGAGACAAAAAACTAAAGTGTCCTTATGATATTGTGTTGATCTAGAAAATCATATCTATATTCGCGCTATTGATACAGTTACACTTCCGCAAACTTATTCTTGTATATTCTCGATGTTCTAATACGAGCGGATCTATGGATATAGTGATAGTTTTCGCCGGGATAAATCCCAACAGTTGTTCCATCCTTCGATAGTTCCGTAATAAAGGATTTTCGCTAATGCTTCTGTGTCTTTCTAGGGTTTTTTGAGCTTGAGATTTGATTCTGTTTTCCTATCTTAATTATGTGCTTTTCGTCCGTTATATCTCCTTGTATAGCAGGTCCAACGATTCCATTAATTCATCTGTGATAATTTTTTGGAGAACCGGTTGACATTCCAAATCCAATATCACATATCGTGGGGATCTTTTACATTTTTCCCTAAAAATCCATGGGCCAAGCTTATGTGGCAGCCTAAAAATGTGTCATTGTATTATTACCTTTTATATATATATATATATTTTTCCCATGCCGGTTAGCATATTAATCTTAGTTTGTGTATATGAATATATATACATCTAATTTTTTTAATCTTGTTTGCAACATAAAGTTATTTTGGTCATGTTTAAAAATTGCTACAAAACGTTATCAAATGTAAAATGCATCAAAAAATTTGTGACGATCCCTCCATCTATCATGAACCGCCGGATATCGAACTACTCCCACAAATCGTGCATTAAATTGTAACTATTGCGTTTATGGGCGACTGAAATTCAACTCATTAATAAATATGAAAATTTTTTTCGTATTTAATCAAGAAAATGAGAATTGAATTGTAGAGATTATATCTACTTCTTCACCCAAAATATTAAAAAGAAAAAAGAAAAGAGAAAAAAACGCGAACCCAGCATTCTTACAGCAACCCCCATTTTTATGTGAAGCCACAACCATTCCAAGGGAAAGATAAAACCCTAAACAGTAAGCGATGAAAATGAACATGAATGATATCATATCATATGATAAGTAGATTAATGTTTGTTGTTTGTCATTGAGAGTTAAGATCATTAACAAAGCCATGAAGCTTTCTCTCCAATACTTCTCCACAAATATTGGCCATCAAATGGTAGAAAGCCATTAGCTCTGAGAGTCTCTCCGCAGTCATTTTGCTCATCATGTTCCTTGCCATCCTCTGCTTCTCCTCGTCCAACTTAATCTTTCGCATGTACGATCCTCCGTTCCTTACTGTTGCTCCCATCTCTTTCAGCCTCATCTCTTGTTCAACGCTCAAAGCCGTGTTTGACTGTATCCACGCAACATTCACAAGTTAAAATTAAACGGTAGGCGTTAGTTGAACAGTGATCCTAAAGTACATATCTGAGAATTACGCTAATAGAATCGATCAACGTATTTGAACTAAGTTTATTAGTTGAAAATGCACTTAGTAAAAGCTCTATATTAGAGTTGATCCATTGTAATAAAGATGGAGGGAGGGACACCACCTATCCCCACTATAATGAAGGCTCAAAATGGTTTTTTATATGGCAAAACAACTGACTTCTTTCTTATGTCAACCTTTAGGATGACGAAAAACCAAATAAACTCACCAAGTCACCTGACCCTTTGTCTAGTTCAATTGTAGAAATCATAATCATGTTCTTATAAGACAATTTCAGGTTATGTAAACTTGAAATCTGAGTATGTTACCTCGAGAAATTCAGCGCCAATTTCCAATTGTGATTCTTCAGATGGGTTATTCTCTGACCCTTTGCTGTACATATGCCTTGCAAGCGAAAAACTGCGAACCAATATCTTTCTTTTGTTCTCCAATGCTAGATCGAGTTTCAGCTTCTTTGGCACTGACAGTGAACTATTCAGCTTCTTCTGATAAGCTATCACAGCTTTCGCGAATTCCTGCAGTATCGATCACGTAATTGATCAGTTAAAGAACCGGAAGATCCTGGTTTTGAACTCGTTAAGAAGACAAACCTGATATGCAGCGGGGCAACCAGGGTAATCAAACTCATCGGCATCTTGTTGTCTCATTCTCTCTGGATGAAACTGCAATCCCATTATGAACTTACCCTCTTCGGGATTATAAGCATCGGGATCATAAAACCCTTCAATCAATCCATCAGGAGCAAACGCCATAGGCACAAACCTCTGAGCCAATCTTTTAACACCTTGATGGTGATAACTATTAACTAAAATCTCCATCTTTTCTCCATCTAAGGAATCTTTAAACCATGTGTGCAGAGGACTATTCTCTACGATTCGTACCACATGTCTATGCCCATCATAGTTATCATAATCAATGTGTTTGGTTCTACGTTCATCTGGAAGCTTATTTGTAAGTTCTTTCTCCAAGTCCAAGTAAAGGGTTCCACCACAAGCAACATTCAAAATCTGCAAGATTTCATCACCAACATTTACAGAATGCTCTGTTCCTTGACCACAAGAAACCATAACTGAACTCGAAATTGCTTTACCTGTGATCCTCTGCAGATCCCCAAGTAAGGAATGTTCTGTTCGAGGCAGAGCTTGGCAAGCCTTAGCTCGATAGAATCTTTTTCCTTGTCGATGGCTGTGTCGCTCGCGTGTGTTTCGCGGATCTCTTCGAGTTCTTCTCGTGAAAGAGAAGATAATTCGGATTCGTAAAGAGAAGGGTCAATGTCTTCTCCTTCGCAGAGGAGAACTCCATGGATAGGCTTGAAACTCTCCAGCAACATGTGAACACCACTTACCCGTGGAACGATCACTGGTACGGCTCCATACTGAACTATAAGATCAAGATGGTACTCACCTGATCATGTGAATGGAAACTTCGTGCTAAGCATATACATTTGAATAATTGTAAAGCTTGAGAATACCAAAGAAACCCACAACGAAAGCCAATGAATCTTCAACAAAAATAGACATACAAACATCTGTTTTTGTAAAGAGAAAACCCACGAAAATCTGCAGAAAACGAAGCGAAATGCCAAATAAAATCGAAGAACGTTCATGAAATAGAAGAAATGATACATACGATGTGGAACAAACCCATATCTCAAAATCCAACCCAAATCTGAACCATGCACACGAACAAACACTGATTTCACACAAATAGTCATGAAGATAAAGGATTACCAACGAAATCGACGAATTTGTTCTTGCGAACGGTGCGTCGAGAGACGACGAGAACGCGAGGGAGGATCTGGGAGAGATCATTCACCACATAATTCTCCATTCCCTGTTTTTGTTTTTTTTTCCTGAATCAATTTTGCACTAAAATTCGAATAAATGAGAGATTACTGTTGGCGAAATTAGTATACAGGATACATTCGAAGTTAACTTTGAGACCCTACGAGAAATCTGAGTTATTCAGAGTTAGAGGAACGCCATATTTATAGTGCGGCAGGAGAGGAAAGAGGCTGAAGAAGTCTACTATTATTTACACATTAACTATTTACTAATCCGTTCCATGTTTTTAAATAAAAATAATTTAGGTCTTTTAATAAGCAAATAGGACCCACTTAGATTATACAACTATATTATAATTAGAATTTGGAAGACTGCAATAACCACAACAAAATATTAATTTTGATAATTATTAATTTAAAAAAAAGTATATTCTTTTTCTTTTGTAAAACTTAAAAAAACTTTTCGATTATGCAAGAATTTACTAATCTATTGATTATTGTGTATTATGACATTTACATGTGATTATATATTAGTTTTTTTGTTGTATTGGTATGATTTAATAAATGAGGATTGGGTTAATACGGGATGAGAAATGATGAAGGAGCGAATGACAAAAAAGACTATGTCTTCCAATTTCTTCCACAATTTTTCCATTGACCAATATAAGATTATTCTCATAATTATCTTCATAATGTCCAAAACGATCCACACCTAGAATGGATATCAAAGTATAGGCATCAAATATGGACGTCAAAGTATGATCACAAAGTATGGGTAGTGGAATACCAAAATATGGACACCAAACATCGGAACCAAGAAGGGACATTAAAATATAAGCGCCAAGTATGGGAACCAAGAATGGACATCAAAGTATGGGTATCAAATATGGGAACTAAATATGGGCATCAAAGTATGGACACCAAGCATGGACACCATATTATGAGCACAAAGTATGGGTAGTGAAGCACTAAGTCGGTTTTCGCAGGCCTACGCTGAATTTCTACCCTTGGGACCCTCAGATCTCTCTCCTTGTTTTATCCACCTCCCTAGTGCTCTGAGACAGATCCGTAAATCGTTTAAATTTTTTCACCATCTTACCCTCCTTCTAGGTTCTCTAAAGGCTGTTCAAGATTACTGGAATCCCAACTCCAGGCAGGGCTCCTTCCAATTTAAGGTGTACAAAGCCTTAAATGATCTTAAGCCCCATATGAAGCAAGTGGCCTCAGACCTCGAGCATATCCAATTCTGGCTGCTCTCTGATCCGAGCCCAGGCCTTGCTGCGGATGAGAGGTTCTACAGACAAAAATCTCGGGTGAAATGGCTGAAGCTCGGAGACCAAAATACCTAGTTCTTTCACAGGACCGCTAGCTTCAGAGCAGCTCGCAACTCCATTCCATTCCTCACTGGTGAATCCAGAGATCGTATTATCGGTCAAGATCGACTCAAAGAGCATGCCATGGCATTGTACTCATCGCTTATGGGCGCTCCCAATAGCGGTATATCTCCTCTCTTTGTCTCTCAGCTGAAGGATCTAATTTGTTTTACTTGTTCTGCAGATCAGAAATCTATCCTTTCAGCCTGTGTAACAGAGGAAGAGGTCAGGTCCGCTCTCTTTGCCATGCCTGACAACAAATGTCCCGGGCCAGATGGTTATCCTAAGGAGTTCTACATTGCAGCATGGCCAATCATTGGCAAGGATTTTACTTCTGCGGTATTGGAGTTCTTCTCTTCTGGAAGACTTTAGAGGGAACTAAATTCAACGACTTTAACATTAATTCCGAAGTTTCCGGAAGGAGTGAGGTTAGCAGATTTTCGACCAATAAACTATTGCAACCTCATATAGAAGGTCATCTCGAAGATCCTTTCCAATAGACTGAAGTAGATTCTTCTCGATTGCATCTCGCCAAACCAAACTGCTTTCCAAAAAGGGCGGTTGCTGCTGGAGAACATTCTTCTTGCGTCAGAGTTAATCAAGGGCTACAACAAAACCAACTCACCCAGGAGTGCTATGCTCAAAGTACACCTCAAGAAGGCTTTTGGCTCAGTTGAGTGGGGCCTTTTCATGGATATCTAAGACGCAATTGAGGCTCCTCCTTGCTTTGTGAACTGGATCAGTGAATGTGTTACTACAACGAGCTTCGCTGTCTCCATTAATGGAGAACTATCAAACTGCTTCAAGGGCCGTAGGGGATTGAGACAAGGGGATCCCCTATCTCCATACTTATTCCTGTTGATCATGGAGGTCTTGTCGAAGCTTCTAGACCGAGTTGCCACTGCTGGAAACATTGGCCTACATCTGCAATGTTTCTCTCCTTTGGTTACTCACCTTTCCTTTGCTGATGATTTGCTATTATTTTCTGATGGTCTTCCTTCATCTCTGTAGGAAACCTTGTAAATCCTGCAAGTGTTTCGCAAAGCTTTAGGGTTGGAGATGAATGTTCATAAATCAGATTTATACATGGGGGGGTGCTCCGAACATGATGCTCTCTTGGTTAGTTCTGCTTTGGGTGTTAGAGTAGGCTCTTTCCCGGTCAAATATCTGGGCCTTCCCCAATCTACCTGCAGATTAAGAAACCAAGACTATCTCCCCCTGCTGGAAAGAATCAAATCAAAGTTGGCCTCTTAGACCACTAACTTTCTCTCTTATGCAGGGAGAATACAACTGGTTGCCTCCGTCATCTATGGGCAAGTTCTTTTCTGGTCTCAATCCTTCCTCTTGCCGCAGCATATCCTCAAGCAAATAGACAGTCTCTGCGCTTCTTTTCTCTGGAGTAACAATTCTGAAACTACCAAGTCAACTAGGGTATCATGGGACTCTATCTGTAAATCAAAACCTGAGGAAGGACTAGGATTGCGGAAACTAGCTGACTTCGGTAAGGTTTTCAGGTTGAAACTTGTGGAGATCCTCTTTCACAAATCCGGATCGCTTTGGATTACCTGGCTTTTGCATAATATTTTTAGGAAGCGGGGGTTTTGGTGTACAAACACCTCTTACGCTCTATCCTGGAACAGTAGGAAGCTACTCAAGCTTAAGGAGGAAATCCCAAAGTTTTTATCGTGCGAGATTAGGGATGGAAAGTTAGCAATGTTTTGGTTCGATAGCTGGACTAGGCTTGGTCCCCTAATAAGGTTTCTTGGAGAAGATGGCCCGAGAATGCTCTGGGTCCTTCTTCTTGCAAAGGTCAGAGATGTAGTTAGCTCCAATGGTTGGTGCCTTCCTAATGGAGCTCGATCAGAGAAAGTGGTCCAGCTCTTCATTGCATTCTCTGAGACACAGATACCTTCAGATGATCGCGACTCAGATGTGTTCTCATGGCGGCGTAATCCAAACTCCTTTGATACATCCTTCTCAATAAAACTCACTTGGCAGATGCTGAGACTTCCATCGCCCTTGGTCCCATGGTATAAATTGGTATGGTTCAAGCAAGAAACTCCTTACTACAGCTTTATCCAATGGTTGGCTCTCCTCCACCGTCTTCCTACCCGAGATCGGCTCAAGGTATGAGGCGTTACAAATGATGACTCTTGCCTGCTCTGCGGTTCGGAGGCCGAATCCCACAAACACATCTTCTTTGGCTGCGAGTTTAGTGTTGAGCTATGGCTTAATTTTGCCTTCATTTGCTTCTCTGACCCACCACCTTCTCTCCAAATATCCCACATGTGGTTTGTGCAAGCCAACAGACCTCCTCAGCTGGTGGTTCTCCTGAAGATCATCATGCAGGTTTGTGTCTACTCCTTATGGGGTGAACGTAATGCCAGAATGCATAGCAGCCGTAGTACTTCCATGAACTCCCTTCGCAAAATGGTTGATCGGAGAATTAGGGACTCTATCCTTTCTGTGCAAGACCTAACGCCAAATCAGGAAAACCCTCTTCTTCTCCTCTGGCATAGCCGTCGAAGCTGATTCTTGATGAGTGAAGCTCAACCTTTTTGTATATGCTTTTAATGGTGGTCTCAAACATGGAGTTTGTATCTCCTTTTGTCATAGGTGCTCCATTAACAACTTACTGTAACTTATTTATATAAATATATAATACACATGTTTAACAGAAAAAAAGTCATTTTAATAAAGTATTTTATTTCTTTCAAAGTGAGGAGGCTTTCCTATATAAGGAGCTTCAAACTTCATTTGTAAGACACACAAGTTTGGAGTGAAATACATTTGAGATTTTCAAATTCAATAGTTCTTATCTATTAGAGAGAGGTACAACGCTTGGATCAACATAGAGGAACTCAAAGACATGCCCCGAATACCGACTCCCGGGTTATTCGCTCTCCTTTTTTTGTTTTCTCTTATGTTTTGTACTCATACATGATGTTTGTTATAGACTTAATGTGTGAGTAGTTGCATTGTTCTAGGAGATGGAATTAGCCCTTAGAGATCCTCGAATCTACGAAAATATTATTAACAAGAAGTGCAATGCTACGTTTGCTATTTTAATTCTTTATTTGTGTTCTTCATGCGGTATGTTTACCTTGATCAAGTAGATGTATGTGTTAGGATTTTGAAAGATGGACTGAGAGATGAATCTTAATCCCAGATAAACAGGTTTAGAACAATCGGAATAGGGTCACAAAAGCAGAGCAATTCCGATTAAGGATTAAAACGAGTGAATCATAGAGCTTAAGGTACAAATTAGTAGATAAACCGCGAAATTAAGGGGTTTGCTTGTTTATGCACATCTTCTTCGCCTTGAAAGAGGGTTTTAGATATATTAGGAGTTCGCCTTTAAGGTGTTGCAGAGTATGCATGATTGTTAGTAGTTGAAGTGTGATTCTTGGATTATCTAGTGGTGAAACCGGTTCCCTAGAACGTTCGTCTAATTGCTTAAACTACCGATCTTAATAGCTTAATTTTTCATATCTCTTCAACCATCATTATCATTTGTTTAATCGTCCTAGACTATTTAGATTTGATTTATGGTGTGTAGTCTTTGTGGGATCGATATCTATATTGTACTACACACTTGCCATGCACTTGCAGAGTTGGTTTAGGTTTTTTAACTTCAATGTATCAAGTTTTTGGCTCCGCTAGTCCTATTTTTTCTTCGTTTGCAGGTTCATGTCTAGGTCACAAGGTCCATCAAATCTGTTTCAATTTGATCCAGAAATTGAAAAGACTTGTAGACAGTGCAAGAGAGATAAATCAAAAGGTAGAGACGAGCATTCTGCTCGAAAGGAAGAAATGGACAACATGAATATTGCTATGGGAGGCGACGTACCGAACCAAGTCTTACATGTTCAATAGCAAAATCAGCAACACCTCCTCTCATACCGTAACATCGCGCTGAATTCCAAGAGCAACAAGCTCATCCTCAAGCACACCTTTGAGAGACTATGTGATTCCTAACATCAACAATTTGCAAACTGCGATCGCTAGACCTGTTTTGGGTCGAGGTAGCTTTGAGATTAAGAGTCAAATGATTGGAATAATGCGCTAAAATCAGTTAATGGGGTTTCACATGAGGATCCACACGTTCACCTCACCGATTTTTTGGAGCTATGTGACACTTTTGAGATGAATGGAGTGCTTAGAGATGTGATTAGACTTCGTATGTTCCCTTTCTCACTTGGGGGACGTACTAAGTATTGGTTACATTCACTGCCACCTGGTTCTATAACTATTTGGGATCAACTTTGCACGACCTTCCTATCCAAATTTTTCCCACCGAGCAAAACGTTTCAGTACCATGGGGAGATCATTGCATTTCGATGCAAGGAGGGGGAATCAATTTATGATGTCTGGGACATATTTAAGGAATTGTTACGTTTATATCCTCATCACGGGTTGGAGCAATGAAATTAATGATGAACCATATTATGACTGGTATTAATGACCATTGTGACATTTACGTGTGATTATGTATTAGTTTTATTTTTTGTTTAACAAGAAGTGAAATGCTTTGTTTGTGTTACGAGTTTCAGAAAGATATGTTCGTGTCTTATTGATTCAATTCCAGCAGTGTTATATAACCATACAACCGAAAACCCTAGGAGAATACTAGCCATAAAGGAGTTCTAAAGAGAAAGGGAAATTAACATGAGTGGCTCGGAGGAGAAAGGGAAATTAACATAAGTGGCTCGGAGAAGATATTCCCGAGATATCTCTAACACTGCCCCTCAAGTTGGTGCATGAATATTGATGATGCCCAACTTGCGTTGAAGGTATTCAAATTGTTGTCACCCAAGTGCTTTCGTAAATATGTCCGCCAACTACTCCGTTGTTCGAATGTGCGAAGTAGTGACACGGCCACCCTTGATCTCATCACGGACGTAGTGACAATCTATCTCGATGTGCTTGGTTCGTTCATGGTATACTGGATGTGCTGAAATATGTAGAGCAGCTTGGCTATCACAGGTAAGGTGAGCAGGAGGCACGTCGATACCGAAATTTCGCAAGATTTCCCGAAGCCATGTCAACTCACGACACGTGAACGCCATCGCCCTATATTCGGCCTCGGCGGAAGATGATGAAAGGGTAGTCTGCTTCTTAGTTTTCCATGAGATAGGCGAGTCACCGAGAAGAACTAAATAACCCGTTAAAGAATGTCGCCGATGCGGTTCCGTCCCCCAATCAGAATCATAGAATGCTCGGAGAAATAGCTGGCTGTTGGAGCGAAGAAAAATTCCTTGTCTGGTGTAGACTTTCAAGAACCGGACCACCCGCAAAGTCGGCGTATGAGCGAGTAAAACCAAAGTTGAGAAGAGTCGTGGTAAGCTTATCAAACCAGTACCGAGGGGCTTGGCGGAGTCCGTATAGTGATTTGCGGAGGCGAAAAACTAGGCCCGTAGAAGGAGCGTCAAACCCCGGAGGAACACGCATGAAAACTTCCTCGTCAAGATCGCCGTGAAGAAAGGCGTTGTGCACGTCCATTTGGTGGACCTCCCAATTCTGTATAGCCGCCACAGGCAAGAAAGTCCTTACGGTAGTCAGCTTCATGACTGGTGCGAAAGTCTCATTGTAGTCGATGCCATCTTTCTGATGATTCCCGAGAACAACGAGCCGAGCCTTATAACGTTCAATGCTCCCATCACTGCGATGCTTGATCTTGTAGACCCATTTGCAACCGATAGGTTTCTTGCCATGAGGTAAGGGTTGAAGCGTCCAAGTGTCGTTGTTCTGAAGAGCTTTAATCTCGTCATCCATTGTCGCTCGCCATTGGGGATGTTTGATAGACTCATTATAAGAGCAAGGCTCGTGTACCTCGGCCATGGCCGCGAGAAATGCCCGGTGCTGCACAGAAAACCGAGAACACGAGTCATAGTGAAGAAGAGGATACAACATAGTACCTGCGAGGCCCGTCGAGGAGAGTGAGAGTGTGATGTAATGGGATGGCGATCGAGCGTTATACAAAGTATAATTCTTCAACTTGACGGATGGTTGCTTCAGTCGGTGACCACGGCCTAGCTGCGCAGCAAGGACGTGAGCAGGATCCGGTGAGGCTGAAGGGCCATCGGAAATAACTGGTGTAACAGGAGACTGCTCGACAAGGATATCAGATGGTTGTCCCGTGTGTGACACGGTAACGGAATCCCCGCAGGTCGAGGGGGATTCGGGCTGAGGCAAAGACATAGATGGCATGTCTGAGACGGGAGCAGCAGAAGGTCCATAGAACTCCCCCTGTCGAGTGGCGAGGGGTCAGAGTATAACCCAAAAAAGTCACCAAGACGAGCCAGGTGGGGGTAGGATCGAAGATCCGCAGTAGACGGAGGATCATGTTGCACCAAGGTCGACGAGGCAAACAGAAATGTGTCTTCGATAAAAACCACATCACGAGAATAGAAGTATGTCTCGGCTTCCAAATCATAGACCCTCCAAGCCTTCTTTGCATCCAGATATCCAAGAAAAACACATTTACGAGACCTTTCACCGAACTTGTCTCGATGGGGTGTTTTGGAGTGAACAAAACATAGACAGCCAAAGACTCTGAATTGGTCGTACGGAGGAGACTTTGCGAACAACATCTCATAGGGGATCTTATTCTGAAGAACGGAAGACAAAGTACGGTTGACGATATAGACAGCGGTCAAAATGCAATCCCCCCAAAATTCTATCGGAAGATTGGCTTGAAACCGTAGTGAGTGTGCCACGTCGAGGATATGCCTATGCTTGCATTCAACTCGCCCATTCTACTGAGGTGTATCAACGCAAGATGTTTGGTGAACTATCCCTGAAGAGGCAAAGAAAGAGTGCAAAGCCATAAATTCAGTCCCATTGTCTGTTCAACCCGTCTTGACATGTTTATGAAACTGTCGCTCGGTCATGGCGCAAAAGTGCTGCAAATGCTGAGAAATCTCGCTCTTAGAACGGAGTAAATAAACCCATGTTGCACGGGAAAAATCATCGACAATGGTGAGAAAAAACCGTTCAGCATTCTTTGTAGGAATCGGATACGGACCCCAGACATCACAGTGTATAAGAGAAAATAAATCTGATGCTTTATTACTGCTTTCTAAAAAAACACTGCGAGACTGTTTTGCTCGAAAACAAATGTCACAAGGAGAGTCTGTAGTAGAGGTAGAAATATCTAAATCCAAAGAAAAAGCTAACGTAGATAGGTTCTTTTCCGAAAGATGCCCAAGTCGTCGATGCCAAAGACTGTGTTGGTTTGTAGCCGAAATTCGAAACGCAGTGGCCTCTCTAGCCCGACGAAGCTTGAACACCCCATCACACTCTTCACACGCTCCAATCAGGGTCCTCATGGAACGATCCTGTATCACACAAAGACCATCAACAAATGTGACAAAACATAAATTCTGTCTGATCAATTTGCCCACAAATATAAGATGGCAAGTAAGTGTGGGAACAAAAAGAACTTCACGGAGCACCAAAGAGTCATGTAACACCAAATCTCCAATTTGTGTAGCCTCGGTATGAGAACCATAGAGAAGGTCAATCGGATGGGCTAATATCGGTCGGAGATTGGTAAGCAAAGTAATATCACTGGTCATGTGATGTGAGGCTCCGGAGTCAACAATAAAATCGACAAAAGATGCCTTACCAGAGAGCCGGTCGGAAGTCCCATGTTTCTGAGAATTCAGAAAAGCGAGTAACGACTGATATTGGTCTGTAGTGAGACCCGGTATAGCACTAGGAACGGCAGAAAGGGAAGTGGAGCCAACGGCCGAAGCATAAGAAGAAGGAACCTGCGTTGCGTGTACAGATCCTCGTGCCCGTCCCCCACCCCTGCCGCTTTGTACCCCACCACGACCTCTGCCACGTCCTATCCGAGACTGATCTCCCCACCATTTGGGGTAGCCGTGGAGTTGATAACATTGGCTGATAACGTGCCCAGACTTGTCGCAGTGACTGCAGTGAAGGGAATCATCACGGCCACGGACTGCAGCAACTTGTACGGGATTGGTGCTATGAGTAGAGAAGCCGACAGCAGGTGGTATGTCCTGTTTGTGAACCACATTCAATTGTCGTTCAGTATCCACGAGAAGAGCAAAAGCAGAATCCAAATCTGGCAAGGATTTCATAGCCAGAATGTTGGACCTAATGTGACTGAATTTGGTGTTGTCGAGACTCATGAGAAACTCGTAGAGTCGTTCTTCATCCCGTTCTTTGGCCAATTCTTCTGCAGTAGCGTATGGTTTCAGGGGTTTGTAATTTGATATCTCCCACCACATGCTCTACAATTTGTCGAAATATTCACTAATGCTCAAGTTACCCTGCGTGCTAGTCGCGATCGAGTGGCATAATTGATACACTCGAGCAGCATTCCTTAGCGACATCCGGCGTCATATGTTCTCCCAGAGATCCCGAACAGTAGAGGCGTAAGCAAACGATGAACGAAGCCGAAGACGTCGAATAAGGAGGAACCACAGCTCCATCGATAAACCCCTCTTTCTTTTTCGAAATCAATGCGTTCTTCATGGCTTCCGCCCATCCTTCATAATTGTATTTTTTTCAATTCCACAGTCGATATGACCATGCCCGGGTGGTCTGCCAGATGAAGAAAAAACAGAGACACGTCCGCGGTCTCGACAGAACCAGTCTCGGTTCTGGTGTTCTTGTTCACGGGGCCAGTCGCGGCCTGGAAGTCTGCAATGCCTGTCTCGGAGGCATGTCTTGAAGAAGACTCATCACCGGAAGCCATGATGGAAATAGCGCCGGAGAAGAGATCAAACGGAAAACGGCGTCGTCCTTGGAAGACGCTCTGATACCATGTTACGAGTTTCAAAAAGATATGTTTGTGTCTTATTGATTCAATTCCAGTAGTGTTATATAACCATACAACCGAATACCTTAGGAGAATACTAACCATAAAGGAGTTCTAAAGAGAAAGGGAAATTAACATAAGTGGCTCGGAGGAGAAAGGGAAATTAACTTAAGTGGCTCGGAGAAGATATTCCCGAGATATCTCTAACAGTTTGTTATTTTAATTCTTTATGTGTTCTTCATGCAGTATGTTTACCTTGATCAAATAGATGTATGTGTTATGGTTTTGAGAGATGGACTGAGAGGTGAATCTCAATCCCAGATAAAAAGGTTTAGAACAATTGGAATTGAGTCACGAAATCAGAGCAATTCCGATTGAGGGTTAAAACGAATGAATCATCGAGCTTAAGGTATAAATTGGTAGATCAACCACGAAAGTAAGAGGTTTTGTTTGTTTATGCACGTCTTCTTCACCTTGAAAAAGTGTTTTAAACATATTAGGAAGAAATATTTACCATCCGAAAAGAGGAAAAAACGGAGTATCAGAAGCTGTTTTAGCGTTCACCTTTAAAGTGTTACGGACTATTATGATTATTAGTAGTTGAAATGTGATTCTTGGATTATCTAGTGATCAAACCGGTTTCCTAGAGCATTTATCTAATTGTTTGAACTCTCATTTTTTAATAGTTTAAGTTCTTATATCTCTCAAACTATCATTATCATTTGTTTAATCGTCCTAAAATATTTAGATTTGATCTGTATTGCGTAATCTCTATAAGATCGATATCTATATTATATTGCACACATGCCCTATCCTTGTGGAGTGATTTAGGTTTTTAATTAAATGGCATCATCTATGAAATTTTATTCACCAAAACTATTGATATAAATCAATGTAATCATGGAATAAAATCACGCTGTAATAGTAGTTGGCAGATTTTTTTTTTTTTGCTGACAAATTAAATGAGATTAATCATTAATTATTATATATATCTCGCTATATATCTATATAACTACTTGCAACATTTAAGGACTTTGAGTGTGGTTTCGGAATTTTACTTAATCTTGTACACTTTTCAAAAGAAACAAATAGATAATAATTGTCCATTGTAATTATAATGCAACATATGTTAAGAAAAATAAAATCTTTGCTAATTTTCTTGCCAAAAATATATTTATATTTTTTTGCAAAGAAAAGATTTCATTAATTTTCTTATTTCATAACCTTTGGAATTTCAAAAACCCACCTCAGTAATATATATATATATATATACATATATAAAGTTTTATTACTTTAGTATTTGTTTATTGCATATATACAGATATAAAGTAAACTACTTTAATCGACATGTGGTTGTAATTGTACCATTAGATTGTGTATTAGTGAAAATTATCACTGTTAACTTTATCCCACGAAGAAAAAACCCAAAGCGATAATTTGTGGAAGATTTATCCCGAAATTATAAAGTAACCACCAAAGCGGCATTTAGCCTAATGAAAATAAAGTGGTAATCATTACTGGTAAATTTAACCTAAAATGATTAAGGACAAGCTAAAATTTCAGTTTTGAAATTCGTGCGTTAAACTTTTCAAAATAGATTATAACCCCTAGTTTCCCTAATTATTACACAATCGTTCGGATATAAGATGGATATTCGAAGAACGAATTCAGAATAACATTTGATTTATTTAATTGTTTCTGGAAAAAAAATCAGAAGAGGTGAACAAAGAGATGGAGCTGTAACATTTGAAAGATAAGGGGTAAATATGAAATAACAAAAGTTTATGCATAAGAAATGAAATATAAGGAGTTGGGGAGATGAGTCAAAGTGGTCTGTAGGCATAGGAAGAGACCAAAGGTTGTGACACCTGGAGGAAGCTTATCCTGGGAAGGCTCGTTCTAAGGCGGGGCCATTGCTGACGTGGCGAAATCTAGTTTTAATTTTTTTAATACTCTATATATTACATCATTGCATATCTATATGTGGCATTATGTTTCATATCAGCCCAAAAAATAATTATTAGATTTCATAAGGGTCTAAAACAATGGACTACTAAATTTGGTCAACAATCAGAATGCTGAGGACTATTTATCCTAATATGTCACCAAAAGTAAAAAAATACAATTATATATATCAATATGAAAAAAACGTGCAAATGTTAAAAATTCCAAACTTTTAAGATAGTTTTTTAATCGATTTAGATTTAAATTATTTGACACATTATTATAGTTGGGTTTGTTTTAATTTAAATATTGTGATAATAAATTTTTAATTATGATATATATATATTTTTTAAAATAAAATCAAAATTTAGATGAACATATAATAACATATTGTTCTATATTGGTCAGTATATAAATTATAGAAACACAGATTTTACAGACATAATTTATTGGAATAAGATCTGAATTCATTTGATATAAAAAAATTAACTTAAAAAAATAAATTATTTATATCGTGTATATATATATTTATAATTTAAATCCGAATAGATATAAAATAATAAATGATAATTTACCATTCAATTTTACTGCGAGGTTTGGGATTGTACGAAAATTTATGGTGTCATAAAACGAAAAGGTATATTAAATTTAAATGGCGAAGAAAACATGTAGAAGTTGTCGGCGAGTGACTTCTCGATGCGATCTCGGAGTTTATGCGGGTGGAGTTAACATATGGGGTCGGTCCATAAATACATGCATGTTTAATCTCCCAATTCATATCGCTGTTAAATATGTATAGGTTAAAGAATTAGACATAGAATTCATTTTCTCTATTTTCTCTTTGTTAATTTTCTGGTAAAATTATGGTGAAATGAAGTAGTCACTACAAAATCCTTAATTATACATGTTTCAATAGATTATACATGTACGAGGATAAAATATGGTATTAAGAATATAAGATTTATCCTATAGCAATTCTCTTACAATCGAATACTAAAAATTTTGTTAATTCTAAAGCATCCAAATCACGATTGATAATTCGAAACCGTGAACGATAAATCATTTAATAATTTTTATTGTATTGATATAATTTACTTTTGACGAACAAGATAAATTTTATGCTAAAATTTATGTTACAATTTTTTTTGTAGGTTCATCAAAGATAATATATTAAATTGATACGATTCACGTGGGTTAGTGTGTATTTATAATATAATTATTTCACTAAAGGTGTCCATTTGTTTTATCATCTTCATTGACTAACAATTTCCGTTGAGAAACCCCCTGGAAAGAATTGGTTTTATTTTTATTTGACCATTTCCCACGAGGGGAAGACTTGGACTCGTCGTAGAAAGTTACATATATTAAATTACGGTATTATGATGCATTATCTTTCTTTGATACTTACTTCAGCTGTATTTTTTTTAAATGAGAATTTGAATTTAAAGTAAAAAAAAATTATAGTCCTCATTTACCAAATGACTTAACTGATCTTAAATATTAATATATTAAATTTATAAATATGTTATAGAACAAACATTCGTCTTCGATGTAACACTATCCGTTTTCAAATACAAAATAATTTGATCCAAAAAATAAACATTCAAAGACTGTAAAGTGAACATAAAAAATTTAACAAATTCATATCGTTAATATGATAACCTTACATCTCTTAGGATTTGAATCTGTAAATCTATATATAAATAGTTGCAAAATCTCTCAACTCTTATAATGCCACCTCATCATTCTATTATTGTTTTATTTTATTTTTTATTCTACATTAATTATCATTAATAAATTACCTTAAATTAATTATATATTAGTAATATTAATATTTTAAAGAAAGAAAAATATTTATATTAATTTAGAGGATAAATAAAAAAATTAGTAATTAGTAAATTAATAAATAGTAAAAAACAAAAAAATGTTTTCTTATTTATTTGAAATCTATATATAAATAGTTGCAAAATCTCTAAACTCTAATGATGTCACCTCATCATCCTATTATTATAAAATTTTGAATACTAATTAAAAAGAATTTGGGTTATAAAATAATTGAAAACTATTAGAAACTAATGAAATGAGATAAATAAATTAAATATAGATAAATAATTATAATATGTTATATAAAATTATATAAACTACAAAATATTTTAATATTTCAAATTTTAAATTTATATATAAAAATAACAAATTTACGTATTTATGCGAATAAAAATTAATAGTGTATTTACACAAAAGTTAAATTTGGAAATTGATAAAATGAGACAAATAAATAAATATAGATAAATAAACATATACATACGTTGTATAAATCCATATACTTTTTCTTATTCACGAATTCTATGAAATATATTAATATTTCAAAATTTATACTTGATTCAAACTTTTTGTATGTGATACTAAGAATTATGGTTTTATATGGTAAATAATTTGTTTTTCAAGTTGTTAATAAGAGATTGGAGTGGAAAGAAATGAACAACATCAAGTCTAGAACATCTTATAGGATTTTAAAAGCTGTGAACATAAAGAATAATAAAAGACGAGTGAATTATAAATTTGGACTAATTAAAAAGATAGAAGAGGAAATGATTCATTTGTTTCATGTGGATGATACGATAAATCCTTTGAAATTTTGTTATATTTTATATTGTAAAATAAACATAAATAATAAAAGAAAATGCAGAGAAAATTTGAGAAAAAAATTGGAAGACAAAAATAAAGATTGCAAAGTTAATTAAAATTCTAACCAATAAACACCGAATATTATATATCACCATATAATAATATATTATATATGTTACATGTTTTTAATTTTTACGCTCTAAGTATGAGTTAATTTATTTAATTATTTTATTTTTCATATGATTTTAAGATATAGAAAAATATTATAATAATTAATTATATTTTAGAAAAAAATATTCACATTCGTGTTCAATGCAATATATTTTCATCCCATTGATATTCTATTAGTTTCACATTTATTTATTTAAAAATATATTTTCCACTTAATCTTATTATTAAAATATATCACTTTTATGTTATAACATTCTGATATTTTCTATTAGGATCTATTACCTATTATTCAATAAAATAATATATACGCAATTCAATGAACCAATATTTTTAGTATTTCTAATATATCAATTTATGTTTAATATATTTGTAAATTTTTAACATCCCGCGCATTGCGCGGGTTTTTTTTCTAGTCCATTATAATAAGAATATAACTTTATAAAATTACAATAACACTTTTTCCAAATATATATCACAAATATCAAAGTGCAACTCGAACTTTCATTTGTGTTTCCAACCCCATAATCTTAATTTCATTTATGTTTTTCAGTATTTACACTCTCCGACCTTCTTATACTCCTATTTCTCTCATCTTTGCCAATAGTCACCAACCAAACCGTTGATCAACACATACTTTAAATATTTCATTTGTACTTTCTTTGAATTCAGTCCAACACCCTCGAAGTACAGCTCAGAAACCAAAATTATTTTCATTGTGTTCTCTAATAACTTGGTCGTTACCCGCGCGTTGCGCGGGATTATTTTTTGATAGTTTTATTGAAAAAATATTGAAAGATTATATAACATATGAATTTAGAAAATATAATGTTATCAAAGAATAAGATTTAGAACTTTTAATAAAAAAATTTGTTAAATGACATATTTCATAATTAAATGATATCAATGATTGGTTAAATAAAAAATGAAAAAAATGTATAGTAGTTGAAATGCAATACGAAATACCTTTAGCAAATGTATTGTTTATATTGATGATACATATAATCAACTGATTCGATTGTTATAATTTGTATATATATATATATATCAATAAAAATGTAATATGCTATAAAACTTACAAAATTCTTCTATTTGTTTTATAAGAAATACAATATTTATATAAGATATATTGTTAGCTTCATGCAATAATAAATATATAAATCAATAATTAATGTATTGATTATTTAAAATTCAATTTTAAAATTTTAAACTAAATACAAATTCTAAGATCATCTATAGACGTATATTTTTTTTGAGGTGAAAAGTTTTTTATTATTAAAATTGTATTTATTATAATAAATACTCCCTCCGTTTTTTTACATGACCTTTTAGACTTTTTCCCACAAATTAAGGAAATTTTTTACTTACCAAAACTACCCTTATAATTAATGTCTTTATCAAAATTAATACTCCGAATGAAGAGTTTAAGTAATCCTACTTAATTATTTTGACTAGTCATAATAATGAGTAATTGCACTCATTTATTCATCCGTGAAGTAACAAATTTTTCAAATTTAAAGCCAATTCAATGAGAAAAAAATTCAAAATTTTGAATTGGAACCAAAACAACACAATTAAAAATCTCAAATACCTATATATTGAATCTAGAATAATTATAAATAAACAAATCTATTCATGGATTTTCATGATATTGATTTAAATTTTCCAATTGTAGATCAAGAAAAAGAGTTTTTTTTCGATTTAAACACAACTCCAACGAGTTCCGAAAATTTTGACCATTCGAGTGATGTTATTTCTTCAGAGATCTTTTCATTCGATCTTAATCAACCAAATTTAGAATTTCAATCATCGTCGCAAGTGGAGATTGCTAGTATTCAAAGAGAAACAAAAGATGTTACTCTTTCACATTCAGGTAAATTACCATATTTTGTTTTTTATATATATTTTTTTGTCATTTCTAATATTTAAAATATTTTTTCTAGAACAAATTTGAAGATAAAATTTTTTCACGAAACCATCCATAATTCATCTTTAGAAATTTGGTTGTTTATGTTTTTTTGTCGTTTTTTTATTTCCTTAATCATAATATTGTATTGTTTTTTTTTCTAACAGTTACAGAAGCTTTTGGAACACTACAAGATGAGCAAATAACAAAAAAAACCAACAAACACTTGAATAATAAAGAAAGATTAGTTATTTACAATGCTTTGTTGGAGAGAAGTGTTAACGGAAAGCTGAAGAGAAACACTATAAGAGACGTGTCAACTTTATTCTCCGTACCTATTAGGACGATACAAAGGATATGGCGACGAGCGAAAGATACTCCTGATAGTGAAGAAGTCGATGTATTCGACAGAAGAATTCGAAATTCTGGTCGAAAAAAATGTTTTTTTAATTTGATTTACAATGATAACAAACATAAAATAATTCATGAATTTTTTAACATAGACAATTTTATTATAATTATAGTTTCATATGAGATTTTTTTCCAACCAACAAATATCAAATGATTATTGATCTAAAAGTGCTTCGGAAGATATATTGCCAACATGTCCAATATAACTTTTTGCATCTCTTTGTTGGGGTGGAGCTCTCCATCATCGATGTAAAACTTGTTTAAGTCGAATTCGTGCTTGACTTTGCAAATAACATTCCCCGTTGGTGTATCATGCTTTCCAACATTATCTTCTTCTTGTTTCACCTCCATATTGACGTCTTGTTTCGATTTTGAAGGATGTTGAATAATGTTCTTATTTTCATGATAAATCATGAAAAATCTTAGAACTTTTTAGTTTTTGTTGTGTAATTCATAGTTATGAATCATCTATTTATAAGAAAAAAAGTAAAAGAAAAAATAGATAAGTTGTAATTGATGTGTAATTAATGTGTTTGGTGAAAGTTTGTATAATTAGTACAAATAGTCAAACATAATCTAATATCTAATTGGAATTAACATTAGGTTTAATTAGTCCATGGGTATTAGCATGAAATTTAACTATGATCAATAAGGGTAAATTTGGAAAAATTGTAAAATCATACATAAAAAACTTAAAAAAGACAAGTATTTAGAAACAAAAAAAAAAAAACACTTCAAAAAGACAACTAAATGTGAACAGAGGGAGTATATTTATTATTACTTATGTTTTGTTGGGATGTTATAAATTATTGTAAATATATTAATCTAATGTTCTTCCAAATATTTTTTAAATTAATATATTTAAAATTTATATAAAATGTATCACTAATGTATTGATTATTTAAAATTAAATTCTAAAACTTTAAACTAAATACAAATTCTTAAGATCATGTATAGATGTAAATTATTTTTCTTAATAGGAAGGTGAAAATTTTTTAATTATTAAAATTGTATTGTTTGTATGAAATGTATTTATTAGTATTTTATTTTGTTGGATGTTATAATTTATTATAATTAATGATAATGTTTTATTAATTGGGAAGTTAAAAGTTTGTATTTATTATAAAAATTGTATTTATTATTTATTATTTTTTAATACATATATATATGTATACAGTAATTCTAATATTTTTAATATGAGTCTTTAATCTTGTATTTTTAATACCTAATAATAGGTTACTAGTATTGCAAAATATTTTTTTATATTTATATATTTAAAACTTATATAAAGTAAGTCATGAATATATTGAATATTTAAAATTAAATTCTAAACTTTTAAACTAAATAAAATTATTAAATCATGTATATATGTATATTATTTTTTAATTGGAATATGAAAAGTTTGTAATTATTAAAGATTGTATTTATTGTAAGAAATGCATTTAGTATTATTTTTATTGTGTTTGGATGTTATAAATTATTGTAATCAATGATAGATGTATATTAATATAGTGTTTTTTCAAATATATTTTTTTATTAAGGATTATATTTATTGTAAGAAATGTATTTATTATTTTTTTTATTGGGTTGAAATGTTGGAAATTATTGTAACCAATGATAGATGTATATTAATGTAATATTTTTCAAAAATATAATTTTTTGAGATAAATATATTGAAAATTTATATAAAATGTGTCAATAATGTATTTATTATTAAAAATTAATTTCTAAAACTTTAAACTAAATACAACTTCATAAAACCATGTATAAATATATATTAATTTTTTAATTTGGAGGTGAAAATTTATAATTATTAAAATTATAGTTATTATAAGAAATATATTTATTATTTTTTATTTTGTTGGATTGTTATAAATTATTGTAACTAATGATAGATGTATATTGTTTTTTAATTCGGAGGTGAAAAATTTGTATTTATTGTAAAAATGTAGTTATGAGTTTTTATTTTTTAATACATATATTTATATATAAATAAAAATGTGAACATTAATTCTAAAATTTCTAATATGAATCTTTAATTGTGTATTTTTAATACTTAATAATAAGTTGTTGGTATTATTAATCTAATGTTCTTCCAAATAATTTTTTTAAACTAATATATTTAAAATTTATATAAAATAAGTGTTGATTATTTAAAATTAAATTCCAAACCTTTAAATTAAATAAAAATTATTAAGATAATGTATATGTGTATATTATTTTTTAATTAGAATGGGAAAGGTTTTTAATTATTAAAGATTGTATTTATTACAAGAAATGTATTTATTATTTTTTATTGGGTTGATATGTTATAAATTATTGTAATCAATGATAGATGTATATTAATATAATGTTTTTTCAAATATTTTTTTTGAAATAAATGTATATACAATGTGTTAATAATGTATTGATTATTTAAAATTAAATTATAAAACTTTAAACTAAATACAAATTTTTAAGATCATGTATAGACATATGTAATATTTTTTTAATTGGGAGGTGAAAACTTTTTAATTATTAAAATTGTAGTTATTATAAAGAATATATTTAATATTTTTTTATTTTGTTGGATTGTTATAAATTATTGTAATTAATGATAGATTTATAATGTTTTTTAATTTAGGAGATGAAAAGTTTTTATTTATTGAAATTGTATTTATTATAAAACAAATTTAATAATAAATTGTTTTTTGCTTAGGTGGCTTCATGAGAAGCCACCAAAACATTCTTCTTTTATATATATAACTAGGTGATACCCGCGTTTTGCGCGGTTTTATGATAATTAAATTGTATTTTTAAATGTTGTGCATAATATCGTTAATTCAAACATTATCATGAGATTTGATATATAAATTGGCCAATACAAATACAATGTTATTATTTTCGATGTAAAAGTTTTATAAATATATTTATATGATGTATTGTAAACTAACACTGCGATTTGTTCATAATATCTTTGATAAAACGTAATTTGTCGGAGAAAGTGATTGTATGTTTTGGATAATTTATACATTTGAATATGTTATACATAAAATTAGTAACAAAACGAACATATCATCACATAAAAGTATAATGATTTGACTTTGTAGAACTTATTAAATGATCACAATCTCTTTGCCCAAGGAATTTGTTTATTTATTCCAAGAAGCAAAATAAGAATAAATGTATAACATGAACAATATAATAATATCAAATATCAAATATCAAATAAGAGAATAATAAAGAGGAACACAAAGTCTCATTATAATTATATATATTCGTCTATTAGATTCTAAAATTGTTGCTTTCTATTTTTTCTTTTTTTAATCCATAAAAGCGCTTATCTTCACTCTCTTCCTCATAAGATTTGTTTGAATCATGTTTTATGCGTTCATGCAACAACCATAATCATATCTCGTGTTAAGGCATTTGTTATGTGATAGAAGTGAGAGATGTGACTACTTGAGGCAAATAAACAAATATCATGATGGATGAAGGTAGCTTCTCTCTTTCTCTTTTTTCAAAACTTTCCTCTGGCTTCTTATCAAGTTTCTGCAGCCAATTTTTTTCTAACTTGTTCTCAATATTTTAATAGCAATTGAGAAAAATATAAGATATTAGTCAAACCATGATTGAAAGGAACAATGCTCGTAGATGAAAATTGAATCTAATGGTTTAAAATGCAGGAAGTGACAGGAAGATGATACAAGACATCATGTGAAAGAACATTTCAAAAAACTCGTGTCATAATATAGATTTGCTAGTATTATGACATGCTTCCGTGTCATGAATTAATTTTGATTTTAATTGCATATGATAATTTATAATTTTAAAATAATGATCAATGTAATTTGATGTAATTAATTGACTGATTATTATGGTGCATTTGGATTTTTTTTCTAAGTTTTATTAATATACATTAAATGTTAGATATGTGATTCAGTTTTCACTACTTATAGGTAGTCAAATATCTATGCGAGATATTTATGGTTAAATTTAATTAAAAAATATAAACGTAAAAAAATAAAAAAATTCAATGAAGACAGATATTGCTAGGTTTGATATGAGTTGAATATCTAAATTCAAACTAGATCCAACCCCAAACCAATATAGGCTATAATATTAAATAAAACTCAAATTCGAATATAAAACAAACTACTCGTTCGAATTCGGATAGCTTAAAATTTTCAGATATTCGACCTGTGTCCACCCCTATTACCGTGTCTTGGATTAGAAACATCATCGATCTGATCTGAGATTGCGGCCCAATATTTATAATATAGAGATTGATGAAGAATTATGGTCGAACATTGTTGTAAAATTTAAGATCAAATTGTATTTCATAATATAATAATATAAAAATTTTAATATAGTCTTTTTATTTATAATATATAACATTGTGTTAATTATAGATACAATTTGAAATGATGTGAAACCCATTTTATAATACATCTAATAGATTAATTTTCTATTAATCACTACGCAAATTTAAATGTCGTAGCTGACACCATCACTAAAGATTTCAAGAACACCTACATCTATACAAGACAAACCTAGAAACCAAAAGCTCTTTTGCGTGTCATTCGCGTTGTACTCGGGAACAAATGTTCGCATCTAAAAGCCTCGTTTTTGTATTGATTGCCTATGTGATCCAAAACCCTACCAGAATTTTCTTCTAGCTGGATTTTTAAGGTACTAAAAACATTGCCTTTGTCCTATGTTACTTCATAATCTGCCTTTAGTGAGAGCCTTGCTGAACGAAGCTAGCATACCTGTAACCGGTTCCAGAAGCATCGAGTCACAAAATAGAGAAAAAAAGAAGCCAAGGAAGGACAACATTCATTTTTCAGACCTGAAAGTTCGATGACTCCACCAGGTATTGTTCTCCTTTTGACATATATTGCTGCGTGCAACCAGCTAAACTGGTATTCGATTAAAAACCAAGTACAAACCAAAACAGCAATAACCCTACAAAAACAAAGGCTACAACATTTAACATTCAATACAATTAAACTATCTAAAGAAACAAATTTCATAATATTATCAATCCAATATCAAATTAGATCACAGACAAAATCAAATAAAACCCATGGAAACATTACCCTAAAAACAACCCAAAGAGCTTTGATGAGGTGGTAAGATCTGAAACACTAATACAACGATTAAGTGAGAAAATAAACAACCCAAATTACAGTAATCAGTGACACTGATACATACGACAATCTTTCTATTCTTGGATTTCCAAATTCCACCCAAAAACAGAGAAGAGACTAATTATCTAGAAAAGAAACAACAATGATGTGCAATACGAAGAGATTGATATTATGATTATAAAAGAAAGGGTTAAATCGATATTTACCTGTTGGAAGGTGCTGAGGGATGCGAGGCTTGAACCTCCTTCCCAAACACTTCATTTTCTCTCTAGTGGTGCAACCACCTCAATTTTCATGCTATTATACAGGCGTTGTGATCCCTTTGCTAATACATTTAGCCTAAAAACATAGAGGAGCCACCACTAAGAACTATTACCATAGAGATCCTTTGTGATATCATCCACATTTCAAAATGGCGTTCTATGTGGTTTCATGAATCTTGGATGCTTCCATTCCCATGAGGGATGGCTGCAACATGACTTCTAGACAACAAAATCTTTCTACTCTACTGTGATGACTTGTCCGTCAGAGAGCTCGTACTTCCTCACTATCGAGGAGCTGCTCTTCGCTAAAGAAACACAAAAAACTATTGGAAAGACAAAAATTCCATTGTTAACTATGATAAAGGAAAGAAAGAAACACAACATACACAAAGACCTTGAAAAATCCATCTTAAGTTTGCTAAAGAAAACGTGAACCAAATCCCAGAAAAAAATAATTATCATAAAACCTTGAACATGACAAAGAACAAAAACTGGCTTATAGTGCTGCCACAGGTTCCCACCGAGATCATCCAAACAAAGATCAAACCATCTTATCAGCCCTAAAACCCAATCACAAACACCAAAAACTGCATAAAATCTTTCTCTATGACTCGAAATTATCTAGTGAAGCTAAACTCCACACACCCACTTGACAACCAATTTTGGAGCTAGACCTTGAATCAAAGGCGTAAAAAAATGAAAACATAAAAACATTACATATCTAAAGAAATCGACACGAAACACAACTGAACAAATCCATAGCCTTCGCAATAGTGATGTCGTAAGCAACCAAAAGAATCCAAACATGAATCAAAGTTAAATCGACTCAATATACTCAACCAAGATAGCCATACATAAATCAGAGTTAAATTGACACAATCAACTCAACCAAGATATCCAAACATGAATCAGAGTTGAATCGTTTCAATCAACTCAACCAAGAAATCCAAAAATGATTTATAATGCTATTAAGGGTTTCCACTGGGATCCTCCACTTTCTTCGAAGCTCATGCCCCCATTTTCCCCAATTTCTGCAGCACATCCTACACCGAATCCATCTTATCAGCCCTAAAATCCAATCACTAAAACTCAAAAAATGTTTCCCAATAACTCAAAATTATCAAGTGAACCTAATCTCCACTCACCCACTTGACCACCATTTTTGGAGTCAGACCTTGAAACGAAGTCACAAAAAAATAAAACAAAAGCCATTAACAAATATAAAGAAATCAACACGAAACACAACATAACAAATTCACAGCATTTGCAATAGCCTTGTCGTGAGAAACCAAGAAATCCAAACATAAATCAAGAGTTAAATTGACTCAATTGACTAAAGCAAGAAAAAAAGGCATACAATGCCACCACAAGTTCCTATCGAGAACCTCCACCTTCTTCGCAGCCTTCGCATGCTTTTTCCCCAATTGCACCAACACGTCCTGCACCAAAACCAGCTTATCAGACTTAAAATTCAACCACAAAACAAAAAAATGCAGAAAATCTTTTCCTATGGTTCAAAATTATCCAGCGAAGCGAAACTTCACTCGCTAACTTCGCCACTGGTTTTGGAGCCAGACCTTGAACGCGCCTTTAAAAAATTAAAATAAAAGACATTAATAAATATCAAGAAATTGACACGAAACACAACTGAACAAACCCAAAGCATTCGTAATAGCCTTCTACATGAGCAACCAATAAAATCAATCAAGAAATCCAAAAATGGCTTACAGTGGTACCACAGGTTTCCACCGAGACACTCCACCTTCTTCGTAGCCTTCGCTCTCATATCCCCCATTTCACCTGTATATCCTACACTGAATCCATCTTATCAGCCCTAAAATATAATCACAAAAACCGAAAAAACGCAGAAAATCTTTCCCAATGACTTGAAATTATGCAGTGAAGCTAAACTGAACTCACCCAGTTGACCACCAGTTTTGGAGACCGACCTCGAATCAGAAGCATAAAAAATGAAACAAAATCAATTAATAAATCTAAAGAAATCGACACGAAAAACAATTTAACTAAGCAACAGCGTTCGCAATAGCGGTTTCGTGAGCAACCAAGAAATCCAAACATAAATCAAAGATCAACCCAATCGATTGAACCAAGAGATCCAATAGGTAAGGAATAAGGTACGCTTTGGATCAAATTATTGTATTTCATGTTTATGCGTATAAAAATGTTCATGAGATGCATGTAATCATAGACCATGATAAACTGCAAAAGAATATCTTACTTTTATGATATCATTTTATCTATAATAAGCAACTTGATAGCAATTATCTAAATTGAGTAAGAACCAACCACTCGAAAAATGAAAGTTAACTTTCTATATTTGATAAAATTTCTTTTCTAGCTTCTAACTTGGCATGGGCTTTTCCTCTCTTTAGAATTTCCTCATATTGTTTTGCATTTACAAAAACAGATTTTTGAGTCATGTCAAGTGGCAAAGCGGTTCTACCGCGAGGCTTCCCAAGATGTGGAGGAGAACCTTGTAAACAAAAGAAAGAATTAGATGTCATCTACAAAAAAATGTAAACTATGATGTTGTGAGGGGTTTAGATTCTATACCAATGGGTGATGATATATGGTCCACCATTCACATTATATGGATCTTGATATCGATTTGAGACACACACCTACAAATGGAATATAGAAAGATAAGTGACATCCAAAAGTATAGCATGAAACCTATAAACAATAACATTTTATATGACCAACTCAACAACCAAAAGTGTAAATGATTAAAAATAAGGACATAATTGTGAATATCTTTAACATAATAAAATAGACAAAAGAATCTACAATATAAACATGTATACAGTTTACTACATTTTTACGGTGCTATATTCCAAGTAATCGTTGTTAAAACCCTAGGGCAGTGTTGTCAAAGTCTCGGGATTTTTCACCGGTTCAGTGGAAAACTCAAACCCATGAAATGAGCTTTTTGGGTTTACTCACTATGCATCAATAAACATGTTTGTTAGCATTCAGAAGAACATACCACAAGATTAACACGACTGTATAAATAAATGACATTTATGAAACGATGATAAAACATATCCAAACAGTCAAAAGTCAATTCCATCAGAGTTACTTACCTGATAAGGTGTACATGGGTTGCAGTGCAAAATTCCCAGTGACACCAAAAGAACCCAAGTGAGCTCTAAGCTTATGTTCTGGCACTCCCTGCACATCAAATTCACATCCAATTATCAGCGCAATTTTGTGGTAACCATGTTAAATTTGGAGCATTCTAAAATGATTTGATCCCCTCAGAACTGAAAAAACAAAAGACAGGACGAGTACAAGAACTTATTGGGTAACAGCGCAACATATATAGAAGTGGATTTGAGGAAAGGTCTAGTCCATCAACATGGTGTTGACTAAACACAGCAATCCGAACCTGTAAAGATGATATCAACAGATTGGAGTAACAACCAGCTTTTGTATTCATTGAGTAAAAAACATTAGGATTGCGAGGAAGTAATACAACTAATTAAGCTAAATGAGAAACCAAGATTTTCATTCCATATGTTCCAGAAGAATAAACGCCCAAATCTTTAGTTGGATAGGAAGAGCTAAGGATGAAGTCTCATGTACCTTAACTGAACGAAAAACTGTCCCAGAACTTGGTTGCAGATCTCCAGAAATAAGTTAGAGTATAGTTGATTTACCAATACCATTGGGCCCTTCCACTGCAAATTCATGGGAAAAAAATGTTGGTTCACACGGTAGATCACTCTTTACAATACCAAGAATTATGTAGCTCCATGAAATCTTAACCTCAACATTGATGCATAGTGAGTAAACTCTATTGAATGAGTAGCTCCATGAAATCTTAACCTCGACATTGAAAGCTTCCCCATGAATTCTGATATCATCTTGCCTCTGCTTCTCTATTACAACAGGCAAGACCATGACCTTCCTGAAATTATGAATTTAAAGAAGCCAACAATGAGAGTCACAAACATCAGTTTTAATATGAGACCAATGAGGGCATAAATTTTGTTTAAAACAACACCGACACTCTTTGAGTCTTGAGGATAATAAACATCAAACATTCGACTTAGCACATTTCACTTCCATAAATCTACAATCAGAGACATAAACGTTAGTTTTAATAGATCAATATCTTGATATAACAACATGATCTCGATTCTTACACGGAGACACCATGGAAAGGCTTCTCAAATCACCATATTCGCCCTTCATAGCTCCTGAAAAATTGCAATAGAGGGCATCATCATTGCTTCCTCTTGTCTATAAATTGATCCAACTATATTCAATTGAGAATATTCCTTCGTCCTAAAGCTTCAATTCTCATTAGTAACATTATCCCTTCAGTTAGAGATACGAATTAGTAGTCCGAATTAATGCAAAAGTGACCAAAATCTTCAAAACTAAGGAGGGTAGCTTTGTAACGTAAACTGAACATCAGATTTACAATATCATTCTACTAAAAAATTCAGGTAAAAGTAGAATGATGAATACATGTAAGAAGGATTGATTTGATCACCAAACCTATATTCTTCGAGGAAGCGATCATCTTCCAATCCTTGAGCTCTTCTTCCGTCTTATCATGAAGCCAAGACTTATCTTTAGAAGTTGATGACTCATCCTTCGCATGTTGTAAATTGTGGAGGCTTCAATGTTGTAGGTTTTGACGGAGATGACCAACTTCCTATAGATATCATTTCACTATGCTGGCAATCCTTCAACGTCTTTGCAAGTTAGAGGTATACATGATGCATTTTAAAAAATAGAGTGTGAGTGATTGGAATCCTCAACGGATTCAATGAAGAATCAGAGGAATATCAGATTATTCAGCTAGGAGATAAAAATCCAATAGTACTGTATGGATTCACGACCAATTACGCCAATTTCATGTCAAAGCAGATTCATTTTCCAGGTCAGAACATGGTTACTAACGGCAAATATTTAGAAAGACACTGACCTCCCTCCTCCTCCGCCGGTACCTCCATTTCTCGGTGTTGCAGCACAACAGAATTGCCTAGGGTTGGAGTTTTGCTCTTCCCTTCATCGTTCTTCATTGAGCCCTGCATCGTGTATCGGACAGCGACACGTTCATGCCTTCATCCAATCTGTGACAACACAACATAATCAATACATTTTTTGGCTAAAAGAAAACAAAGAACGTGATGTCTGGTTTCATTCTCGTTTGAAGGCCAAATCGAGCAAAATTTCGACAAATTTGTTACGGAATCATTTTAAGAACTCATTTAAGGTTAGATTAATTTAATTGGAGAGTCAATATGTGGGGGCTTGTAGTTAAACATACTCAAAGGAGCCTAATCTGGGTTGTCCCAGACCATAGAGCGTTCTGGTGTAGCCCTGACTTTTGTCCCAATGAAGCGGCTTTAGTTTAGGCAATGGAGCTCCGTCAAACCCCAAACCCAAGACTACCTTAATCGCGCGGCTACCACCGCCACCACCTCCATCTCCATCATCGCATCTGTTTATCCCTTCAACTGTTGCACCCATACATGTCGGTCGAAATGGGTATACGCTAGGGTGAAACGACAGGATTTGTTGAAGCGGGCTCTGGAAAGTCATCATCGGTGAAGGTATCTGCTTAGGTGAATCGGTCGATGGTCTCCCGCCGCTGGACCCACGAATCTCGGCCGAAATGGGTATCCTCTAGGGTTTATCGTGCGGAATTATTGTAGCGGTGAATCGACTGACCCGTTGCTCCCTTCTGTTTCGTCGGACCTGCAAAGAGGAAGGGTGAAGACGCCGATTCAAAACCAAAGAGCTAGAATTAAAAGACCCACGAATCTCGGCCGAAATGGGTAATCCTTTAGGGTTTATCGGTCGGAATTATCGTAGCGGTGAATCTCGGCCGACCCGTTGCTCCCTTATGTTTCGTCGGACCTGCGAAGAGGAAGGGTGAAGACGCCGATTCAAAACCAAGGAGCTAGAATTAAAAGGAATTTATTTGATTTAAGGAATTGAAATCAAAAGAAGGGAGCGACTGAAATAAAAAAAAATTCTCGAGAAAATCGGCGATGACCTTCGTTTCTTTTGCTTCACATTTGAATCCGACGATGCTTCGTTTAGAGTCCGGCGTCGTTTGCAATTGGAATTTTCGGTGAAGAAGATTTATAAACTGTTACGGCCTTGAGCGATGCCGAGGACGCGAAACTCGCCTCCATCGCCTTCTGGATACAGAATGAGAAGGGGAGAGAACAAAGAAGAGAAATTGAAGAATCATAACTCCCCGTCCTGACCTAATCCATGCTTCAATCCTCATCTTCTTCATGACAAGCGACGAATTCTGAAGAAATACCCAAACCCATGCCTCTGCCCTTCTCTTCTCCATGAACAGTGACTGAATCCTTTTATTAGATTTGAAATACCGACATCGGATTCGACTGTGAAGCAAACGAAATGAAGGTTATCGAAGAGTTTCATAGCATACAATGAATCTAAGGAGTTTCTTTAATTGCCACTAAATCAAGAGTAAGAAGGGAAGGAGAGATAAGATGAAGTTGATTTAATGGTGGTTTTTTAGTATTTTGGCTGTAGACATAAATATATTTTGGGTTTTTTCCCTTCCTGTACTGATGTGGCAGCACCACAAAAAAGGAAAAAACCAGATTTATATATATATATATATATATATATATATATATGATCTCTCGTTACTACTAGGGCTGGGCAAATAGCGAATATCCGTAAATATTCGACTATTCGTATTCGTATTCGTATTCGTCGAATATTCGATTTTACTATTCGTATTCGTAT